>CAJGYO010000006.1:104568408-104770271 GCA_904845875.1 Miscanthus lutarioriparius
TGGCCAAGTATAGCCGTGGGAATCTTAAAGCCCAACTCATGCGGTTGTCTCTATTGGGTCTCGTATTCGGTCTTTTTATTGGGCCTCGTAATTTGTTGCAGCTTTTTCATTTGTTTCTGTTTGGGGCTATTACTAGTTACTAGAAACGAAATTACATGGCGGCGGGGCGCGAGCGGGTCCTTGCCGCGGTGCCGAGGTGCCGGCGTCGCTCGGTCGGCTGGGTTCCACTGCTCCGGAATGTTGACGCTCGCTCGTCGCTCTATCTAGGCCGTCTCCTTCCTCGACGAATGAATGGATGACGCCGTCTCCTTCCGTGAAGATGACTTTACTTTAGGACGGGCTGGACTCAGGGCTAGACGGACGGGCTGGGTCCAAGCGTGGCCTAGATAGAAAATAATTAGCAAAAAAATTAATTACCTTATTTGGATGCTTTAAAATTCATGTAAATCTTTGAGGGAGGAGTACTGGAGCAGATGCCTAAATTCAGAGGGTTTCAAAAATGCATTCTAGAATATGCTAACGATCAAAAGATAAACATTAAAGACATCAAATATATCTACTAGACTACTACGTACTTCTATGACCGGAGGTAGTAGTATCTATCTAGAACATATAGATGCATGCTGCCACCTTAATAGGGCGAAACTATCATTTTGTCTGCAGTCTGCACCTAAGTCAACCCTGCCAAATTTATTTGTTGTATATTATAATTATACAACGGATATTATACATAAAAAATCCTCTTATAAATATACCCTTAAATTCAGTCTCATATATGCCTCGTTCACTTCAAAGTTGATTTCACCTCTCCACTTCCTCTCTCAGACAAGGCCATGGAGCCCCAGAAGGGTTATCTCCGTCGTATTGCGTTCTTTGTCTTCGAGATGTGGCTTGCAACCGTCTTTGCTCTGCTTATCTTATTTGCGCTCGCGAGCATCGGCAGGTCCTTGGGCATGCTAGAAAAGAGCTACTACACCGGGATTGGAGTAGCTTCTCCGGGAGATAGTATCATATCTCAAGATTCTTCCGAGGTGAAATTTGTGTTAACATTTTTTTTAATTCCCATCATATATATGGCCAGCATTTTTCTTTCATTCTTCTGATGACTGTGAGAAGGAAGAAATATGGTGCTTGTATTTCTCAGATGGTTAAATTCAAACATCTAACTCTGCTAAATGCCTAAATGCTTAGATCTATATATCTTAAACCATCAGTAATATATTGTTCTCAAATATATCTTTAACTATCATTAGTAGGAAAACTTTGAAATAAATACTAAATCGGAGGTTTTATTCTACATCCAGTGTAGAACGTGGCAAACTGTATTTCACAACATCATGAGTTCTATCATACGCATTGATTATAGGTGTTACATATGATTTTTTTTTCTGGTGTGCTAAACATAACATTTAATAAAAAGGGAAGAAATTAAAGTTCTATCTCATGTACCATACAACTTTGGCATAACATCTAATGATCTAATGTCTTATGTTCATTGTCATAACACAACATCACAACAATCAATTGTCTTGGATATTAGAGTATAGTATAATACTACCTTGTCCTGAAATATTACAAATTCTAGATGTACAAGTGCTTGTTCAGGTACATAGCAAAATCCTTTTATATTTCAGGCGAGATGTAGTATCCTGCATTGTGGAGAGTACTGTACATTGCAAATAATAGCCTTATTCGTTTCTTATTGGAAGAACAAATGCACATTATATACTTCTAGTTAGCACTGTTTTCATTTTGTGGAAAATTGAAAATACAATTAGCAATATGCCTACTCCTACATACTCCCCCTGTTACATAATGTTTGTAAGTCTAGGATTAAAGGTTTTATTAAATTATCATATTGTCACGTTCCAAAGCATTATGAACTTCTTAGTCCCTACCCTTCATCGATGTACATACCACATCCAATCAAATCGGCAACCACACCACGTCTAGTGATGAAGTCATGCAAGAACTTTGATGTATTCCTTCTGTCCATAAAAGAATGTCCCAAGGGAATGCAATGGAGGAAAAAAAAAACCAGGGCACGTGCATAATTTTACATGCTCAATGATCTGTCCTCGAAAAGCTAGAGTTGCTTTCTCTCTTTAATACTCCTTGTCTTGTGTGAGATTAAAACAGAATGACAAATATTATGAAACAGAGGGAGAAGTTAACTTTAACCATTGCTGCAAAACTGGGGCCGTACAGCCAATTTCAGGAAATCTGAATGATTTTTGCTTCGCGTGAAAGCTGAATGCCAGAATGGCGAAACTGATGGGATCCTTCCTCAGTCTGAATTTGCAGATTTGGCCCAGATGTTGCCCAAGGTAGCCACCGACGACAGGACGGTGATCATCACGACGGTGAACGAAGCGTTCGCGCGTCCCAACTCGCTTCTCGGCCTCTTCCGCGAGAGCTTCCAGGTCGGTGAAGGGATCGGCCACCTCCTGGACAATGTCCTCGTCGTCGCCGTCGACGCCAAGGCGTTCAGCTACTGCAAGGCCGTGCACCCACACTGCTACCTCCGGCAGGTGAAGACCATGGACCTCAGCTCCGCCAACAACTACATGACCGAGGCCTACGTTGAGCTCGTCTGGACCAAGCTCTCCCTGCAGCAGCGCGTCCTCGAGCTCGGCTACAACTTCCTCTTCACGGTACGCGTCGGCACCAATCATCGTTGAATAATCCGAAGTTTCCTCCTGATCTGGGCTGACGGCGGCGGCGATTGTCCAAGATGTGCCGTGCAGGACGTGGACATCGTGTGGTTCCGCAACCCGTTCCGGCACATCAGCGTGTTCGCGGACATGACGACGTCGAGCGACGTGTTCTCCGGCGACGTCGACAGCCTGGACAACTGGCCCAACACGGGGTTCTTCTACGTGAAGGCGACGAACCGGACGGTGGAGATGCTGCTGTCAGAAACCGAACGGCGGCGAGAGAATGCGAGCAGCAGCGAGGAAACAAACAATGAACACGAGAGTTTGGTGCTGCCAAGGGTGCAGCGTTTTTTGGGATTGTATTGCTATTTATTGAATTACAAAGCAGAGAGATGCAAGCCACGACGCATACGGTTGCGCAGAGTGCGCACGTCCATCCCCATGCGCCGCAACAGCCGGCCATGGCTTGCATGCTCGAGTTCATGCCGAGCGATTCTCGTCCATGACTTCCTACGCACACAATAACCACAAGCCGGTCCTCGTGTGCATGCATGTGCTAAAAATAGATATGCTATACTGAAGATTACTCTAGGATTACTAACAAATTCTCCTCCTAATCCTAGTGTATATGTTGTACATCTACAACACCAATTCTGGAGCGCATCTCACAAAAGTGTTCACGCCCCAGAGCTTTAGTAAGAATGTCCGCCAGCTGCTCCGTTGTCCCAATAGACTGGAGCCTCACCCTGTCCTCCTAAACACATTCACGAATGAAATGATAACGAATGTCGATATTGAAAGGATCAAGATGCCCAAGAGGGGGGGTTAAATTGGACTAATTCTAAATTTTCTTGCAATAATCAAATCCTACGGATAGCCCAATTAACCCATTGTCCCTAGAAAAAGTGTTTCTATCAAATCAACGCACAAAAGACTTGCAACCTATGTTCCAAACTTACTCTAGCATAGCAATTCTATGAATATAAAGACGAGTATTGAATTGCTCAAAGTAAATACTTAAAGTAAATGCTCAAAGTAAATGGAGAGAGTAACGTGGCGATGTTTTGCCGAGGTATCGGAGAGTCGCCACTCTCCACTAGTCCTCGTTGGAGCACCCGCGCAAGGGTGTAGCTCCCCCTTGATCCGCGCAAGGATCAAGTGCTCTCTACGGGTTGATTCTTCGACACTCCGTCGCGGCGAATCATCCAAAACCGCTCACAACTTGAGTTGGGTCACCCACAAGCTCCGCCGGGTGATCACAAGCTCCAAATCACCACCAAGCCGTCTAGGTGATGGCGATCACCAAGAGTAACAAGCACGAACTCTCACTTGACCACGCGAAGCCTAATGAGAAGATGGATGCACACTTGTCTACTCTTGATTCACTAATGAGGTTTCACTCTTGGATTCTCAAATCACAAACACCTCACTAGGATCTTGCTCTTCTTGGCACTCACAAACGTGTTTCTCAGCTGTTGGAATGAGTAAAAGTAACTCCACACACGAGTGGAGCTTCTATTTATAAGGCAGCCTGAAAAAACGAACCGTTATGAGCTTCGCGGGATGACCGGACGCCTTTCCGATCGTATTGACCGGACGCCCGGTCGGTTCAATCATCATAGCAATAGTTTCAAGTGATGACCGACGACGCTGTGGTCCGGTCAAAAGACCGACCGAACGCGTCCGGTCGCTCTTAAAGCTTATCAGAATCGACCGGACGCTGGATACTCGTGGTCCGGTCACCACCGACCGGACCTGTCCGGTCACACTTTCTCAAGTCTGGACCCTTCTTTGAGTCGACCGAACGCTGGCCCCAGTCGTCCGGTCCACACGACCTTCCAGCGTCCGGTCACTCCGGACTTGTTCTCCTCGATCAAATGAACTGACCGGACCTCATGCCAATGGCCCGTCCCAGGTCGCACAGAGCCAGCCATTCCGTCCAAGATTTTGACCCTCCATTCACTTCCAACTCTCGATCATATGTGAATGAAGTTAGCTCCAAAGGATCTTAGGCATTCATAGGAGCTACCTAGAGCTAGTTTTAACAAGTGTGCACCACACCTAACTCACTAGACTCAACTAGGTCAAGCTACCCGTTCATACCCCCCCTTCATAGTACGACCAAAGGAAAAACAAAGTCCTAAACTACTCTAAGTGTCTCTTCAACTTCAATTGATACTTAGAACTAGTTATCCTTAACCTTGTCGTCCATCCTTTGAAAACCAAAACGATTTCCATCGTAGGGGCATGACAACCTCAATTGCCCAATCGATCTCCATTACCATGACCTAACTTAATTGCCTCTGCAAAACACACGTTAGTCATAGTAATCTTTTATTGACATTAATCACCGAAATCCACTTAGGGGCCTAGATGCTTTCAATCTCCCCCTTTTTGGTGATTGATGACAATACCACCTCGAGTATGTTATGGAATGAGGTTTTTGACGGGCTTGGTTCATATAAGCTTTTGTCGTTAAGAACAAAAGAGTTAGGCAAGCTTATATGACCCAAGCCAACACAATGTACTCAAAGGATATGAATTAAGCATGAGTACAAGTAACAAAGCTCATTTGCTTTGAAGTATAAATGCGGAAGCAAAAGCAAATGAGCATAACACAAGTGATATGACATATAGATAAAGCAAAGTAGAAATCACACATGTCAAATATCACAATCACGTAGATAGCACTATCACATATATATAATAGTATGCATGAAAGTAAACACACGAATGCATAAGTAATAGTGTATCACACAAATAGAACTCCAAATGTATATAATAGGCTAATACTACATAACTAGCTCCCCCTGAGACTACATACTCGAACACCCTCTCCCCCTTTGGCGTCAAACACCAAAACCTAGGGGTCGGTCGATGGGGCAGCAGCGGACGAGTCGGGCGCTGAAGAACGTGGGGCAAGCTGGAACCGGGCACCATCATCATCTGACCCTGAGCTTTGAACTGACTGACCCTCTGTGGCAGGAAGTGTCACTGAAGCAGTCTGGGTCTGAGCTAGGGCTGGTGCTGCCTATGAAGCTGCTAGTATGTCTATCGTAGGATCTGATGAGGCGACAGACGAGGGGAGCCTCTGAGTAGTCACAGCGACTGGGTCTACTGTAGATGGACCGGTAGAATGCATATGAGGCGGAGTAGGCATGCCGGTCAACTCGCTGAAGGATGCTCCAAGACTCCTGGAGACTGACGTGTCAGGCACGAATAGCGAGGAGGACTGCTCTGTGTGAAGCCCGTCTGAAGTGGAGTGAATCAGGGGCTACCACGGTGAGGCCAACCACCGGGACACTTGTACAAGAGGTGAAGCAAATTGAGCCGAGGTCGCCCTCGACCACAAGCCCATTGGGCTGAATAGCTGAGTCGCCGTGGTGGAAGCAGTGAGAGCAAGTCAGGCGAAGTCTATGGTCAGTGGGGCCCCAAGAGCTGTGACTACGTCTTGCATGAAACCCATAAGCCGCCGCCGCAAGAGTATCTCGCTGTTGATGCATCTGCTGCTTCTGCTGCTTGCTTTGCATGGCTTTCTTCTTGCCTCTGGAACTCGCCTGCCGAGTCTCAAATCGGGCAAAAGTAGTACTGTTGTCTCTGTGCTCGTCTATCTCAGTGTGTTCTGCGCATCCGCCAAGAATAGCAATGAGAGCGGGTCTGCTCATGCGGAGCAGTGGAGCAGAATCTGAGCTACCGGCCTCGCATCATGTCTGCGTGGAGGCATCTCGAGGAATAGGCGAGATAGTCATCGTCGAGCTGCCACATACTCGCCACCTCCTCTTTGTGCCTCTAGCTCCTCCTCCTTAGTGGCTGCAATCCCTCTGATGATCTCATCCTGCTGAGCTGTGGACTCTGGCACGTCGGGACGACGGCTAGGCTGTTTGGGTGCCTGAGGCATGGTATGTCTGATCCTCTGTGATGATTGTAAGCCGGGAATTCAGTGGTGGCACTGTATACTCATCCATCATACCAGGGGGCTTATCAAGCACTATTCTGCGGATAAGAAACATGATCCAGTGAGCATAGGGAAGCAGCCTGCGACCCTTGAATCCCTCAGCTATAGTATCCTCCATCTCTGAAAGAAGGAGGTCCCAGATATCAAATATTGTCTCTCATGCATGAGAGCATTAAGAAGCTAGAGTCAGTGGCGAGTCGACCCTCTCTATATCCCAACACAGGGGAAGCAAAGTCCTCCCCGATAATGGCCTCTAGCACTCTCACAGAGGAGTCAAGTCACCGGGGTTCCTGCTCGACCCCTCTCCAAAAGGCTCCTTGAAGCAATATCGCACTAAATCTGTAGGAGGCACCAACCCTCCATGTGGACGCCTAGGAGGCTCCTGCTGTCCACAACAGACCTCATGTATCTTGATAGGATGCTCCTGTAGCCTCAGTATCTCTCTGACCCTGCCACTCGTCACTCTGTAGTCTTTGCCTCTGAAAGCAAAGTGAATAAACATGTGATGTGGATCGATGAAGAGTGAAGCATAAAACCGACGAACCCAAGATGGTACATATATCCCCGTCCCATCCAATCAAATCATCGATCCCGCAAATATGACAAGTATGGTGAATGCTCTCTCCGGTCTTTGCCACAATGGACTCTATCGACAAACTCTCTAAGATCTTAACATCGCCCCAATCGTTGAGATAAGCATTGTAGAAATCCTCCTGCAGTTAGGCGTGTAGAAACCCTCACCGCTCTCTCATCCCTCCTTGGAGGAAACCAAACCTCAAACTCAACAAAACGCAATTCTTTGAACTCCGCTTTTGGCGGTGGCGGCCCTCAAGTCGAGGTGAACCACTTTGGAGGTGGACCACTGTGGTCTAGGTGGAGGATGTGATCCCTCCATCGTGTCGGCGACCTCGGCGAGGCCGGTACACGGGTCCGTCCCAGAGTGGCGGGCCGGGTGTGCCGCTCTATCTCCTCGGCTTCACAGGTCTCTGCCGAGGCTCTGCTTGTGGGGATCTAACTGCTGGCCGATGTGGACCCTCCTCAATGGCAACCCGTCGTCCTGCAAACATGGCGGTCCCAAATAGACTACCGTGGACGACGCTCAACCTCCTCAATCGCAGCTCTGAGTGCTGGTGAAACTGGCTGATCTACAATGACAACTCCGCTGCGGGCACCACCTCTCTCGGCACGCTCTACGGCCTCTGCAACAGCTGTTGCTCTTGCTGTCTCTGCATCAGGATACTTCCGCTTCTTGGATGTCACCTGCTTGGTTGACTTGCCCTTAGATCCGGTGGTCATGCGGCGGGGGGGCCTCCGATCATCATCACCTAGGCCACCACCAACGTTCTTGGTGCGAGCCATCTGAACCGACAAGATGGTGAACTGCCACCGATGAAGATCAATCATCAAATCGCTGCTTTCGAGGCTTGGCCTCGATCCTTACTTCATGAGCTTGGCTCGAAAGTTGATCGCCAACTCGCCACAAGAACCACAACGGAACCGACTTCGTTGCAACGATAGAATAGATGGATATACAAATAAATACCATATTGCTAATAGATGCGAAACCCTAACGAGAGAAAGCAATGTAGATGCGAAATTGAATCGAATGGCTTTCTACCCGACGATCACGATCCGTGAAAAGATGAGATGTCATGCGGGGAACCTCGTAACCGGCTAGGGTTACACGGAGCAATGATGAACTGGTGGCCCTAGTATTTGTGAAATCGATTGCATTGTATTGCAAATTGATCTACGCAATTTGAAATTGAAACAAGGGGCTAGCCTTACCGAGAGGAGATGAGGCTAGGGCACACGGCAAGAGGCGGAAGCGAAGCGTGGGCGAGGCGACTCCGGAGAGCTACGGCGGCGTTAAGCGCTGATGGCGCTGTGGCGGCGCGTGGAGTCGATGGTGGCGTCTTTGTCTTTGGCCGGGCGCGGTGGTGCTGCGGAAGGCTCGAAGCAGCGGGCGCGGCGAGGCTGGAGCACGGCAAGTGGCGCGCCAAGGTGCGTGGGGCGGTCGCGGGTCGCGTGGCGAGCGCGAGGCAAAAACGCGGCGCGGCGCTGGCCGGTGAGCAGCGAGAGGAGGCGCAAGAGGGCGGCGGCGCCAGCTAGGGCAAGGCGGGATGAGGGCAAACAAAGGTACGGCTTGCGGTTAAATAGTTCCCCACACGCGACGAAAAAAGAATTGGAGAAAGGAGTCCGAAGCCGCGCGAGATCCATCGACCGGACGCTTCCGGTGGTAGCGACCGGACGCTACCACCAGCGTCTGTCGTCGATTCGAGAAGAGGTCCAAATCCTCCGGAATCGGGACCGGACGCGTTTCGGTGGTCCATGACCGGACGCAGTGAGGTCCGGTCAATACAACTTGGTCTTCCTTCGATCGACCGGACGCTGAACCCTTCCCGACCGGACGCCAGACGCAGCGCGCGTCCGGTCACTTTCGTTCACCAAAGAACCTCACCTCTGGGCGGCCGACCGGACGCTAGACAACGGCGTCCGGCAAAACAGGCGTCCGCACCTTTTCCAAAGAAATCTTCAAACATCCATCTCACCGCATTGTTCCCAATCAAGTCCCAACTTGAATAAGATCCAAATAAACACCAATTGGGACTGATGTGAGTGACCTCTCTCAAACCCTCATATATTTTTTTAAAATATTTTGCCTTAAACTATAATTCTTTTTAAGAAAATAGGCAACAAGAGGGCAAACGGAACAAAACGACAAAACAACATTCATGCATATGCAATACTTGAGTAAATCTAGTTGCTTGTCAAGTTTGATCCAAGGTTAAGCTTCTTCACACGCTTTTCGGCGGTTATCTTAACCATGTTAGACAAGCGCTATATGCATTGCCACGAATTTAAACATGTCGTATATTACAATGAATGCACGGGACAACACAAGCTCAATTTTTAGTGAAGTTACTAAAATCAAGTACATTGAGCTCATTCCGCAATCTATAAAATGTAGCCTCATCTAGCGGTTTAGTGAAGATATCCGCTAATTGATCTTCGGATCTTACACCTTCTAGTGATATATCATTTTTAGCCACATGATCTCTTAGAAAGTGATGGCGGATATCTATATGCTTGGTGCGAGAGTGTTGAACCGGATTATTTGCAAGTTTTACCGCACTTTCATTGTCGCACAAAAGAGGTACTTTCTCTAGAACTACTCCATAGTCTAGCAAAGTTTGTTTCATGTATAATATTTGTGCACAACAAGCACCCGCGGTAATGTATTTCGCTTCGGCGGTGGACAAAGCCACACTATTTTGTTTCTTGGAGGACCAAGACACAAGTGATCTTCCAAGCAAATGGCACCCTCCGAATGTGCTCTTTCTATCAACTTTGCATCCGGCGTAATCCGAATCGGAATAGCCAATTAATTCAAATAAAGCTCCTTTGGGATACCAAAGACCAATGCTTGGTGTGTGCTTAAGATACCTAAGGATTCTTTTTACGGCAATTAAATGAGTTTCCTTAGGACTAGTTTGAAATCTAGCACACATATACACACTAAACATGATGTCGGGTCTAGATGCGGTTAAATATAACAAGCTACCAATCATAGAGTGGTAGAGAGTTTGATCAACCGTTTTACCTCTCTCGTCTAGGTCGAAATGTCCATTAGATGACATTAGTGTCTTGATTGGCTTACATTCACACATATTGAACCTCTTGAGAAAATCCTTGGTATACTTTTCTTGAGAGATGAAAATCCCTTCTCTCATTTGCTTGACTTAAAAACCAAGAAAGAATGTAAGCTCTCCAAACATTGACATCTCGAACTCCTTCAACATCAATTCACCAAACTCTTTCCAATAATTTTCATTTGATGATCCAAAGATGATATCATTAACATATACTTAACAAATAAAGATTTTTCCATCAAGCTTCTTAGTGAATAGTGTGGTGTCGACCTTCCTAATGGTGAAGCCCTTATCAATGAGGAAATCACGAAGGTGTTCATACCAAGCTCTTGGGGCTTGCTTAAGCCCATATAGTGTCTTGGACAACCTATAAACATGATTAGGATATCTAGGGTCTTCAAACCCGGGAGGTTGATCAACATAGACTAGTTCATTTATAAAGCCATTTAAAAAAGCACTTTTCATATCCATTTGATATAGATTCATTTCATGATGTGATGCATATGCAAGAAGGATATGGATGGCTTCTAATCTTGCAACCGGTGCAAAGGTCTCTCCAAAATCCAAACCTTCAACTTGAGAGAACCCCTTTGCAACTAGTCTTGCCTTGTTCCTCACAACAACACCTTGATCATCTTGCTTGTTGCGGAACACCCACTTCGTTCCAATGACTCTTGCACCTTTTGGTCGCTCTTCAAGAGTCCAAACTTCATTGCGAGTGAAGTTGTTCAACTCTTCATGCATGGCATTGATCCAATCCGGATCTTTAAGAGCTTCTTCTACCTCGGTAGGCTCATAGCAAGAGACAAAAGAATGGTGAGCAATAAATAAAGTAAGTTTTTGAGATCGAGTCATCACACCCTTTGATGGACTCCCTATGATGAGATCTTGTGGATGATCTTGTAGGAGAGGTGTGTTTCTTCTATTGACCACTTGAGGAGGAGGTTGTGGAGCATCAACATCTTGTGCTTGTACCACCATTTGCTCATGGGAGATATGAGTATCTTCATTTTCTACTCTTCCATCTTTTTCACTATCTTGTGGTACATTTGATGAAGAAGGTTGGTCAATGACTTGTACATCATTTTCATCATCTTTTGGCTTGATGTCTCCCACCGGGATATTCTTCATAGCCTCCCTCAATGGTTCATCACCTACATCATCAAGATTCTCATGTGCTCCTTGGGAGCCGTTAGATTCATCAAATTCCATATCATATGTTTCTTCAACCAAGCCGGTGGCATGATTAAATACTCTATATGCTTTGGACTTCAATGAGTAACCAACAAGAAAACCTATATCACAATGTCTTTGAAACTTCCCTAAGTGTTGCCGCTTCTTGTAGATGTAGCACTTGCAACCAAACACCCTAAAGAAGGAGACGTCCGGCTTCTTCCCAGTGAGCAACTCATACGGTGTCTTGACAAGGAATTTTTGAAGAAATAGGTGGTTGGATGCATAACATGCGGTGTTGATTGCTTCCGCCCATAGAGCTTTGGGGGTGTTGTACTCATCTAGCATTGTCCTTGCAAGGGTGATCAAAGTCCGATTCTTCCTCTCAACTACACTATTTTATTGAGGAGTATAGGTTGCGGAGACTTCATGTTTGATTCTAACTTCATCACAATAGGATTCAATATTTGTGTTGTCAAACTCTTTGCCATTGTCACTTCTTATCTTCTTGAGCTTCACTTCAAATTCATTTTGAGCTCTCTTGGCAAACTTCTTGAAACAAGATGCAACTTCGGATTTGTCATGAAGGAAGAATACCCATATATACCTTGAATAGTCATCCACAATCACAAGACAATAGAGATTTCCTCCCAAACTCTTATATGTTGTTGGTCCAAATAAATCCATGTGTAGGAGTTCTAGCACTCTTGTGGTTGACATAAAAGCTTTGGTTGGATGAGTGTTTGCAACTTGCTTGCCGGCTTGACATGCACTACAAAGCTTGTCCTTCTCAAACTTCACATCCTTCAACCCTCTCACCAAATCATTCTTCATAAGCTTCTTGAGTGAGCTCATCCCAACGTGAGCAAGTCTTCTATGCCATAGCCACCCAAGTGTTGTTTTGGTGAATAGACAAGTCTTCAAGTTTGCATCTTCGGAGGTGAAGTCAACTAGATATAAGTTGTTGTATCTAAATCCATTGAATATCACTTGTTTGTCATCTACTTTAGATACAACAACCTCCTTCTCGGTGAATAAGCATTGGAAACCAAGATCACACAATTGCCCAACGGATAGCAAGTTGAAACTCAATGAGGCAACATAGAGCACATTGGAGATGGAATGATCATTTGATATTGCCACTTTGTCCAATCCTTTAACCTTACCCTTTGAATTATCTCCAAATGTTATTTTCTCTTGTCCATTTATCTCTTCATCTAGTGAGGTGAACATACGAGGATCACCGGTTATATGTTGAGTACAACCACTATCAATAACCCAATGACTTCCACCGGTCTTGTAGTTCACCTACACACAAGAGATTCAAGCTTTAGGGATCCAAACTTGTTGAGGGCCCTTCACCTTCTCAACAAGTGACTTAGCCACCCAAATCTTCTTAGGCCTACTCTTGTTGGGGGGGTCCTAAGAACATGACTTTCATCTTTCCACTAGAATCTTTTCTAAGCATGTAGTGAGCATTGAAAGCAAAGGGTCTAGCATGCTTGGGCAAGGGTTGTGGTGGTGGAGTTTGACACTCATGAGCAAAGTGGTCTTCTTGTCCACACTCAAAACATCTCTTTGGCTTTAGCTTTGGGTTTGATTGTTGGTGTTGAGCTTGAGCCTTCTTCTTCTCTACACTTGCCATATATCCAATGCCACTTCTATTCATCTTCATGACGGTATTCATGAGTAGCTCACTTTAGAGATGCTTGCCTCTAGCGAACTTGTTCAATCCCACCTTGAGATGCTCTTTCTCCATCTTGAGCTTCTTGTTTTCTTCCGTGAGAATATCATTGTTCTTCTCTTCCTTGAGTTTCTTATTTTCTTCTTTGAGCTTCTCATTCTCAAGGATCAACTCTTTGTCATGATCAAGAGTTTCTAGCACAATGGTGTTGTGACTTTTCATCTCTTCAAGATCTTTCATGAGCTTCTCATGGTCACTCTTGAGCTTGACATACTCATCATAGTCATTGCACTCAACCACTTGCTTGCCTTTGCTACTAGATCCATGCTCAATGCTCTCATCAATTAAATCATCACATGAGGTAGCTATATCAATCTTAACAACATGGTTAGTAGCAACATGTGGCTCATTTGGTAAGAATTCTTGTGCAATAACAAGGGTATCATAATTGATCTTTAGAGTTGTATATTCATCTTTTAGCTTGTTGTGACTAATGATAAGCTCATTGTGCACCCACTCAAGTTTATCATGTTTATCTTTAAGCTCTTTCTTAGAAGATTTGAGCTCCTTGAGTTTGGATGATATAGAGTCATTTGTTTCTTTGAGCTCATCATTAGCCTTTTCCAATGCATCACACTTAGCTAAGAGTGAATCATTTTAGCATCAAGTTTGTCATTTGTAGCTCTACTCTTTCTAATGATCTTAGTGTATTTTCTTAATATTTTGACAAGATCATCATATGTGGGTGAATCATCATCGCTATCACTATCATCATCACTAGCTTGCTCATCATCACTACTATCATCACTCTTAGTTACCTTATGTTCACCCTTGGCCATAAGGCATAGGTGTGTAGAGGATGATGGTGATGGTGGCGATGAGGATGCAAGATCAATAGCAATGGCGGCCACCTTCTCATTGTCACTCTCATCATCGGATGATCCACTTGAGGAATCAATGTCCGTGAGCCAATCACCGACAATATAGGCCTTGCCACTCTTCTTCTTCTTGTAGAAGTCTCTCTTTTTTGCCATCTCTCTTCTTGTATGGCTTGTTCTTTTTTTTCATCTTCTTCATCACTTGAATCATCTTTCTTGCCCTTGTTCTTGAACTTGTCTTTCTTGGGCTTTGTGCATTGATGAGCTAGGTGGCCAAGTTCGCCACAATTGTAGCAATCCATCTCGGAGATTGGCTTTCTTCTTGAGCTAGTGAAGAACTTCTTCTTCTTGCCGTCAAACTTGATGCCACTCTTGTTTAGCTTCTTTAGCATCTTGGCGGTCTTCTTCATCATGAGAGCAAGACTTTCTTCATCATCTTCATCACTTGAGCTCTCATACTCAAGTCTTGCCTTGTCCTTATCTTAGCTAGCTTTGAATGCTAAGTCCTTCTCTTTCTTCTTTGTAGAGGATGAGCCATCTTGTGGCGTGATGTGCATGTACATCTCATGAGCATTGATCTTTCCCAAGATTTGTGTCGGTGTAGCGGCGGAAAGATCACCTTGATGTAGCACGGTCACAATGTGCCCATATTTGTCAATGGGGAGGACACTCAAGATCTTTCTCACAACGTCGGATGGTGACATTTGAGTAAGTCCAAGCCCATTGACTTCCTGCTCACTCTTGGTTCCCTCATGGAGCGCACAAACGTCCGACCATAGTGCATGGGCGTCTTTGTGGTTCCTTACACGATTAAACACATCTTTGCAAAGGCCTCTAAAGATAGTGTTGCGAGCCTTTGCATTCCATTTTTCATAGTTTACTTCATCGCCTTGAAGTTGTGCGGCATTCTTAGGTGTTGGGAACCCTTGAGAGGCAGCTCTAAGAATTCCAACATCTAAAGCTTCTAGGTAAGCCTCCATGCGAATTTTCCAATATGGAAAATCACCCCCCTCGAAGATAGGAGGAGGTCCATCCCCGTGAGACATCTTGCTCTAAGCGGTTAGGCTTAAAACGTGAGCACGAGGCTTTGATACCAATTGAAAGGATCAAGATGCCCAAGAGGGGGGGTGAATTGGGCTAATTCTAAATTTTCTTGCAATAATCAAATCCTACGGATAGCCCAATTAACCCCTTGTCCCTAGAAAAAGTGTTTCTATCAAATCAACGCACAAAAGACTTACAACCTATGTTCCAAACTTACTCTAGCATAGCAATTCTATGAATGTAAAGACGAGTATTGAATTGCTCAAAGTAAATACTTAAAGTAAATGCTCAAAGTAAATGGAGAGAGGAACGCGGCGATGTTTTGCCGAGGTATCGGAGAGTCGCCACTCTCTACTAGTCCTCGTTGGAGCACCCGTGCAAGGGTGTAGCTCCCCCTTGATCCGCGCAAGTATCAAGTGCTCTCTACGGGTTGATTCTTTGACACTCCATCGCGGTGAATCACCCAAAACCGCTGACAACTTGAGTTGGATCACCCACAAGCTCCGCCGGGTGATCACCAAGCTCCCAATCACCACCAAGCCGTCTAGGTGATGGCGATCACCAAGAGTAACAAGCACGAACTCTCACTTGACCACGCGAAGCCTAATGAGAAGATGGATGCACACTTGTCTACTCTTGATTCACTAATGAGGTTTCACTCTTGGATTCTCAAATCACAAACACCTCACTAGGACCTTGCTCTTCTTGGCACCCACAAACGTGTTTCTCAGCTATTGGAATGAGCAAAAGTAACTCCACACACGAGTGGAGCTTCTATTTATAAGGCAGCCTAAAAAAATGAACCGTTATGAGCTTCTGCGGGATGACCGGACGCTCCGATCGTATTGACCGGACGCTCCGGTCAGTTCAATCCGCGCAATAGTTTCCAAGTGATGACCGGACGCCAGTGGTCCGTCCAGACGACTGACCGAACGCCGTCCGGCCGCTCTTGAAGCTTTCTCAGAATCGACCGACGCCGGATACTTAGGGTCCGGTCACCACCGACCGGACGCGTCCGGTCCACACTTTCTCAAGTCTGGACCCTTATCGAGTCGACCGGGGCTGGCCCCCAGCCCCGGCGTCCACACGACCTTCCTCCAGCGTCTGGTCACTCCAGACTTGTTCTCCTCGATCAAATGAACTGACCGGACCTGCGACCAGGCGTCCGGTCATGACGAGAGCCAGCGTCCGGGTCAAGATTTGACCCTCCATTTACTTCAACTCTCGAACATATGTGAATGAAGTTAGCTCCAAAGGATCTTAGGCATTCATAGGAGCTACCTAGAGCTAGTTTTAACAAGTGTGCACCACACCTAACTCACTAGACTCAACTAGGTCAAGCTACCCGTTCATACCCCCCCTTCATAGTACGGCCAAAGGAAAAACAAAGTCCTAAACTACTCTAAGTGTCTCTCCAACTTCAATTGACACTTAGAACTAGTTATCCTTAACCTTGTCGTCCATCCTTTGAAAACCGAAACGATTTCCATCGTAGGGGCATGACAACCTCAATTGCCCAATCGATCTCCATTACCATGACCTAACTTAATTGCCTCTGCAAAACACACGTTAGTCATAGTAATCTTGTATTGACATTAATCACTGAAATCCACTTAGGGGCCTAGATGCTTTCAGATATGCTTACTGCGATCATGGAAGACAGGGTTTTTGCTGAGTGCGATGGTAGACTCGTTGTCGATCTTCAAGGTGACGGCGCGGGCCTCCTCGTCCTTGAGTTCGGCAAGTAGCCGCGCCAGCCATATTCCCTGGCATGCTCCTGTCGTCGCTGTAATGTACTCAGCCTCGCACGAAGACAGTGCCACAATCTTCTGTTTCTGAGACTGCCAGGAGATGGTGTTGTCACCGAGAAAGAAGAGGGTGCCTGAGGTGCTCTTGCGCGTGTCAATGTCCCTAGCCAAGTCGCTGTCGCTGTAGCCGACAAGCTGGGGATCCTTCTTCCTCTTGTAGTGGCAGCTGAAGTGCAGGGTACTAGCGACATAGCGCAGTACTCGCTTCATGGCCGCCAGATGCTCAGTGGTTGGGTTCTCCATGAACCGGCTGATGAAGCCCACTGAGTACGCCAAGTCGGGTCTTGTGTTCACCAAGTACCGCAGGGAGCCCACCACACTGCGATACATGGTAGGATCAATAGCTGGAGCCGAGCTCACCTTGCTGAGTTTCAGGCGAGGCTCCATTGGCGTTGCGCTGGAGTTGCAGCCCGTCAGGCTTGCTATCTCCAGGATCTTGGCTGCATAGGAGCTCTGGCAGATGGAGATGTCGGCCTCAGTCTGGGACACCTCCAGACCAAGATAGTAGTGGAGTAGACCCAAGTCGCTCATCTTGAATGTAGCTTTCATCTGGTCCTTGAAGGTGTCGATGTCGACTTGGTTGCCGCCAGCGATGATCAGGCCATCGACATAGACCCCGACCACCAGCCGGCGAGCTCCAGCCCCGCGTAGGTAGACAGCATGTTCTGAGGCGCTCCTCCGAAACCCGAGCCCGACGAGGGACTCATCTAGTTTAGCGTACCACGCCCGTGGAGCTTGACGCAGCCCATAGAGTGCTTTGATGAGATGAAGCACCTTGTTCTCATGCCCGCGGAGGACGTAGCTAGGAGGCTGCTCGACGTACACCTCCTCCTGAAGCACCCCGTTCAGGAACGCCGACTTCACGTCCATATGGTGGACGACCCATCCTTGACATGCGGCGTGCGCGAGCAGGAGGCGAACTGATTCTAGGCGCGCGACGGGGGCAAAGACCTCGTCAAAGTCAATGCCCTGCCGCTGCACGTAGCCCTTTGCGACGAGGCAGGCCTTGTACTTGGTGATGATGCCGGTGGCGTCCTTCTTTGCCTTGAACACCCACTTGAGGCCGATCGGCCTGGTGCGCGCCGGCGGCTCCACCAGTCTCCACATGCCGCTGGCCTCGATGGAGGTCATCTCATCGAGCATGGCGTGGCGCCAGTACTCGTAGCGCATTGCTTCATCGAAAGAGGCTGGCTCGGCGTCGCTCGCCAGCAGCAGACGCTCCTCCAGATCGCGGTGAGCGAGCTCGGGCATCTGGGCTTCCCTGAGTACGTTGTCGACGCGGCGAAAGCGAAGAGGAGCGTCGTCATCATGATCGGCGTCGAGGTAGTCCCCCATCTCAGCTCCTGGTGGGGATGCGAACTCCACTTGAGGATGTGCCGCGGAGCCGGATGCTGATGGAGCATCTTGTGTCGCCGGTGAGTCAGCCATGGGCACGCCTGGAGCCGGGGACGCGGCCGTGCCCGATGGAGACAGTGACGCCGGGCTTGACGCAGGGGAGACCACCGTAGTCGTTCTGGTGGTGGTGACCACGGAGGGCTCTTGATGTTCCAGCTCCTCGACGGTGAAGTCGTTCGGCTCGGCGGGATCCACTGCAGACCATGCCCATGCTGCTGCTTCGTTGAAGACGATGTCACGGCTAATGTGGACACGTTGTGTCGAAGGATCATAGACCCGGTAGGCCTTGGACCCCGGCTCGTAGCCGACGAACACCATGCGGCGGCTGCGATCGTCGAGTTTCTTCTGGTGCGGCGTGTTCACCTTCGTGTGGGCGATGTAGCCGAACATCCTGAGGTGCTGGACCGACGGCGTGCGCCCGTTCCAGAGCTCGTAGGGGGTGCGCCCGCCGATCGCCTTGCAGGAGGATCTGTTCAGCAGGTAAACCGCCGTCGTCACCGCCTCCCCCCAGAACACACCAGGGAGAGACTTGGCCTTCATCATGCTCCTGGCCGTGCCCACCACAGTTTGGTTGCGGCGCTCGACGACACCGTTCTGTTGAGGCGTGTACGGCGCCGTGAGTTGCCTGCGAACACCGAGTTGGGCGCAGTAGTTGATGAAGTCGGTGGCGGCGAACTCTCTGCCACGATCAGTTCACAGCATCAGCATCTTCTTGCCACTCTTGCGTTCCGCCACGGCCTGAATGTTCTTGATGGCGGTGACCGCGGCGTCTTTGGATGGCAGCAGGGAGATCCACATGAAGCATGAGTAGTCATCAACAAGTAGAAGGAAATACTTGTTACCACTCAGGGTCGCAGGTGTGATGGGACCGCAAATGTCTCCATGAAGGAGTTGCAGCGGCTCCGTGGAACGCCAGAGCGCCTTCTGAGGGAAGGGCGCCCTCCTCTACTTGCCGGTGAGACAGGCGTCGCAAACCTGCTGCACCTGGTCGATGACGGGCAGCCCGCGCACCAGCTCCTCACACCCATCTTGCGCAGCGCGGCGAAGTGGATGTGGCCGAAACGCTGGTGCCACCTCCAGGCATCGTTGTCCGTGTGCGCAGCTAGGCACACCGGGCGCGCGATGGTGACGTCGAGGTTGTACAGATGGCCTGGACTCCGAGGGATCTTGGCGAGGAGGCACCGGTCTTCATCACGAACCCGCATCACGCCGTGCTCCACCAGCACCTGGTACCCACCTTCGTCGAGCTGGCCGACGGAGATGATGTTGGCGGTGAGGCGAGGGAGGAAGTAGACGTTGGCGAGCGCTCTGTGCTCACCGTTCTTGCAGTGGAAGAGCACCGTGCCGGTGCCCTCGATGCGAGCGATGGAGCCATCCATGAATCGGACAGAGCCTATGACGCCGGTGTCGAGGTCGGAGAAGGCGGCGCGGGATCCGGACATGTGATTGGACGCGCCGGTGTCCAGAATCCAGCGCGTTGGATCTCGGTCCGCCGCATCGTCGAACTCGGCGTGGACCTTCTTCTCCACGAGATGGAGCTCGAGGAGAGCCGCGGGTGGAGGCGGCGGAGTCACGGTGAAGCCTTGGCGGCGCGGCGGCGGAGGAACTGGTGTCCTCTTGCACAGGCCACACCGATGGCAAGCATCGGGTGGCCTCTTCTTCTTGGGGCACATGGGCACATTGGGCGGCTCCTCCTTCTTCTTCTTTGCGGCGGTCATGGCCCCCAGTGGCCCTTTTTGCCATAGCGCGGACAGGGGTCGTCCGGCGGCGGGCGCGAAGAGCTGGAACCGCCGGAGCTCCTTGACCCGCCGGAGCGCGCCGCCGCGCCTCTCGCCACCACGAACTTACCCACGATCGCCGGAGCTGAAACCGCCCCCGGCGGACTCCTGTCCTTCTTCTTGTACTTCTCAACCCATTGCTCTTCGATGAGGAGCAATTTTCCACTCCACGATTTATGGCGGAGCGGGCTCGACGTCGTCGGCGGCCTTTCAATCTCCCCATGACCTCCTCTATGGACAGCCAGTGAAATGTCAAGAACGGTCTCAATCGAGATTACCAACTGCTTGTAGCGTGGGCGGACGACGCGCAGATACTTGGCCACCACCTTCTCGTCGAGCTCCGGATCGCCCAACGTCGCCAGGCGCTGCACGATGCCAGTCATGCGCAAGGCGAAGTCCTCAATGGGCTCACCGTCGCGGAGGGCGATGGACTCGTACTCGGCGCAGAGGTTCTGTGCCGTTGCTTTCCGCACGCGATCGTCGCTGATGCGGAAGGTCTTGATGGCCTCCTAGGCCTCCTTGGCCGTGTTCTTGGCCACCAGGACGGGGACCATCTCTGGTGGAACACCGCTGCAGATCGCGTCGAGGGCGTTGCGGTCGTCGCCGTACTCCGCGTCGTCGTCAACGACGGCGTCCCACAGGTGGCGCGCTTCCATCTTCAGTTGCATGCGAAGCGCCCATTCATGGTAATTAGTCTTGGTGAGCTACGGCCAGTTGCCGGAGCTTCCTTCCCGGATGATGCGCTCGACGACGACCTCCCGCGAACGGCGTGCGTCGCGCGTGCGGGATCGACGAGGCGGAGATCTGGCCGGTGAAGCAGTGCGCTCCGGGGTCTTGGCGTCGGAGATGCCGGAGTCGTCGGTCTTCTTCTTGCCGTCACCCTTGCCAACCGTGAACGGCGCGGGGTCTCGGCGGAGACGCCATGGCGACGCGCGCGTCCCTCGAACACTTGGCTCGATACCACTTGTCGAAAAACCGAACGGCGGCGAAGAATGCGGCGGCGAAGCGAGAAACAAACGATGAACACGAGAGTTTGGTGCTACCAAGGGTGCAGCGTTTTCGGGATTGTATTGCTATTTATTGAATTACAAAGCGAGAGATGCAAGCCACGACGCTGCAGTTGCTGCGCAGAGCGCGACGTCCATCCCCATGCGCCCGCAACAGCCGCCATGGCTTGCATGCTCGAGTTCATGCCGAGCGATTCTCGTCCATGACTTCCTACGCACACACTAACCACAAGCCGATCCTCGTGTGCATGCATGTGCTAAAAATAGATATGCTATGCTGAAGAATACTCTAGAATTACTAACAGCTGCGGCGGTGGCGCACGGCGCGGGCGCGGTTCCCGCCGAACCACGAGCAAGCCATCTTCAACGAGATCAAGCACGAGCTCGCCCATGACCTGGGCGCGCGCGTCCAGTTCCTCAACTCGGCGCGCTTCGGCAGCTTCTGCCGGATCTTCCACATCGACATGGCCGCGGCGTGCACCATGCACGCCAACTGCTGCGTGGGGCTCGGGAACAAGCTGCACGACCTAACGGACGTGCTCGGCCAATGGAAGAACTACTCGGGCCTGATGCCGCAGGAGAAGAAGAGGCAGAAGTTCACATGGAAGGACCTGGCCAAGTGCGGGACTCCGGACAAAACGCACACATGAGTCCGAGAAATGCACTACAACTGCAACAGCAGGCAGGAATCAACCAAGCTAGCTCAGTTTTATGTTAAAATCTATTCACTCGAGTTTAAGTTTTCGGCTGTTTGTATTTTTTTGAATTTAGAATTTATCAGCGTTATTCTTGTGTGTGTGTTTTTTTAAATGTACTTGGTTCCTTGCGAACGTCCTGACTAGGCTTCGTGCATGTAGCTGCTGAATGTTTGGATGCCTGGGTGAAGGTCTGGGCTTGTTCCTCAGCGTGCAAAAGCAGCAGCACCTGGCTCCTAGAAAACAAGAATGAAATGATATTAGCAAATAATTAGCATATTTTGCAGTATATCAGTATGTTGCAAAAATAAATTGAGGCTTAGAAAATAAGTATTGTAAAGTATAAACAAAGTAAATACTATTTTTGTTCTTGTATTTCCATTTTCATTTTATATACCAATTACCAAATATCTTAGTGCATCTAATCAATTAAACGCTCAAATTCAGTAAACACGAACAACTATTGCATATTCAGTCTAGATGCGGCTATGCGAGCCAGGCTCCCTTGGGCCTTGGGTGCTTTGGTAGCCTCTACTCCAATTTCTGCTGGTGGGCCAAAATTGAAGCCGCCAGCCGCCAGGTACTCAAATTCGCAGCACGCAGAGGCCCAACGGAATCCTCGTCACGCTCACGCACACCTTCCCCACTCTTCAGTCGTTCTCCCATTCAACGGCGGCGGCTGCTTGCGAGTCTGCGACCGCCGTCGACTGCGACAAGCAGGGAGCAACAAATCACGCATCTGCCCTCCGCTGAGCGACGGTAAAACTTCACGATGTCAGCCGTATTTTGTTGTCGTTGTAACGCTGCTCTACTCAGATCAGTTCTGATTTCGCTTGCACCGCCGCGAACCTTGCGGCGGGTTTGGACACCGAGCTCAGCCAGGTTTTGCTCTAATCTCCCATCACTTTTTCCCCCGTTGGTTAATAAATTTTCTTTCTGGGATTATGCACTAGGAAGATCCCACAAATTCCAATCCGTTTAAAGTTCATATTATATTTATATACATATGCTTCTCTATAACTTTCTAGAGTCCCCTTAACGTTTTTTATTAGAAGCTTAAGCGCTGGTCACGGAGTATGTAATTTTTTATTTACCTATGTCCTATGGTAACTTTCTAGAGTTATGTATCGCTAGAAGTCCAAAAGAAACCGGTTGCTACTAGCATCACTCATGCTGATAGATTATCATCTAACAGTTCAGATTTGTCAGATGACATCATGATGACGTGGCGAAATACTTTTTCGTTACCGCGACACGGTTTAAGTTATTAAAGATTGTTTTTTTGCTCAAAGAAGCTATTATTGTTTTTTCCTAAAAAAGAAAGCTATTATTGTTTTTATCTGAGCTTAGATATCATTTGTTCAGTATGTGATCCTTTCCAGAGACGTCCATTGTGATTTTCTTATTTTTAAAACCATAGCAAAAACTTGTTGTAACGTTGATTAATTCTACACCTATTATCTTTTTTATACTTGTTCTATTTGTGATTATTCTTTCTTAATTTTTCTTGTATCATTTCGTAGCTTTAGACGGCTAGTTTGTTACAATCTCGGTCTATAGATTTAGTGTCACAGATTTAGCCGTTGAGAACGAAACAATGTCTTCTTCGAACTTATACTAATGTACTAAATTTTTATTTACTTGTTTTTCAACAATTGGAAAATCAAACTACTGTTTTTTTTTCTAATTTGTCATTTTATTTAGTTTTTTTACTAATTCTAATTTATATAGACTACTCATTTATATACTCTCTTTTTAGTTCTTTTAGAGAATAAACTATTAATTTTTCATGTCTTATTCAAATTTTACTACGTTTAGTAATTATGTTTTTATATGGGTTGTTCTTTATACATTTTCTTTACAATCATATGAAAAATCAAAATGCTATTTTTATTCAATTATTATTGTGAAATTACTTTTTATTATTGTATAAGGCATGGATTCTGGGTTTACCTTTTATCTTGTACAGTTCTAATACATAAACTCATCAATATGCCCAATAGGACCTGGTGTCATGTGTGCCGCCTGCATGATCATAACCTGCTAGACACCGCAGCAGTCGTTGGTGTTTTGGTCAGCCTCTGTGCCCTCTGGCGCAACTCAACCTTCTGCACCTTGCCTGTGGAGTTTTTGGGCAGACTGTCAACAAAGATCACCATCTTCGGCGCCATGAAATGGGGCAGCTTGTTCCGGCAGAATGACAGAATCTCCTCCTCCTTCGTCACCTTGAACTCCCTCTTCAACGCCACGAAAGCGCACGGCGTCTCACCCCAGTACGGGTGCGGCATGGCCACCACCGCTGCCTCCTGTACCGCCGGGTGCTGGTACAGCGTCGCCTCCACCTCCACGCTGCTGATGTTCTCGCCGCCGGAGATGATCACGTCCTTAGACCGGTCCTTGATCTCCACGTAGCCGTCCGGGTGGATGACACCCACGTCGCCCGTCAGGAACCACATACCCCGGAACGCGGCCTCCGTGGCGCCGGGATCCTTCAAGTATCCCTTCATGACATTGCTGCCACAGAGCACGATCTCGCCGAGGGTTGCGCCGTCCCTGGGCACGCTCTCCATGGTCTTGAGGTCCTTGATGACGTCGGCGTCAGCGAGCGAGAGCGCGCTGACGCCCTGCCGGGCCTTGAGGCGCGCCCGCTCAGAGGGCGGCAGGGCATCCCACTGGTGACGCCACTCGCAGACCATGGCCACGCCGGTGGCCTCTGTCATGCCGTAGGCGTGCGTCACGTGGAAGCCGAGCTGCTCGACGCGCTGGAGCAGCGCCGCGGGTGGCGGCGCGCCTCCGGTGAGCACTTCCACGGTGCGGGGCAGCGGCTCGTGGCAGGCCTCTAAGAGGATGTTGAAGAGCACCGGGGCAGCGCACATGTGGGTGACGCCGTGGGCGGCGAAGGCGGCGTACATAGCCTCGGCGGTGGGCGCGCGGATGCAGACGTTGGCACCGCCGCACGCCGCCATGCCCCATGTGAGCATCCACCCGTTGCAGTGGAACATTGGAAGCGACCACAGGTAGACGGGCTCGTGTCCGACGCCCCATTGGAGCAGGAGAGCCAGGGTGCTCAAGTACGCACCGCGGTGGCTGTACACGACGCCCTTGGGCGCTGAGGTGGTCCCTGAGGTGTAGTTGAGCGCGACGGCGTCCCACTCGTCCTCGACAGGGCGGGGCGGGTGTCGTGCCGTGTCGCCACGCGCCACCAGTTGCTTGTACTCGAGGACGGGTAGCTGGTGGTGCCCATCGCCCTCGCCTGATGGGGCGGGGACGGTGACACCCGTCGGCTTCTCGATGTCGTCGATGACGACAAGCAGGGGCATCGTCCTCCGGTGATCTCCCATGTCCATGGAGACGCTTTGTTGTAGCGCCTTCGTGGCCACGGTGATGTACTGGTAGTCCACGAACAACACCTTGGGCTCGGCATGCTTGATGATGGCTGCGACGTTGGGCGCGTCGAGACGCGTGTTGATGGCGTTGAGCACCGCGCCGGCCATGGGCACGGCGAAGTGCATCTCGTACAGCGCCGGCGTGTTGGGTGCAAGAACGGACACCTGCATAAGTGCATGTGCATGCAGGATAGTTATTCGCTCATGCTAGGAGGGTAGTTTGTTAGTATCTTACTCTCTCCACTCTAAATTAGATGTCCAGAGTCAAAACATCTTTAAAAAAATTGCGATAAAGTGATGTAGACTTGCATTCGAGTGAGTGTCAACAATAGCCCCATCACTTCATCTAAAAAAATGCAGTCTTCGTCCACCGATCACCCCCAGTCTTCATCTAAAAAAATTGCGATAAAGCGATAAATGAATTCACTTTTTAGGACATCCACCGATCACCCCCAGTCTTGGTCCGAAAGTTCTCAAATGAAAAGATGCTTATTATTTATACAACTTAAAATTTTCATTTTCAGCCTGTTCGCTTGTTGGTTTCAGTCAGCCCAAACCAACCAGTCAACAGTGTTTTTTTCTCATAAAAAACCAACACCAGCCAGCCTAAACCAACACCAGCACCAACCAGCGAACAGGCCATTTTTTTCCAACTCTACCAACTTGCTAGAACTAAACATATAATTGCAGCATAACAACATAACCATCTCTGCGTCGCCGTAGACATGAGCAAAAATTCTGGACCCGGTATGACGTACGGGCATATACGTAGTAACAGCATGTTCGGGAGGCCGTATCGTATCGTGGATTATTTACTGCTGGCTGGTTTGGTGTGAGAGAAAAACACTGTTTCTGACTGGAAATTTACGATCGTTTACGAGCAAGCGAACAGGTTGAATGAAATAAGCACTGGTCATCAGATCACTTACGACGTCATTCCTGGAGACGGCGAGTTGCTGGATCGCGGCGGCGAGGCGGCAGCAGCGTTGGTACGTCTGCCGCCAGGTGAAGCTGATGCTGCCATATACGATTGAGGTGCGATCGGCGTAGGCAGAGGCGGCCCTCGGCAGGAAGGTTATTGGGCTCAGAGGAACAAAGTTAGCATCGCGCTTAGGCAAGCTGCTACCATCCATGTTCGCTCGCTTGGGATTGTTGGGAATGGTCGCTAGTGAACCTTGTATGCGATGCAGAGAGGTACGGTGCATGCTAAGGGCTTGTTTAGTTGGCAAATTTTTTTAATTTTGGGTACTGTAGTATTTTCGTTTGTATTTGATAATTACTGTCTAATTATGGACTAATTAGGTTCGAAAGTTTCGTCAAGCGATTTCTCACCTAACTGTGTAATTAGTTTTTTTTTCGCTACATTTATTACTCTATGCATGTGCCGCAAGATTTGATGTGATAGATACTGCGCAAAATTTTTTGGCTTTTGAGTGGAACTAAACGGGCCCTAGGCCACGTTTAGTTGGAGGTCGGATTCGGCATACTGTAGATACACTGTAGCGTTTTGTTTTTATTTGATAATAATTGTCCAATCGTTGACTAATTAGGCTCAAAACGTTCGTCTCGCAAAGTACAACCAAACTGTGCAATTAGTTTTTGATTTCGTTAACATTTAGTACTCCATACATGTACCGCAAATTTGATGTAATGGGGAATCTTTTTTTTGCATAGTGCCAAATTCAGGAAATCTGGGGAACTAAACAGGCCCCTAATTATATACTGTTATGCGTGTACATACAATTGAATGCAGAGAGGTTGTATCAAATTGAATGCGTGTACATTGTTGTCGGTGCAGCAGGGGCATCGATCCATGTCTAAGTAATTGTGTTATCTTCTATACCTAAACAGTGTAGATCACTGCTACAGTGTTTCTCTGGCTCATCGTGCTGCCACGTCATCAAAATAAGTTTCACATCCCTTGTAGTCACCCATGATGACACAACCTTCAATCTTGCACTACGTGCATGCCCATCTCCTTTAGGATCTTCTCCACTAAATGCATAGAAAACAGCTAGAAAGTGGAGGAATTTGAGCAGTCATTCGGTTTCATGCGGCCTCTTACGATTTCATCTTCACCAAGGAAGCATTCAATTTGATACAGTCTGTGTGAGTGGGCATGCAAAGGATCATCGTGCTGCTCTCAATCTCCCCATCATGCCATCAATATATCAACGACCTTGGTGGCCTGACGCAACCAGCTACCGTGACCTGCGACATGAATCATGGTCCAGAGATAAAAATAAATCGCGAACATGCAATGCCGCCGTGCACCAATGGTGCTGCGGACATCAAGAGCAGCTTGCAGCTAAGTACCGAGCACAAAGCACAATCAGGTAGGTGGATTTCTTAATTGTTTATTTGTTCTTTTCATTTTTTTCGTTACATAATAGCTTACTGTTTATTTTTCTTTTTTCAGGTAGCACCAAGCACGAGCTTAATATTTTTCATCGCAGCTGTTGTACCATTTGTTTAATTTGCTAACTGATTAAGAAATCTTGGTTCAATTATTGTCTATACTGATCAAGAGCAGCTTGCAGCTAAGTGCCGAGCACGAAGCACGATCAGGTAGGCGGATTTCTTAATTGTTTATTTGTTCTTTTCAATTTTTCGTTGCATAATAGCTCACTGTTTGTATATTTTTTTTTGGTAGCACCAAGCACGAGCTTAATAGTTTGCATCATCCGCGATAATCTTTCGGTTCACGTCGTGGGCCATGGCGCGCGCGGCCACGTCTCCGTGGCACTCGATCTCCCGATCAAGCTCCGCACGTTTCTGTTCAAGAGTCGTGCTTCCTCGAGTTCAGGTACCGGGCCTTCAGCTGCTCCACCGCAGGCAAGCTGCTACCATCCATGTTCGCTCGCTCGCTCGTGCTTGGGATTGTTGGGAATGGTCGCTAGTGAACCTTGTATGCGATGCAGAGAGGTACGGTGCATGCTAATTATAACTGTTATGCGTGTACATACATACGTTGTTGTCGGTGCAGCAGGGGCATCGATCCATGTCTAAGGCCCCGTTTAGATCCAAATTTTTTTAGATTTTGGCTACTGTAGCACTTTCATTTATATTTGATAATTAGTGTCTAATTATGGACTAGTTAGGTTCAAAAGTTTCATCTCGCGATTTCTCACCCAACTGTGCAATTAGTTTTTTTTCGTCTACATTTAATACTCCATACATATGCCACAAGATTCGATGTGACGGATACCGCGTAAAATTTTTTGAAATCTAAACAGGCCCTAACTAAATGTGTGTTAGGTGGACTGTCAAATCTACGATAAAATCGACACTATTATATTATGAAAGGGGACAAAAATCTACAATAAAATAGACGTTATCGTCTATATCTAAATAGTAGATCTCCACTACAGTAGTTCTCTGGCTCCTCACGCTGCTACATCATCAAAATACGTTTCACATCCTTGTAGTCACCCATGATGACACAACCTTCAATCTTCACTACGTGGATTTTTTTTATTTTTAATATTTTTTAAACTAATTTTAAATTTAACACTATTTTTTTTCTAAAACTAATATTTTTGTCTGCGTCTATTTTCCTAACGCGGGAAATACCTATGTCGCGTTATGTACGGTGACACGATGAGAACGATGATGTGAACGTTCGCCGGTGATATGGCAGGCTCTGCCACGCCTACAGCCGTGTCGCGCCACGGAGAACGCCACGACATGCTTCCGCCGGCCACAGGACCATTATTGCTAGTCCTGCCGCACCGCACCGCGCTGCGGACGTCACTGGTGTGGCAGCCTAGCCTAGCCTAGCCTGCCCACGCGTGCGGTCAAATCCCGCGCATTTAAATCCCCTGCATGCGCGCGCAGCTAGCTAGTCTCGTAAACGATCGTAAATTTCTAGTCGTGAATAGTATTTTTTTCTCACACCAAATTAATCAATAGTAAATAATCCATAATACGATACGGGCTCCCCAACATGCCGTAGGTTACGGCTATAAGCCTACTGTGAACCTCGGAAGCACAAGCAGGCAGCATCAGATGCATGCAGCTAGCGCTAATCCATCACATTCACGTGCATCACATTCACATTCACGTGCAGGAACAGTGGCGGCATGGCAATGATATGCAGAACGATATCCACTTCATGTCTTTATTACACAATTGATTCCCGCACCTAATCTCTGTTCGGGATGTCATATCGTATCATGAATTATTTACTGCTAGTTAGTTTGGTGTGAGAGAAAAACACTGTTTCTGGTTAGAAATTTATGATCGTTTACGAGCAAGCGAACAAGCTGTCTGTCTGCACCTCATGATCGTACATCCGACAATCACCTGTTCGCTTCTTGGTTTCAGCCAGCCCAAACCAACCAGCCAACAATGTTTTCCTCTCACAATAAGTCAGCACCAGCCAGCCTAAGCCAGCTCAGAAACCAACCAGCGAATAGGCAGAATTTCCTTTAATGTTCCTATTACAAGATGTAGATTGTACTGAAGCACGTGCTATTTCTCTTTCTGGACTAAACTAATGACCCTACTTCCGGCAATTTCCTTTAATGTTCCTAATACAAGATGTGGATGTGTACTAAAGCACGTGCTATTTCTCTAGAGTAAGAAAAGCTTTATGTACTAAACAAAGATTGCAGTAATAACACATCAAATGTTTCAGATGAGAAGAGTTGCATCTTGGAGAATAGATCATGAGGATACGGGTAGGGCAGTAGTCTTTGTTCAGGAAAGTATCTATATTGCCTTTGCCTCATGTAGCTGCCATGAGAAACAGGTCATGGAAAATGTTGATACTTTTATCTTTCGTTGTATACAATGGATGCACATAAATGCATAGATTAACATGTAACTACATTGGTTGACACAATCCCGCACAGAGTTCTGCTACATAACAGCGGCATAAGAGCTAAAACCCACACTGTTTCTTGATTTTTGTCCTGAATCGGTAACTTTGTGTTCTTCATACCTTGTGATTAGACAGCTTCTCAATGATGTGCTCGAATATCATCTGTACACCTTTGATGCCCGCAAGCCTCCACTTAACAACAAACTTGTCACCGCTCTGGGAATCCAAACAAAATAAAGGGGCAAATCAGAAGCAAGAGAAACTGCTATGCAGTGACATATTCAATCCAAGGTTTCAAGCCAAAATACTAGGATCATGCCTGTATGTTGCAATGGGAAAAAGAATAATGTCACAATAATTTGTGATTAAGTGTGTTTTGTACTATTACCAAAAAATGATACTTTGAGCATGACATGTGTGAAAAAAAGGGGAGAAGGAAATCACATCAACTTTATCACGGTCCAACTAAAGGAAGAAATTTAGCATAGTCTAGCTAAAGGTAGTTACTTGATAAATATAGTTTTCTTACATGAGTGTTTCAAACTTTCAAGAGATGTATTGGACTATTAGTTAAATTTTGAATTCAACAATCAGATCCTTCTCCTGGTAGTCTCGATCCTGTTCCTAGTAGTCTCGCTCTGATCAAACCACTCATAACAAAACCTTTACCTGAACTATTGAAGGGTCATCTCTAAAACTTGTATTCTTGCTCCACTTGAAGACCCTAAGCTTGCATTTTGAAACATCAGGAATCTTGCCTGAATTAACGACTGAATTCACTCGATCTATCAAATATCTGTGCATCTCCTACAGAACAAAAAACAGAAAGGAAGATAATTTGCATAAGTTTGCTGGTTTCAGTATCACAGAACATGCATGGAAGGCCACCATAGCGCAAGTTAATGTGGACGGGAAGTAAAGCAAACTAAAAAATAGAAATTAAGATTATCTAGATTTTACATTAGAATGCATTGAAAATGTATACACTATCTTCAATCAAAGCCACTCTGTATGGTCGCATACTCACATGCATCAGGAGAGCCGTAGCCTCTTTACCAGAGTAGGCTGCTGCCTGCTGGTGACCAGGCACCACTCGATACTTCTTGCCCGAAGTTCCAAACAGATAAAACATAGCAAGTGAATGCAGAAATTCAATTAGTCAGATGTCAAACATAAACATTATATTATTCATCTATTCTGAACCTTTTGAAGCACAAGTCACACTTGTTAAAATATGGCCGATAAATTTAGGAATATATAATAAACTATTGCAAATCAATACAGGTTAGCGTGAAGCTTCATGTCAAAGATTTAGATTAAAGATGCATGGAAAAATCAAGCCAAAAAGGGAATTGGCAGTGCTGACTCGCTGCTCCCTCTGCTCCCAGAGACCCATATCTCTTTCCGGTACAAAGAAAGAGGCTCTTAAAAAGCAAAACAATAGAAGACTATAGCATTATGCACTAAACTTTCAAAGCATTTTTTTATTTCAAAGAATCATATTACAATGAGCCCGTAAGTTGTAGGAAACCTGTCCAAATAACATCAATAATCAGTATAAATAGTTGACTTGTATATTGTTTAGTAGAAGATGCATTTGCTGCAAAGCCAAAGAATCTTGTAGAGAGGGCAAACAACCTTACAAATAAAACAATTCAAGGTTACCACAACTCAAAAATCAGTACAGCCTAACCATACTATGTAATGGTTTTTCACGCCAATATGTTATCTAAATTCACCTATGTTTTTGACATTTATCTACCTGATGTTTTTCAGGCTTATGAAGATTGGTAGATTTGATTTTCTCCTTAGTAAAGTAAGGATTTGGACCTCTGATCAAATCTTTTAAGATTAGTCTATGGATACTTCCCGGATGTTATCGAAAGTAACAAAGCTCACCTATTGATTTCAATGGTTGAAGCAATCTCCAAAACAATCAAATAAGGTTCTTTCTTCTTCTCGTTTCCAAAATTCTGCACATAGAACACTATTCTTTTTTAAATAACAAATATAAGATTCTCTGTAAATGCTATTCTTCGGCACATGGTGAGATTAAAATCGGAAGTTGAGGACGCGAGTGTCACTGCAACAAACATAAAATATTTTATTGAAATGGAAATCTAAAAGTTCAGCCATTTTCTTCTTTGAGCTTCACAATTCCAATCATGACTATTCATGGTTGGTTTACCAGGATAGAATCTGCTACTGTCTAAAAACTAAACATATCTCTGAATTAATTCACTTGCAGTTTGCTGGTTTTTTCAACCACTACAAAGAATAGGTATCAAATTAAGTCTCATAAATTGTCAAGTCACAAGAAGAGAAGCATCATGAAAGACTTAATCTTCCCATGACATACCACACCTTGAACATTCAGAATTGTGGTGCTGGAATCAATGTGTGTTTTTGTAGAAAGAGAGCAAGTGGGAAATTCAATTAAGAAGTTCCTCTCAAATCTTTTTCACATCGTATCATACGTATCAATCCATTGCTGTTAGGATCATCGATTGGCATGTCAAGGAAACAGATATTCAGACAAAGGTAGTAGTTAGTGAATCGATCTAAAAAAGTGCTAACTAGAGATAATCTAGCTAAAAAAAGAAAAGTGGATGATAGTAGTAGTTGTTTTTTTGTTCTGAGTCTGAATCTGTGCAACATGTATTTTCTTGATTGTGTTGTAGCAAAGCAGTGTTGGTTTTTGATCTTTGATATTCTTAAGATCAAGGTAGGAGATAATCTGGTAGAGATAGGATGGCTTAGTGATAAAAAGCATGGAATGCTTAATATTATTACTTCTGTGGTTTTAGGGAGTATTTGGAAACCCAGGAATGAGATCTGTTTTTGAAAAACTAGCTAGAAAAGCATGGAGATCCTGCTCTACAAGATTGTTGGGCTGCTGCAGAATTGGATAATTCTACGCCCACCAGAAAAGAAAGAGTTGTTGAAGACTACTTTGGAAGAGATCAAGGCTTCGCCAAAAAGAGTCCCTACGATTGCACAACTAAATCTTGGACGCAATCAGGAGTCTCAATGCTGGGCAACATGGGAGGATCAAGTCTTCGGTGATGTTAAAGATGAGGAGGTTGCTGTGGACTGGGCTATATCGCGAGGACTCTGGTGGATGCCGCTTAATAGTTTTATGGAGCTGTTGTAAGGGTCTGCAGTTTTTCTTCCTTCTGAGGGGTGAGTTGGTGCTTTGCTAGTGCCTAGTGGCTGGTTCAGGTTGAGAGTTTTCCATTTGCGGTGTATATGGGTTTGGAGGTTTTCTTCTGGCATCCAAATAAAAGACGCAGACGCTGCTCCGTCGCAGCGTCCGTAAAGGCAACGAGGAGTGTTGGCCCATAGGATCACCGGCACGGGTGAGTAGACCACTCACCAGCGTTGCCGACCACGACTATCGTTATCCGACCACACACTATGGCTAGAGGTAGAAGAAGGGAGGGAAAACAGAGCACACACACAGCACAAACACCAGCGTTGGCCGGAGCTCTACAGAGGAGATGGTAAAACTGAACTCGCTCTCTTTACTAAGTTACAGTGGCAAACTATATATGCAACTCTATCCATCTAGTCCTAGTACAGCTGTCATGCTGCTACAGTGACTAGATGTGACAGCAGGGCTAACTCTGGTGCCTGCCCCTGCTGTGGCTACAGTACGACATGTGAGCCGTTCGGCGCCTACCCCTGCTGTGGCTATAGTACCACCGCAGGGAGCCTTTTCGGCGCGCCTTCCCCTGCCGTGTGTTCACACAAAGAAGCAGTAGATTATTTAATATTTTTTCCCTAATCCTACTGCTAACCCTTGAACCCCCTCCATGCCGATCATCTCCATGAACCGAAGACGGCCGAGCGGCTTGGTGAGGACGTCTACGAGTTGCCGATCAGTTTCGACGAACTCGATGATGATCTGCCCTCCATCGACACAGTCCCTGAGGAAGTAGAACTTCACGTCGATGTGCTTGCTCCGGTCGTAGAGAACTGAATTTTTCGCGAGGGCGATGGTGGGCTGGTGTGGCAGAACCACCCGGAATAGCGTACTTACGAAGGCGCTCGTCTTCCACCAGACACTAAGCACCCCGAAAGCAACTACAACGAGCGGTATCCGTCGGGCACACCCCGAGGGAGAACCCGAAAGATCCACATTTTTCCCAAGGATCCAATAATGAAAACGAGTTACAACACAAGTCCATCTCATACATTAGAGTTTCTTAAAAGTACATTATTACAATACCAAATACAGAGTGCGGAATGATAAACAGCGGAATATTAAAAGATAACATCTAGCGATAAGATAACGAGGATTCCGTCTGAGCCCACCAGATGGATCCTCCACACAAGGAACTCCTCAAGCATCACCTGCAACAGGGGTAAATAAACCCTGAGTACACAATGTACTCGCAAGACTTATCCGATCAGTGGGAATACTTTCCCGACTCCAAGGAATATGCTAGGCTTTATGGTTGCTGGTTCTCTTTTAGCAAAAAGCAATACTAATAGTGAGTCCTTATTGATACATTATTATCATCAGCCGGATTAAGTTTTCATCTAGTCAATGTATATAAGCACCTGTTCTACTTTCAAGCAAGGGTTGAGCAATCGATATTGTTCCTTCTCCTTTTTCACTTCCAGTTCTTACTACGGTGCTAAACCGCAGACAAGCCGTACCGGATAACCCGGCGATTCACGAATCAATGTACCCAGCTGGGTGCCCCGAAGACACACGCCCCGCTTGTACCCCAGGCACAAGCAGGACTAACCCACCACTCTCCTGTCCCGGGTGTCCAGGTCCCCGTCCAAACTTGGACTCCAAGCCCCGCCTCTCAATCCCGGACTCGGTCTTGGCGCAGGGACCTCCACCACCTCCTCTTCCCATCGGGCCGTCCGGAAAGAGCCGGATCCGCGACAAGAGAGCAACAAAGTCTTCCCTCGCGCCCATACCCAAGTATGTGCTCGGGACAATAGTCTGTGACTTGCCTAGAGTCATATGCAACGACCGGTCCTTAATCGACACGCAGACATGGGAAAAAGTGTAATCGAAGCTATGCCCCTGTTGGCCGCAGGACACAACCCCTCACACCCACCAGTACCAAATCCACATCCCTGTCCGGTCACCATTTTTCCTTTCCATTATTTCATCATGATATCATAGTGTAATCACCTATTTGCGAGTAACGGCAGGTTACTCACGCTACCGACATCCTGAGCATAGCAGCTACTCGACCTACACTAGTAGGTCTCATGGTGGATATATCTATGCATGTAGTTTCCATAAAATGCCTGTAACGTAAATGCATATCATATAAATATATTCAATGATCATTTAAAAATAGGGGTTATGCACCGGGCTTGCCTTGAGCAGTGCCGGGTCAAAAAAGTCGGCACTGTGAAGTTCCTCAGGCTTCCTCCATATGCGAGATCTCCTCCTCGTACTCCTCGATCACCTCGTCGTCAGACTCGGCTCGATTTAGCAGACGCACGAAGTCTACCAGCTCGTGATCTACATGCATGAAATGATGATGCAATGCTTAGGAATATAACAACAGCAGCTCTTAAAAAATAAAAGTACATTGATTTAGCTACTAAGCTATGGATAATAACTACGCCATTAAGCGACTCGCTCTCTGACTACTACCTATTTTACAAGTATATGTACAGTCTAAGGACCCTACCATAACAATTTCGAAGCTAAAGCTATTGCCGGTTTACTACAACAAAAATCCTGCAATTAAAGATCGATATACCACTAAGCTCTCTACTTTAATCTTATGAGCCTACCACCCTAATAGTTAATGGTAAACTTCTTCGTACTAACAGTAGATGGCATTTTGTGAACCTAACAAACTTGGTTTCACTATTTTTGGACACCCACGCAATTTACTACTAATTATCGAAGTTTAACTTGAAACTAAATTGAATTATCATTTCTATGCTTCGGATCTTAAGAAAACGAATTCAAAATCGCGTCTACAAAGGGCTCTCATAGAAGCCCAAGAATACCAATGGGCGCTGCTGACCAATGGGCGTGGCGTGTGTGCGTGTGGCAGAAGAAGAAGGCGCCAGCATGGCACTTGGCAAGCCGGCAGGCGGCAGGGCAATGTGGTGAAGTAGCAAGGCAGCGTAGCATCAAGGGCGGGCCAATGGCTAACGACGACCAAATGTGGCTGCATGGCAGCTGCGGCAGCAACTAGCAAGGGCAGTAGATGCGGCAAGGTGGCGTGAGCGCAAGCAGTGGCAAGTGGCCAGCCAAGCAGAGCGTGGCGATAATGGCAATGGCGGCCAATGAACAATGCAACACAGCAATGAGCAGCAAGCAGCAGCGCAAGCAAGAAGCCAGACGCAGCGAAGCAGTTACGGGCGCAGCAATAAGGCCAATGCAATAAGCAAGCAGCGCAGCGCCAGCCAGCAAGGCCAGCAAGCGCTGAAACCGCCCAGAGGCGTATTTCAACGTCTTACGGCTTTATTTTCCTACATGAAAAGCGGCCACAAACACGTGTGACGTAGGGGTGACATCATGATGATGTCAGCAAGCTAAGATGAACAGTAACGCACCACCGGCCGCTGTAAGCTTGCTCTGCTCGGGCGATCCTCCGCCGGCCACGAAGAAGACGCAAAACGGCGGTGGAGCTTTGAAAGAAGTGGGCAGTGCGATGAGCAGCTGGAGGAGAAGCTAGCAGTGCAGTGAATTGAACCGGTATGCTCGTTTCGATGGATGGACGACGGCCGCGCTTCACCTCGTTCTTATGGAGCGCGCGTAGGTCAGCTTCCAAAATTGAAGCACAGTGAGGTGCTACAATGGGCAAGGTGGTGTCAATCAAGCTGCTGGCTGTCTCGCGGAGCCACGGACACGACGAATTTCATTAACGCGCTACGGTCATGGCGAATTTAAAACGAGAGGTCCCGTCGGGCATGGCGACAGCGGAGACAGTGGCGTTGGCACATCCATGGTCATTAACGCAAGGTACGCGTGCACATGACGACGGAAAACATTGAGACGTGCCCAGGCGACTGTCCGCGCGGTCGACCCACGCGAGTGCAGAGCTGATAGGACTCGTGCGCAGTGTGCTTGCGTGCGGTGGCAGGCAACCAAGGCACAGTGGTGACCATGGGCAGTGATGGCTTGTCCGAAGCAGATGGCGTGCACGGGTTTTCTACAAATTACCAAAAGTGGCTTCGTCGACTCATTTATAACTTACGCGAAATGACTTAAACTTCGAACGGTTTCGCGTCGAATTCCAATTCCGAGCTACCTGTTTCATTGTCGACTACTGAGTTCGTACTTACAAATTTTATTAAAGTTCACATACACGATCTACATCATTTTTATTTAATAAAAATCCGTTTAGAATACTAAACAATATAAAGCGACATGAAACTTAACATTTATTTCCCGTTTCGGATAAACGTTTAAAATGTCGTATATTGATTTATACTCCAATTTACACACATATGCACAAATACATGATGCTCCTGCGATGTTTTAGCAAAACATTACAATGTAACACCGGGGTGTTACAAATCTACCCCCCTAAAAGAAAATCTCGACCCGAGATTTATGTGCCTAGTGTGAGAAAGAGACAGGGAAATATATAGGGCGCAACACTAACTATCCGACCCAGAGAGGAGATGGGGGTAATGCTTTGCTAAGTAGCTCTCTTGCTCCCAGGTGGCTTCGTCCTCTGAATGGTTTTGCCATTGCACCTTGTAAAACTTTATCACCCTGTTCCTGGTCACTCTCTCCTTCTCATCCAAGATTTTTATAGGATGCTCCACATAAGACAGGTCAGGTTGGAGCGGAAGTCCTTCTATTTCCACAGATTCTTCAGGAACTCGTAGGCATTTCTTCAGTTGCGAGACGTGAAATACATTATGAACTGCCGAGAGAATTTCCGGGAGTTGGAGACGGTAAGCAACGGGACCACACTACTGCAACACCTTGTATGGACCCACATACCGAGGGGCTAACTTGCCATGGACACCAAACCGATGTACCCCTCTCATAGGAGATACCTTGAGATACACAAAATCTCCAGCTGCAAATTCCAAAGGTCTTCTTCGCTTGTCTGCGTAAGCCTTCTGTCGACTCTGAGCTGCCTTCAAGTGTTCACGAATTATATTTACTTTCTCTCGGGCCTCCTTTATGAAATCAGGCATGAAGTACCCACGGTCTCCTACTTCAACCCAGTTTAGTGGCGTCCTACATTTCTGTCCATATAACGCTTCAAATGGCGCCATGCGGATACTCTCCTGATAACTGTTATTATAAGAAAATTCTGCTAGCTTTAAACAATGATCCCACTTCTCAGAAAAAGAGATGGTACAAGCCCGCAGCATATCCTCGAGCACCTGGTTCACCCTTTCAGTTTGACCATCAGTCTGTGGGTGGTATGCCGAGCTTCTGAGAAGACGAGTACCCAAACACTCCTGGAGTTTCTCCCAGAAACGAGAGACAAAAACTGACCCTCTATCAGAGATGATAGTGAGAGGAACTCCATGTAGGGTCACAATCCGATCAAAGTATAACTCCGCATACTTCTTTGCATTGTATCTAGTGTCCACTGGAAGGAAGTGGGCAGACTTGGTGAGACGGTCCACAATGACCCAAATAGAATCAAAGCCAGAGGAGGTGCGGGGTAAACCCACAATGAAATCCAGGGAAATATCCTCCCATTTCCAAACAGGAATGGGCAAGGGCTGCAGATATCCAGGAGTACGCATATGATCTGCCTTGATTCTACCACAAGTGTCACACTCTGCAACAAACTGGGTGATATCTTGCTTCATGTAAGACCACCAGTACAGTTGACGTAGATCATGGTACATCTTGTTGCTACCAGGGTGGATAGACAGCTTGGAAAGATGGGCTTCTTTTAGAATCTTCCTTTTTAGCTCCTCATTAGACGGAACCACCAGTCTATTCTTGTATCTCACGGCTCCCATCTCATCAATGCTAAAATGAGGTCCACGTCCTTCAGCTAGCAACTTCTTGATGTGAGGAATCTCTTCGGGGTCTTCTTTCTGCTCCCGAATAATTTGCTCCAGCAATTCTGATGTCAATGCAATATGAGCTAGCACCTCTGTGTGGTGAAGTGACAAGGGTATTTCCTCAACCTGATGCGACTTACGACTTAAGGCATCAGCTACCACGTTGGCTTTTCCTGGATGATAGTGGACTTCCAAATTATAATCCTTGATCAACTCTAACCATCTCCTTTGTCTCATGTTCAACTCAGACTGAGTGAAAATATACTTAAGGCTCTTGTGGTCAGTGAAGATGTGCACTTTGTTGCCCAACAAATAATGCCTCCAAATCTTCAGAGAGTGAACTACAGCAGCTAGCTCTAAATCATGGGTAGGGTAGTTCACCTCGTGCTTCTTCAGTTGGCGCGAAGCATAAGCTATCACACGCCCCTCTTGCATAAGCACACACCCCAAACCCGTCTTCGAGGCATCACAGTAAACATCAAAGGGCCTCTCAATATCAGGTTGAGCCAATACAGGAGCAGTGGTCAGAAAAGTCTTCAGGGACTGAAAAGCTTCTTCACAAGCTGGACTCCAAACAAACTTAGCTTCTTTCTGGAGCAGCTTAGTCATGGGCTGGGCTATCTTGGAGAAATCAGGGATGAAACGTCGATAGTATCCAGCTAGCCCAAGGAACTGACGGATCTGATGTACAGACCTAGGAGACTTCCAATCCAATACATCTTGCACCTTGCTGGGATCCACAGAAACGCCCTCAGGTGTCAACACATGTCCCAAAAACTGCACTCGATCAAGCCAAAACTCGCACTTGCTGAATTTAGCATACAGCTGGTGCTCTCTGAGTCGAGTCAGTATTATCCGGAGGTGACGGGCATGCTCTTCCTCATTCTTGGAATAGATTAAGATGTCATCAATGAAAACTACCACAAACTTATCCAGCTCCGGCATGAAAACTGAGTTCATTAGGTACATGAAGAAAGCCGGGGCATTGGTGAGACCGAAAGACATCACTAGGTACTCATACAACCCATACCTAGTAGAGAAAGCTGTCCTTGGTATATCCTGTGGCCTGATCTTGATCTGATGGTAACCCGATCGGAGATCTATCTTCGAGAACACCATGGCACCAGCTAACTGATCAAACAAAGTATCTATGCGGGGCAAGGGATACTTGTTCTTAACTGTTACCGCATTGAGAGGGCGGTAATCCACACACATCCGCAGAGTACCATCCTTCTTCTTCACGAAAATTACAGGGCAACCCCAAGGTGAAGAACTTGGGCGGATGAAACCCTTGTCCATCAACTCCTCCAGTTGTTTTTTCATTTCTGCCAGTTCTCTCGGAGCCATGCGATGCGGACGCTTGGAGATAGGAGCGATGCCAGCTCAAGCTCAATGGAGAATTCTACCTCACGGTCCGGTGGCAATCCAGGAAGATCTTCAGGGAAAACATCTGGGAACTCACATACTACTGGAATGGAGGTAAGATCAGGAACGGCTTCAGCATGGGCAGCAATAGGTAAGACTGGTTCTGAGGGTATGATGAGAGACATCCTATCCTCGTAAGACGTAAGTCGTAACTCTACACTTCTTCTCTTCATATCCAATACTACCCCATACGCCCGCAACCGCCTCATTCCAAGAATAACATCAATGCCTTGCCCAGCATTATCATGAATCAGAGACGGTAAGTGTGGGTGGCTAATACCAAACTTATCAGATCCGTGCGGTATTGATGAGCATCGTAGAACCCATGATCACGGATCTTATAGGCATACGGTATAGCCAATAGTGATAAGTTGTGCCGCTCTACAAACCCCATGCTCATAAAGGAATGTGATGCACCAGAATCAAACAACACCAAAGCTGGATGGGATTCGATGGTGAACATACCAGCCATGACTGTCTCCTGCTGCACAACTTGCTGAGCATCCGTGAAGTGCACCTGACCAGATCTGCTGGGCACCTTCCTCTTGATGAAAGTCCTCTTAATCAGCCTGGAATTTGCAGATGGCTGAGACGGCTGAGCTGTCTGCTGCTGAGGACACTCCCTGGCATAGTGGCCCTCCTTGCCACACTTGAAACAAGCACCCGGCTTGTTCCCGAATCCCTAACGAGGTGGGACCTGCTGTCCCTGAGTCTGCTGGGGCTGCACCTGCTGCTGAGGTGCCTTGTACTGAGTAGCAGAAGTATGTGATGTCTGCTGGGGTGACCGGAACGGAGGCCCGCCGGATGGTTGATAGGGCCCCCGCCTAACAATTTGCACCTTCCGAGTATGAGGGTGGTGGAGGATCCACCGCCACCCTCCTCCGCTTCTAATCCTTTGAGATGCCCGGCCGAAAACCCTCAAGAGCAATGGCGGCGTTCATCGAGCCCCAAAGGTCCGATAATTCCCAGTCAGCTTTCTCTGAAGAGCGAGAGGAGACCGCGAAAGAAGCGATCCTTCTTCTTGTCATCCGTGTCCACCGACTACCAAAGATATTGAGCCAAGTGGTTAAACCGGGTCACATACTCCATTACCGCCCCGCTCCCCCGACGCAGCTCCATGAACTTCGGTCACCTTCGTGGTGGACACCAAAGCGGTATGAAGAACTCGCGGAAGGCGGTGGAGAACCCCGCCACGTTGTTGTCGGGTGATCCGGCAGCTCCGCTGCTGGAAAGTCTCCCACCGTGCACCTGGACCCCAAAAGCTGCTGGGGCGCAAAGTGCACCTTCGCTCGTTATACCTCAAGCAAATCAAAACTTACGCTCCAGCGTCAGCGGCGCCGTTGCTCCGCCTCAAAAGGATCGTCCGACGGCGTGAACGTGGGTGGGTGGGTCTTGAGGAAGTCTGGTAAGAGGATCTGTCCCTCGTGACGGCGAGCACCACCCCATTCCCACCACCGCCTTGCCTCCGGGCCTCCACGGCGAGACCATGACGGCTCATGCCATAATCTCCATGGCACGAGCCGTCTCTCTGACGAAAGCCAACAACAACACCATGACATGACCTCCATGGGCGGACAACGGCGGAGGCGGTGGCGGGCAAGGGAAAGGATGAGGAACCAAAGGTGGAACCTCCCGAGCTCCCTCGTCGTCACGCTCAAAGGCCCGACCACTGTCACCATGGCCCTCGTTGGCCGCTCCCGAACTAGTGCTCCCACGTCCGGACCTCAGATTCATCTGTAAGAGAGACGAACCAACCATTAGGACACCTTCCTGATCAGGATCCAGGGATTAAAGAAATGGCAGCACATTTATTAAAGCATTCATTAAGTTAGTTCTACCAATTTACTACTTTCATTATACGTGAAGGGGGATTCCTAGTTCAAGTAAGATGCTATTATATGATGCATGCTTCGACCTATACGTTCACTCAAGCCGGAATATAGCGGCATTCGTAACATTTTTGGCACATCGCGCACTCACTTTCGGTATACTAAGCGATTTCTTACGCCACGTGAGTCAGTGTACCTGCAGAAAACTGATTAGATAAAACCAGTGCCGCTATCCTAGATACACCATATAGCTAGGGCTTATACTTATATAACTTAACTTAATCGCATCCTACTTTTCGCAAAACTTTTGTTGGTCAAACTTTTAGTTTTGTAAAAGAGTGAGGAACTCATGACCATTATTGGCTCTGGTACCAACTGTGGCAGAACCACCCGGAATAGCGTACTTACGAAGGCGCTCGTCTTCCACCAGACACTAAGCACCCCGAAAGCAACTACAACGAGCGGTATCCGTCGGGCACACCCCGAGGGAGAACCCGAAAGATCCACATTTTTCCCAAGGATCCAATAATGAAAACGAGTTACAACACAAGTCCATCTCATACATTAGAGTTTCTTAAAAGTACATTATTACAATACCAAATACAGAGTGCGGAATGATAAACAGCGGAATATTAAAAGATAACATCTAGCGATAAGATAACGAGGATTCCGTCTGAGCCCACCAGATGGATCCTCCACACAAGGAACTCCTCAAGCATCACCTGCAACAGGGGTAAATAAACCCTGAGTACACAATGTACTCGCAAGACTTATCCGATCAGTGGGAATACTTTCCCGACTCCAAGGAATATGCTAGGCTTTATGGTTGCTGGTTCTCTTTTAGCAAAAAGCAATACTAATAGTGAGTCCTTATTGATACATTATTATCATCAGCCGGATTAAGTTTTCATCTAGTCAATGTATATAAGCACCTGTTCTACTTTCAAGCAAGGGTTGAGCAATCGATATTGTTCCTTCTCCTTTTTCACTTCCAGTTCTTACTACGGTGCTAAACCGCAGACAAGCCGTACCGGATAACCCGGCGATTCGCGAATCAATGTACCCAGCTGGGTGCCCCGAAGACACACGCCCCGCTTGTACCCCAGGCACAAGCAGGACTAACCCACCACTCTCCTGTCCCGGGTGTCCAGGTCCCCGTCCAAACTTGGACTCCAAGCCCCCGCCTCTGAATCCCGGACTCAGTGCGGCGCAAGGACCTCCACCACCTCCTCTTCCCATCAGTCGGTCCGGAAAGAGCCGGATCCGCGACAAGAGAGCAGCAAGTCTTCCCTGCGCCCATACCCAAGTATGTGCTCGGGACAATAGTCTGTGACTTGCCTAGAGTCATATGCAACGACCGGTCCTTAATCGACACAGACAGGGAAAAAGTGTAACCGAGCTATGCCCTGTTGGCCGCAGGACACAACCCCTCACACCCACCAGTACCAAATCCACATCCCTGTCCGGTCACCATTTTTCCTTTCCATTATTTCATCATGATATCATAGTGTAATCACCTATTTGCGAGTAACGGCAGGTTACTCACGCTACCGACATCCTGAGCATAGCAGCTACTCGACCTACACTAGTAGGTCTCATGGTGGATATATCTATGCATGTAGTTTCCATAAAATGCCTGTAACGTAAATGCATATCATATAAATATATTCAGTGATCATTTAAAAATAGGGGTTATGCACCGGGGCTTGCCTTGAGCAGGTGCCGGGTCAGCAAAGTCAGCACCAACAGGCTCCTGGGCTTCCTCCTGTGCGAAGATCTCCTCCTCGTACTCCTCGATCACCTCGTCGTACTCCGGCTCGACGACGGGCACGAAGTCTACCAGCTCGTGATCTACATGCATGAAATGATGATGCAATGCTTAGGAATATAACAACAGCAGCTCTTAAAAAATAAAAGTACATTGATTTAGCTACTAAGCTATGGATAATAACTACGCCATTAAGCGACTCGCTCTACGGCTACCTATTTTACAGCAAGTATGTACAGGTCTAAGGACCCTACCATAACAATTTCGAAGCTAAAGCTATTGCCGGTTTACTACAACAAATCCTGCAATTAAAGATCGATATACCACTAAGCTCTCTACTTTAATCTTATGAGCCTACCACCCTAATAGTTAATGGTAAACTTACTGTACTAACAGGTAGATGGCATTTTTGTGAACCTAACAAACTTGGTTTCACTATTTTTGGACACCCACGCAATTTACTACTAATTATCGAAGTTTAACTTGAAACTAAATTGAATTATCATTTCTATGCTTCTGGATCTTAAGAAAACGAATTCAAAATCACGGCCCACAGTGGCTCGGCGCAAGAGTTCAAAGAATACCAATATGGGCGCTGCCCAAAGAAAGCGTGAGCGCTGGTGCTGTGTGCAATGCAGCAAAGCCGAAGCCTGGTGTGGCCAAGGCAGCAATGGCGATGGCGGCAAGGCAAGTCTGGGCAAGTGGGGCAAAGGCAAGCAAGCGCGCGTGGGGCCCAACGGCCAACACGACCAAAAAGCGGTGGCAAGCATGCAGTAATACCAATAAGCAGCAATGATGATGGAGCACACATGTGGTGGCCCACAACAATGAAGGGCAGCAAGAAGAATGGCGTGGCCAATGTCAACAAGGCAACGACGCTACAATGAGCAGCAGGGCAATGGGAGCAGAAGCCGACGTTAGTAGTAGTCCGCCAGCAGCAAATAAGTCCGGCCAATGGCAAACAGCAGCAGCAGCGTGCCGCCGGCCAGGGCCAGCAAGCGCTGAAATCGCCCAGAGGCGTATTTCAACGTATTACGGCTTTATTTTCCTACATGAAAAGCGGCCACAAACACGTGTGACGTAGGGGTGACATCATGATGATGTCAGCAAGCTAAGATGAACAGTAACGCACCACCGGCCGCTGTAAGCTTGCTCTGCTCGGGCGATCCTCCGCCGGCCACGAAGAAGACGCAAAACGGCGGTGGAGCTTTGAAAGAAGTGGGCAGTGCGATGAGCAGCTGGAGGAGAAGCTAGCAGTGCAGTGAATTGAACTGGTATGCTCTGGTTCAGTGGATGGACGACGGCGCAGTTCACCTCGTTCTTATGGAGCAGGCGGAGCTGTGCTTCCAAAATTAAAGCACAGTGAGGTGCTACAATGGGCAAGGTGGTGTCAATCAAGCTGCTGGCTGTCTCGCGGAGCCACGGACGCGACGAATTTTATTAACGCGCTACGGTCATGGCGAATTTAAAACGAGAGGTCCCGTCGGGCATGGCGACAGCGGAGACAGTGGCGTTGGCACATCCACGGTCATTAACGCAAGGTTCGCGTGCACATGACGACGGAAAACATTGAGACGTGCCCAGGCGACTGTCCGCGCGGTCGACCCACGCGAGTGCAGAGCTGATAGGACTCGTGCGCAGTGTGCTTGCGTGCGGTGGCAGGCAACCAAGGCACAGTGGTGACCATGGGCAGTGATGGCTTGTCCGAAGCAGATGGCGTGCATGGGTTTTCTACAAATTACCAAAAGTGGCTTCGTCGACTCATTTATAACTTACGCGAAATGACTTAAACTTCGAACGGTTTCGCGTCGAATTCCAATTCCGAGCTACCTGTTTCATTGTCGACTACTGAGTTCGTACTTACAAATTTTATTAAAGTTCACATACACGATCTACATCATTTTTATTTAATAAAAATCCGTTTAGAATACTAAACAATATAAAGCGACATGAAACTTAACATTTATTTCCCGTTTCGGATAAACGTTTAAAATGTCGTATATTGATTTATACTCCAATTTACACACATATGCACAAATACATGATGCTCCTGCGATGTTTTAGCAAAACATTACAATGTAACACCGGGGTGTTACAGCTGGTTGTCCACCATTAGTGCTGGTGGATGAGCTTTCACATCGGTCAGCTCGCCCAGCAGCCGACGTAGCCACATAGCTTGGCACGTACTCTGCCTCGTATGTAGACAGAGCCACCACCGTCTATTTCAGCGACAGCCATGAGATTGGAGTCGACCCAAGGAAACGAGCACGCCAGAGGTACTCCGCCATCCGGCGATGTCCCCCGCCATGTCTGCGTCGCTGAACACAGTGAGCTGCAGCCTACTTCCGTCAGTCTTGGGAAAGACGATCCCCTGATCCACCGTCCCCTTGATGTAGCATAGTAGCCGCTTCACCGTAGCCTAGTGATCCTCTCTGGGATCCTTCATGAAGCGGCTGACGTAGCCCACGACGAACGCAATGTCCAGCCTCGTGTGGACTAGGTAGCGCAGACCGCCGATGATGCTCCGGCAGAGTGTTGCATCCACCTTCATCGCGATACTGGCCTTCGTCAGCTTCAGCCGCTCCTCCATCGGAGTCACACATGACTTGCACTCAGCCATGCTGCTCCGCTCCTATAGCTTCGAGGCGTACGCGCTCTGATCGAGTGTGAGAGCCTCCTTCCCCTATCTCACATCGATGCCGATGTAGTAGGAGAGCACACTAAGATCGCTCATTCGAAAATGAGCCGCCATCTCGCACTTGAAAGCGGTCGATGTCCTCCGCACACGCACCGGTGACGATCAAGTTGTCCACATACACGCCAACAATGAACTCTTCCTTCCCCCATCGCTGCGTGTAGAGCACATGCTCGATTGCGCACCTCGTGAACCCAAGCTCGCCCAGCGTGGCGTCAAGCTTGGCGTTCCACGCTCGTGGGGCCTATCATAGCCCGTAGAGCGCCTTGCGCAGTCGGAACACCCTGTGCTCCGCTCGCTTGACGGTGAAACCCAGAGGTTGTCTGACAAAGACCGTCTCCGCTAGCTCACCGTCGAGGAAGGCCAATTTTATGTCCAGGTGATGGACGCACCAGTCCTTTGCTGCTGCCAAAGCTAGTAGCAGTCAGACAAACTCCATGTGCGCTACCGGCGCAAAGACTTCCTCGAAGTCGATGCCCTCGCGCTGGACAAAGCCTCGGGCGACGAGTCGTGCCTTGTTCTTGACAATGGCGTCATGCTCGTCCCGCTTGACCTTGTACACCCACTTTAGGCCGATCGAACGGCATCCTGGAGGTGGATCGATGAGTTCCCAAGTCTCGTTTTTCTCGATCGCCTTAATCTCCTCCAGCATCGCCCATCGCCAGTGTGTATCACGCTCGGCTAGCGCGAACATGGGTGGTTCTTCTGCACTGATGAGAAGTAGCTCTGGGTCATTAAGCAGCCGACCCGCTAGGCCTGAGGGCCCTGTATCGTCGATGACATTGTCCAGTCTTCGGAACCGCACCTCCTCACCTTCGTGGAAGGCATCCACGAACTCAGTGATGTCGCTTGGAGGTGAGGTGAACTCGATCGGTGTCGATATAGTTCCCTATTTCACCGGAGTGATCGACACATCACCTAGAGTGCTCAGCATCCCTCCCGGAGTGCTTGGCATCTCTCCTGGAGTGCTCAGCATCCCTTCCAGAGTGCTCAGCACCTCTTCTCCAGCGTCTCCACCACAGTGGATGACCAAATGCTCGATGACGAAGGTGCTGGTGAAGCCGCCAGCTGTAACACCTCGGTGTTAAGCATGCATTAACATTTTGCAAATCATGATCATAATCATTATTATGCATTCATAAGCATGACATGAAATATAGAATTGAAATATATTAATGAAACATGTATGTGTATAGTCTTGTTTTAATAGATTGGATGCTATGTTTGTTTTGCCATGTGTGTACCTTGGTTGATCACTTAGACCACTTAGAAGTAATTAGAATGCATTTTGAAGCAAAGTTTATATTCAAAATTTTGCCAAATTATGCTTTTAAAAACAATTCTTCAAAAATTGGGTTTTGAATTAATATTGATTTTAATTCTGTAATTCAAAATATATTTGAAATTTGACTTTGGTCATAAAAGCAAAGTTGTAGATCTTGAAAAATAGAACAAATTTCATTTTTACACCAATTTATGAAAATGCTTTTAAATGGCTCAAAATGGAATTTGAGTTCTGTTTATTTGAGAAATAAAAAGAAAATTATTTCATTTTCGCTTAACAGGCCGCCGCCTCCCTTCTGGCCCGCTCGCGGACTCGGCCCGCAGCGCCGCGCGCTTCGCCCAGGCCCAGCAGCCGCTTTGTCGGCCCAAGCCCACGCCGCGCCTCCCGCTCGCCCGTACTCGCGCGCCTGCGTCCTAACGCCGGCAGAAGCTTACCGCCGCATGGTGCCACCCGTCGCCGGACTCCTGACCGCGCGGCCACGCACCGCGGCCGTCCTGGCACTGCTGGCCATGACTTGAACCCCCACACGCCCGCCCCATCCCAGCGCCTCATTCGGTTCCCTGCTCCTCCCTTCGCTTCGCAGCAACGTAGCAGCCGCCGTAGACCACCGCCGTGTCGCCATCGGCATTGCCCGCACCAGCTCGCCCGCGTTGATCGTTCGCCATCACAGCCGCTCCTCCGTGACCCACCGCCTCACCTCACCGGCTTTTGCTCGCTAAAGTAACCCGGCGAGCCGTCATGCCCCGTGCGGACCTCGCCGATCTTTCGCCGTCGTGGTACGTCGCCGTGGCCCGGTCACCTCAGACCACCACGTTTCTTGATAGAGTGCGCAATAGGTTCACAGTAGCTCGTGGAAGCATGGCCGAGCCCTAGTTTGGGTCATCACGGTTGCTTCAGCGTCTCACCGTCGTCCCGCACCGCCACTACGCCATGGCCGCCGTCGTGGTCGCTAGCTTCGGTCATAAGCCCAATTAGTTAGCTCAATGTGTTCGGGATGTAGTAGCCATGCTTGTAGTATCACCGCCGTCGCCGGAGAAGCCGCCGTCGGTGAGCTTCACCGTTGCCGCGCCGTCGCGAGCCGCCTCCTCTGTTCTGTCTCGCTGACGCGTGGGGCCGACTGACCGCTGGGTCCCACCTGTCAGTGCTGACGGTGCGAATAGGTCCGGGTGCACAGCACCGGGTTCACCTAGCGTTTTGTTTCGGATCTGTGTACAGCGCCGGGTACGCGTAGCCGTTAGGGTTCAATTTTATTTTCGAAATGATTTTTCAGATTTGGTTTAAAGCTTGGAAAAACCATATCTTGGTCATTTTTGGTCCAAATCGAATGAAACAAATTTTGTGGTGTTTCTTGTCACCAGATCCACTGGATAAAAATATTGCATGTCAGTTTTGAGATACTTTAATGTTTGTAAAGTGTTTAGTAAATCCTATATGTATCAGAAAAATATGATTCCAAGTTTGTTACTCTTCTTGTGTAATGTACTTTCTGTGAAAAATATATTACATGCATGTCCTGTAGAAAAATTATGAGGTGTAGTTCAAGTGCCTTTAATGACTGATTTTTGTTATTTTTGCTAGAGAACAAAATTTGTATAAAACATGCATGTGATAATTTTTGTACAATGATTGTATGCTATGAAGATCATGGGAAAATATTACATCTGTTATTTGACACTTTTCACAGTACAAAGTATTTTCATGTTCATAATTATGCCATAGCTTGTCATTTTTGTGTAGGCTATTCCACTTATCTGAATGCCATAAAAATTTAATGATAGACTACTTAGGGTAGTACTGTGCTATGATAATTTTCTAAGATTTTTCTAAGCTATAAAAATAGATGTTGCTATTCAAACCTATTATTAATTAAGGTTTAATCAAATGTTGCTTTATGCATGATTAAGAAATTAGTGAAGCTTTGGTGTATCTTTGAAGCATTTAATGAGATGTGTTGACTTAGCAAATTAGTAGTAGAAGAGAATGCAGTAGATGACATGTGCTTGTAGTACATGTTCTTGGATGATGTTGACTACCGTGCATTCAAGCATATCCATTGTGCTCATTTCTTCCGATGCACCTTTTGTATAAGCACTTACGCACATGCATCATACAGGATCGCAAACCGAGAGCGCAGTCGTCATACTCGAGGAGCCCGAGGAGCAGCTCGAGGTGCAGACGCAGGAAGTGACCGAAGTAGACGAGGAGGACGTTGAGGAACTTCCGGAGTGCCCCGATCACCGTCCGAGCTCCTTCGAGAGAGGCAAGCCCCGGAGCATTTTTCTCCCCGGTTTGCAATTATTAATTAAATGCTTTACTTTAATTGATGCATTACGTTCAGGAGTTGTTTGCAACCGTTGCTGCATTATACCTTGTCTACCTTTGTTATACTACATCCTTGTTACCCTGGTATCCGCAGTCGAGTCAATGCTTAGCTGGCTTAGACCGGTAGAAGTCGGGTGATTTCCTGTCACCTGCGAGCTATAGGTGGTTACCTGAATCTGCTTGGATAACTATGTAGTCATGGTATAACTAAGTGTTAAATGAAGTTGAGACTGGACGGAGACTTACAGAGTTTTGGACTGTAGTGCTTTCCGTCTGTGTCAATTAAGGACCGACCGATGTTGGGCCTCGAGTCATGTTGAAGGCATGCCTTACATTTAGCTGGCCGAATAAAGTACCTTTCGACTGCGAAGCTAGGAGATTATTCGGGCCGAGTAGATTACCCGCAGCGCACTGTGCCGGAGCAGGTGTGGTAGGACACGGGGGCGCGAAGATAAGACCAAAGAGCAGTCGGTCGGCCCCCGGGTATATGTGGTTCCTAGCAAACTCGAGATTCTTGGATAGTTGACTCGGTGACCGATACCTCACTTTAGCGGGTGAGTGAGGTTTGTGTAAGGAATAAATCACCAGCTGGTTAGAAATCGATTCGAATCGCCATCACTCCTGGATAGTGAGCACTTGACTTGAGTTACTTCATCGTAGTAATGTTGATGGAACACTTGGACAGTTATAATGAATATGACATTATGAAAGTTGTTGATGATCATGGGTTATCATTAATTGCTTAATCACATGTTTGCTCTAGTATAGGTGCAAATCTAATCGACAGGTTAATAATAATTAACTTGACAATAATGTTGATGGAACACTCAAGGTTTTATTCCCACTTGTTGCAGATGGGCAGATGTATTACGGCTACTATATCAACTGCCTTTATCCTGCGATGGGTGATGCTTAGGTCCATGAGCATGGTCATTCCTTACGTCTCGTCTGATGCTTTTGTTGGAGATGATCATTAGCTGGCACTGTATTTGAACTCCGTGTGAGTGTGTGTGGTTTTGAACAAATGGCTTCCGCTACTTCTATTTTGAACTCGTTTTGTAATAACTATGTTTAAACTCTGATGTATCTGTGATGCGAACTTTTTTGTAATATGTGATGGTGACCGCTAAACTTATTACGATCTTGGCTGGTATATGAGTTGGTTTGAAATCCTTCGTGATTTCACGGACTACCGGGTTATACGGGCTTAAGTTTGCTAAATTGTCTGCTCTGGCGGATGATTTTCTTACTTAATTTCGTATAATTGGTCGGTTCTGTTACACCAGCTTCCCCCGTGCTCGGACTATTCCAGTCCCAGGCTACCTTCTCATCGAACATGACGTCACGCGAGATAAGCACCTTGCCTCTAAGTGGGTCGTAGAGCTGGTACGCCTTGGTACCCTCCGCGTAGCCCAGGAACACCATCGGTGTGCTCCTGTCCTCCAGTTTGGTGAGGACTGGCGATGTCTTCCTAACGTGGCCGATGCAGCCGAATGTCCAGAGGAAGGACACGCTCGGCTTGCGCCCAAACCAAGCTTCGAATGACATCTTACCCTTTAGGGCCTTGGTGGGCACACGATTGAGGATGAACACTACCGTGGTCACCGCCTCACCCCAGAACCTTGCCGACATGCTCTTGGCCTTCATTATGGATCAAGCCATGCCGACCACCATCTGGTTCCACCGCTCCACCATGCCAGTCTGTTGTGGCGAATACGGCGCGGTGTGGTGTCGCACCACACCCTGATTCACGCAGTACACAGCGAACTCCACCGAAGTGAATTCGCCGCCACGATCAGTCCTCAGCACGCGCAACCGCTTTCTGCCTCCGCTCACGTCTTGAACTTCTTGATCGATGTTGCCGCCTCGTCCTTGCTCGTCAGCAGTTGCAACCACATATAGCGATTGCAATCATCCACGAGTAGGAGGAAGTACCGCCGACCACCGTTTGTGGCTGGCATGATTGGCCCGCAGAGGTCACCGTGGACGAGCTCGAGAGCGTCCACCGCGCAATACTTGGCCACCTTTGGGAACGACAGCCCCCTCTGCTTCCTGGCTAGGCAACTATCACACAGCTCGCCTCCGTGCTCGATGTGGGGTTGCCCTCGGACCATCTTCTCCAGCCGACCAAGCGCGTCGAAGCTGAGATGTCCGAACCGGGCATGCCACAGCCACGGTTCCTCGGTGTGCCTTGCCTCTAGACACACTGGCTGCTCCACCTTCAAGTCGAGCAGGTATAATCAGTTCTGGGACCTCTTCACCTTGGTAAGAAGTCACTGCTCTCGGTCTCTGATCCTGAGGACTCCGTCCTTGATCAGTACCTCGCTACCGCGCTCATCTAGCTGGCCAATGTTGATGATGCTTGAACGCAGCTGCGGGATGTAATATACATCCGTTAGCGAGCGGTGCTCGCCATTCTAGCACCTGAAGATGATGGTGCCACGCCCATGGATTGCCACCCTTGAGCCGTCACCAAACTTCACCGTGCCGGTCACATCGTCGTCGAGCTCGGAGAAGGCTGCCTTGGAGCCCATCATGTGGTTGCTGGCACCGGAGTCTAGATACCACCACTGCTCCTGCTTGCCACCCACACGTCCGAGGTAGATTCAGGAGCGCGGTTCATCGAGGTTGATAGCCTTCAGGGTCTTCCCAGGCCCTTTCACCGTCATCACCTCTCCCTTCTCCTCAGCCTCGACGTCGTGCAGTGCATAGAACGTCGCCATCAGGATAGTGGCCTCGTCATCATCATCAGCTTGCGCCAGGTGAGCCTTAGCCTTCTTCTCCTGCTTACGATTTGGGCCTTCCCTTGCCCAATGGCCCATCTTCCCGCAGCGTCGACAGGCGTTGGGGTCGACCTGCTTCTTCTTCTCCAAAGAAGCCATGCCGTGGCGCTTGCCATCGCCACTACGGCTGGAGGAGGCTACCCCGGAGTTCCTCCGAGCAGCCCACTCCTCCTCTGTCAGCAGCAGCTTGCCGCTGTCCTTCGTTGCTGTCGCCTGCTCCAGGCGCTCGTCCACCGCTCGTAGACGGCCTGTCACATCCTCAATGGTGAGGGTGGACAAGTCCAGCATCGTCTCTATGGAGAGAGCGATCTGGATGTAGTTTGCCGGCACGGAGTGGAGGTACTTGGAGACCGCCTCCTCTTCGTCGATGGTGACACCGTGGCTCTTCAATTTGCTGATGAGCGTCTACAGACAGAGGAAGAAGTCCTCTACTGATTCACCATCCTTAAACTTGAGGTTGACGTACTCCTGCTTCAGAAGCCGGGTTGTCGCCTTCTTTGCGCGGTCGGAACCGACGCGCATCGCCGCAATGGCCTCCCACGCCTCCTTAGCAGAGCTTTTCGCCCCTAATTGCTCCCTATACTCCGTCGGTACAGCAGCGAGGATAACCTCCAGCGCTGATATGTCGTCTTCTTCATTGTCGGTGTCCTTGCCAACAACATTCAAGAGCCGTCGGGCTCTAAGCTTGACCTTTATAGTCACCGCCCACTCGCCATAGTTTGTGCAAGTCAGCGTCGGCCAACTGGTGCCGCTGACCTCCCGCACCGTTCGCACAATGACCTCCTGTCGTGGTTGGGCAGCCACAGCAGCTCCGCTGTTGTCGCCCATCTCCAAACCGTCCGTCATCGCTAGCGGTTAGTCCGGCGACGGCGCTTGTACGGCTCTGATATCACTTGATGGCCCACATGATCATCGACACGGGTGAGTAGACCACTCACCAGCGTTGCCGACCACGACTATCACTGTTCGGCCACACACTATGGCTAGAGGTAGAAGAAAGGAGGGAGAACAGAGCACACACACAGCACAAGCACCAGCGTTGGCTGGAGCTCTGCAGAGAAGATGGCAAAACTGAACTCGCTCTCTTTACTGAGTTGCAGTGGCAAACTATATATACAATTCTATCCATCTAATCCTTGTACAGCTGCCATGCTGCTACAGTGACTAGATGTGGCAGCGGGGCTGACTCTGGCGCCTGCCCTTGCTGTGGCTATAGTGCGGTAGGTGAGCCGTTCGGCGCCTGCCCCTGCTGTGACTACAGCACCATAGCAGGGAGCCTTTTCGACGTCGTCTTCTCCTTCCGTATGTTCATGCAAATAAGCAGTAGATTATTTAATACGAAGGAGGTATGGACGGCTCTGAATTCAATACGAGCCGCGCCTGCCGCTGCCTGCGGCCTGCCTTCCGAAAACAACACCCGCCGGCGCGCGCGCGCGAGAGAGGGAGACTTGGATGGGACCATGGATTTCAGCAAACGCCTAGCCTCTTGATTCAGTGAGCGCGTGTTTAGTTGCCACCCTAAATTCCCAAAAAGTGCTACAGTAGCCATCACATCGAATCTTGCGATACGTGTATGTAGCATTAAATGTAGACGAAAAAACTAATTGCACAGTTTGGTTGGAAATTATGAGACGAACGTTTTGAGCCTAATTAGTCCATAATTGGACACTATTTGCCAAATAAAAACGAAAATGCTATAGTAACCAAATTTCCAACTTTCATCCAACTAAACACGCGCGGAGAGATTCGGTCTGCGTCATTGCCCTTGCCAGTAATGGAAATCTGCTCTTCAGATTTTAACCTCAGCTTAGTAGACTGGCGGTACAGTGATACTAGTAGCAGCTTAGGATGGATTCAGTGACGACAATAAACTTGTTAAGCTTTTTAACCGTATAAACAAAGGCTGCAATTCTCATTATTTTAACCCTCTCAGTCATTCAGGCCTGGTTTAGTTCCAAAAACTTTTCCCAAAAAGCGCTACAGTAGTCATCACATCAAATCTTACGATACGTGCATAGAGCATTAAATGTAGACGAAAAAAAACTAATTGCACAGTTTGGTTGAAAATTGCGAGACGAACGTTTTGAGCCTAATTAATCCATGATTAAATATTAATTGTCAAATAAAAACGAAAGTGCTACGATAGCCCTATTTCCAAAAATTTAGCCAACTAAAAAAGGCCTCAGTTTGTCCTAGTAGCGCCTTGTTTAAATGCCATCCAAATTCCAAGTTTTTTCACTCTCTCTCCATCACATCAATTTTTAGCCGCTTGCATGGAGTATTAAATATAGGTAAAAAAATAACTAATTACACAGTTTAGTTAGAAATCACGAGATGAATCTTTTGAGTCTAGTTGATCCACGATTGAACAATATTTACCAAATAAGACGAAAATGGTACTATTCATCAGGTTCACTTTTTTTTTTGCAAAGTGAACGAGGCCCAGGCAAAAGATGCCTTCAGTTTTCAGTGGTCAGTGGAAATCAAGTGGTTAAAAACCATCATCGCATGTCCTCTCTCACTCAGGTCCTTTCAGTTCCAGCACCACCGCTGCACTGCACAGAGGAAAAGGGTAAAAGAGCAATGGAAATGACTCAAGGCAGCTCGATGTCATTATCTCAGAGACACAGGGGTGGCAATGCGATGCGCAGACACAGACAGTCACTGCTGCTACGAGTAGGAAAGCGAGAAGAAGAAAAGCGAGCAAGGAAAGGGATGATGGGGGCACCACTGCCCGGCCGGCCGGCCGGCAGCCTTTGGATCAAAACTACAGTGTCAGGCTGAGCCGCTGAGGCAGGCAAGGCGACCTCCTCTCTCCTCTCTCTCTCTCTTTCTTTCTGAAAAAAAAACAGATCTCCGCAGGTTTCACAGGACTAGCGACAATGACCCACCATGAGCACAGCAGAGCACCGTTTCTTCCTCGGCTCCTCCATCACGTACAGTTTGCTGAACCAAAAGCAACAGACTGATGACGACGGCGGCGGCGGCGATGTGCACTGAACCGTGAACGATCGGCTAGGATCGCCTGTCCCACTGTCGTCGTGCAAGGAGGAGGTAGGGAGGGAAAACGCCCGCGGCGGCGCGGTGGGCCGGCCGGCCGGGTGGGTGGAGGTCATGTGGCGACCACCATGCCGGCCATGAAGATGTCGTCGTGGAAGGAGGAGCAGGAGGACCGGGGGGACACGCTGCCCGTGTTGTTCTCGGCTTTCTCCAGCTGGATCTCCTGGTCCCGGCAATTGGCGCTGCAGAATGCCTTCTCGCCGCTGCAAGAGTTAGACCACGCAACCAAAATTGTTATTAACAATTGTGAATGAATTATACGATGCCAAGAACAATTATTCAGTTCAGTTGGATGAATGGGCCAGTTCAGTTAATAATTGTTCAGTTTGGAACCGCCTTTAATAAAAACCGATGGAATTTAGTAGTAATTCAGCATTTTGTCTACTAGTTCGATTTAATATTCCATCATCATCTGTTCATTTCCAGGAAGATTAACATTTTTTCTTCTCCAATTTTTTACGGATGAACAATGCATGAATTGGCATTGCTGTCAGATGAACAATGCATGAATCATTTTTTTACGGAGGTAACAATGCATGAATCAGTTCGCTTCAGTGACTTCACTAACATCAATGTTTCATTCCGAAAGCCAGCGTCGCTTTTAACTGAAATGCTTCCCCAAATGATCCTATCAATGCACTGGAAGAATCATCGGATTAGATTAGATAATGGTCGCATCGGCATTACCGGTAGATGTAAATGTCGTTGCCTTCAAGCTTCTTCTTGCAAGCGAAGCAGGAGCTGAGGAAGTCATCGGCGCCGGTGGCGGCCTCCGCGGCGCACTTGACCACGACGTAGCAGCACCCGACGGCTCCTTCCTCCGACTCCACGGCGGCGGCCTCGTCGTCACAGCCCCCGACCGTGCGAGGCTCCAGGATGCAGTCGCCGAAGATGTGCGTCGTCTTGGGGTTGGGCCCACGCGCGATGATGCGGGTGTAGTCCTCCGACTGCTCGATCTCGCTCGCGGAGACCGAGCCGACGAAGCGCCGGGACGCCGGCAGCGAGCCCGGGCCCGGGAGCTTGCCGAGGTCGAACGAGTGGCGCTTGCTGGCGTTGCTGATGACGAGGTGAGCGCCGGCGTCCGACACCGACCGAGTGGCCTCAGGACCAGACTTCAGATCCCCGTGGCGGAACTGGAACCTGCTGCACGGCACCGACATGCCGCCGGCGGCGGCGGCGGCCGCGGTGTCCGGGGCGGGGCAGGACATCGTCTTGCCGAGCTCCGGCTGCGAATGCCCACCGCCGCCGACAACGGGGCCGCCGCAGTCCTTAGGCGGGGAGCTGTGCGGCCTGATGAGCCGCAGGCGCGGGCTGAGCAGGCAGTTGGCGGCGGCGGCGTCGGCGGCGAGGGCGTCGACGAGGCCGGGCGCGCCCCAGGTCATCCGCGGCGAGCGCGGCGACCGGAGCAGCAGCGCCTTGGGGTCCAGTGGCGACGTCGGGCTCCTGGACGACTCCGCGTCGGGCGCTGCGCGCTTGGCGGCGAACCCGACGAAGAGGCGCGGCACGGCGAAGAGCGCGGCGCCGCTCCCAACGCCGACGCGGGGCCGGGCGTCCCCGCCCCCGCCGGAGCTGGAGGAGTCCGGGGCCGGGTCGGGCACCATCCTCCGCAGCATCGCCGGCCGGCCCGCCCGCCCGCCGCGGACGCAACCTCCTGAAACCGGTGGCCGCTGGGGGTCAAGAAGAGGGCAAAAAGGTCACAAAAACCATCGCCATCCGGCGAACCCACACGACGCCCTCGCTTTCTCGCCGCCCGCCCGCGGCGTCCAAGATGACGCCGTCCTCGCCCGATAACTACAGCAAGAAAGAAGCCCCTCCCGTCCTCAGCGATGCGTCTCGTGTGGAAGAAGAGGAAAGGAGCATGGCGCACGCATCGCTGGGATGGCCAACGTGCTCGTCCAGCTCCTGGGCAAGAAATAAGGCGAGGAAGAAAGGGGGGAAGCGAGCAGAGCAGAGCAGAGCAATGCGACGAGCGAGCACCCGCGGCCCGGCACACCACCTCACTCACCCCTTACCTTTGTTTTTTTTGGGTCTCTCGCTCTCTCTTTCGCCTTTGGCTGTCTCTGTCTCCGTCTGTATCTCTCTTCCTTCCTCGTCGCTTTACCTCTGCCTCCCTCTCACGCACTCCGCAATGGCGTCGTGCGAGGCGAGGCGAGAGGAGAGGGGAGGAAGCCGAGGGAGGAGAGAGCCCGTGCTGAGGTGAGAGAGGAGGGACACACAGTGGCAGTGAAATCGCACTGGCCTGCTTCTCCTACTTGTACGAACTGATACCCCTCGCCTCTGTCCCTTTGCATGCATCAAAATCAGAGACGCAGAGCAGAGAGAGAGAGAAGAGCCCTGGATTGCCAGTCATGGATGTCAGAGAAAGGGAGGCAGATGTAACATTTTAACTGTGCTGCCCTGTACTGTACATATGTACGTACACGTAGAAATACGACCTGCCACGTCCACGTACATACAGTACGGTGCGGCTGGGCTCTCTCTGGACACTGGAGCCTCCCATCCCATCGGCCATCGATGAGACCTGCTGCTGCTCTTGCTGGACCCCACGCCGGCACAGCGTTGTGCTAGTATACCGATAACCGTAGCTTTGCTTTCGAGACCGTCTCGTGTCTGGCCTGTCATTTCAGTTTTCATGCTTGCAAAAAGAGGGGAAACAAATTTCTTCAGGGCCTTGTTTAGATACCATCTAAATTCTAATTTTTTTCACTCTCTCCATCACATCAATTTTTAGCTGCTTGCATAAAGTATTAAATGTAGGTAAAAAAAATAACTAATTACACAGTTTAGTTGGAAATCACGAGATGAATCTTTTAAGGCTAGTTGGTCCACGATTGAACAATATTTGTCAAATAAGACGAAAGTTGTACTATTCATCGAGTTGAAAAAAGTTACAATCTAAATAAGGCCCAGGTTAATTTTAGATGTTGCATGGTAGAGAGATCTTAGCCAAATCCAACGGCTGCAACTGTTGGGTTCAATGAATCTAGCCATTTTTTTTTTCTTTTGCCTGCGTTTTTTTTTCTTCTTCTTCATTTGAGCACGTCGCGCCGCACGTTCATTTCATGCTCGCATGCTTGTTGCGCTTGAGACACACAAGGCCTGAACGGAAACTCAACGGCAGTAACGAGAGGAGTACTTAGGTTCTCCGGCGTTCCATGAACCTGGACGCCTTTGAAATCCAGGACGCCAGGACGACGCGGTGCACGGACGCGTGTGCATGCGGCATGTCTGTCTGTCCGTCGTCATCCATCCACCCATCACTCCCGATCGTCTCTCTCGACTGACCAATGCAAAAACAAAATTAACTACCTCTGCTGCGAAAACCCGCTCAAAGCTTATTAATTGGCGTACGTAGTCACTACTGCCTCGCACATGAGCGGTGAGTCAAGAATAAATCCGCATCAAATTAAGGGGGTGTTTAGTTGGTGAGGCCGCGTTTAGTTCGGCCGATTTGGGGGCGGCCGAATCACTGTAGCTACACTATAGTGTCGTTTTGTTTTTATTTGATAATAATTGTTCAATCGTTGACTAATTAGGCTCAAAATATTCGTCTCGCAAAGTACAACCAAACTGTGCAATTAGTTTTTGATTTCGTCAACATTTAGTACTTCATGCATGTACCGCAAGTTTGATGTAACGGGGAATCTTCTTTTTGCATAGTGCTAAATTCTAGAAAATGGGGGAACTAAACATGGCCTGAGTTGAAAATTTTTAGGTATCACATCGAATGTGTCGGAATGATGTCGGGAGAGGTTTTTGGATACTAATAAAAAAACAAATTACAGAACCTATCAGGAAACTGCGAGACGAATCTAATGGTACTAATTAATCGGTCATTAGCACATGTGGGTAATGTAGCACTTAAGGCTTTTCATGGACTAGTTAGGTTTAAAAGATTCGTCTCGCGATTTCTAACCAAACTGTGCAATTAGTTTTTTTCGTTTACATTTAATATTTTATGCATATACCGTAAGATTTGATGTGATATTTTAGTTTAAAATTTTTTGGAAACTAAATAGGGCCTAAGGGTGCCAATCAGCCACCGTACTCTCGTAGGAGTACCCAATAATACACACCCAAATACAACATGATAGTCCGTTGCTCTCTCCGATCTCGTGCTTCTGCGTTGGGGATGCACAATGATTGGACTTTTAGGGCGACCTCTTTCTCGTCTTTCCGTGGCGCGCGGCACTGAACGATGCAAATGTGAGATGTGCTGTGCTGCAAAAGAGAAATCATCACCGTGCTTAGCATTGCTCTCCTTTTTTTTTCCTTGCCCTCCCCCGAACTTCAAAGCTGCTCTTGATTCAGATCACGCACGCTTTAACCTGCCGGCAGGCACTATTACTGTTCCTACGAAAGCGTAAAGACGTTCTCCGAGTTTATTCACCGGTGGTAATTCAGCGTGTCTTTTCTTTTCCTCGGGCCCCCGTCCGTCCACCCTGCAATGCTCTCTGCTTGCGTCTGCGTGTGGTGGAGTGCGTGGTCACGCATGTCCGGGACGGGTTCCTGTTCGTCTCGTGACGAGCTCGCTTTCTGAAAGCGCCCCTGCTTTCGCCATGGGACTACGGGAGGACGAAGACGAGCGCCCTCTCTGTCTCTCTGACTCTCTCTCTCTCTCTCTGTTCTCTTCTATTCTAAACAGTAGTATAGGATCGATCGATGGATGGATCGACCGACCAATGGATGGATGGATGGATGGATCGGACAGCATCTCGGCAAGTCGGCATGACGGCACCTTGTTACTTTACAGTCTTTGCATCTATGATGGCAGTACTGTACTGGTAGAATGCAGCGGCTCATTATGCGGGTAGAGTAGAGGCGTGGTGGGGCCGGCCCTGCATGGCCACTCAGCCAGACCCTACTGCTCCGTCATCCCCTGCCGCTCTCTGTTTCGTGACTTGTTTAGTTTCGGGACTTGTTTAGTTTGTCTTCAGAGTTTACCCCCCGTTCCAACGGAATGTTAGACGTATGCATAAAGTATTAAATATAGATTAAAAGAATAACTAATTATATAGTTTAAGGCTAATTTGCGAGACGAATCTTTTAAGCCTAATCAGTCAATGATTTGACAATGTGGTGCTACTGTAACACATGTGCTAATGAAAAATTAATTAGACTTAATAAATTCGTCTCGTGGATTACTGACAGATTCTATAATTTATTTTTTTATTAGTATCCGAATATCCCGTGTAACACATGTGAAACCCGAAAACTTTAGGCACTGGTTTTAAACTAGAGATCTCTTTAAACTAACCCTCAGTTTTCCTCGCCGTTGTGAGCTCGAGCTCTGAATGTGCATGGTGAATGAGTGCAGTGTTAACGCAAACGCAAGCATCGGCCATCGGGTTCGTTCGATCCATCGGTGGATTGGTTTCTTCTGCTCGTGTCATCACCTCAGGGCACTGTTCCATGGTCCACAGTATAGTACGTCCGTTCCTGCATGGCATTCCCGTGCGACGGTGAGCGAGCTGAGTACCTCATCTTGCAATTTGCTTTAACGTTTCCTCTTCAACTTGTTCCGGCGCTGGGCGGCGTACGTACACTAAAGGAGGCCCTCTTCGAAATGGTTGAAAAATTCGTGCTTCCTTTGTTTTTCGAGTGTAGATTTTTAAGACAACACAGGAGGGGGTGAGAACCTCATCTGAATGAATTTTTATTGATGCCGGATAGCCGGTGATGGAGGGTGCCTATGCACCTACAAAGTTTTCCGAATTACATAGAGAGGAGGAGAGCTAAGACATTACAAACATTTCGCACCATTTATCAATGATCCATCTATCTTCAAATTTGAGTCGGCAGCTCCAGAGGCGACAGTTTTCCTTGCAAGTTGCAAGTAGTCGGCGCAAGCAGGGTCGGAGATTACGGAAGACGACATCGTGTCGGTGGTTCCATATTTGCCAACAACAGAGCAGTATCATAGTTGAGAAGAGCTTTGGGGGTACTTGTCCAGGTCTCGGCATATCCTAGAGGTGGTTGACCAATGGTAGAAACAGATTTTGCAACCTCGGTTGGTTCCACAAGGCTCGGGCAACAGTGCATTGGAAGATGAGGTGGTCGTAGCATTCAGGTGCTTGACCACAGAGCTTGCATGTGTCGCTGTCCATAACATGTTTCTTGTGGAGGTTGATTGTAACACCCCGGTGTTATGCCTACATTTAGGCACTGCTAATCATACATATCATGCATCATCAAGCATCCTAATCATACCTGCATAATCTTGCATATAACAACTGGAACATTACTTCGAAACATACGAAACATGTTTGTGAAAAGTAAATGATGCATACACTTATTAGAGTTGTTTTGCTCTGATTCTTGCTTGCTAGTTGAGTAGAAATTGTTGGTTATGCTTGTAAATCATCTAGAATTGTTTAGCACAATTTTTGGAGCAAGGTTTGTATTCAAATTAATTCAAAAATTTTGCTTCCAAAGTAATTTCCCAAAATTAGGGTTTTGAGTTAAAATTTAACTTTGAGTCTATAATTTAAAATCTAGATAGAATTGGACTTTGGTCATAAAAGCAAAGTTGTAGGGAATTAAATTCTAAGCAACTTTCATTTTTGGTCCATTTTCAAAAGATGTCATTTTCTTGCTCAAAATGAGATTTAAAAACTGGAATTGAAAATCTCTTAAAATTTAAATTGAAAATCTTCATTTTTCCTTATGAGCCACCACCGCTTCGCTTCAGCCAACAGCCAAAGCCGCCCAGCCAAATTCCCCCACCACACCCTCGCTTCCACACAGCCTTTTACCAGCCCAGCCACACACGGCTCTTTTCTCCCGCATCCTCATGGCTTGTCAGCCATACGCCATGATCATGATCAGAGAGAGAATCCCATGCACGGCCGGCACCACCCCGCGCCGCGCCTTCACTGCTGGTGCCACAAGACTCGCTCACTCGCGCCCACATCTCCTTTTCCCCCCCTCCAGAGCCGAGCCTCGAGCTCCCCTCATGCCCCGCCCAGCTCACGCGGCGTTGAGCTCTCGCGCACACCGCGCCATTTTCCGATTGCTCGCCCGCGCAGCCTCGCCTCCCTTCGCTCACACGCTCAGCGCTTACGCCGCTTTCCGAGCCCTGGTGAGCTTCCCTGCGCCTGCGCCACCGACGTCCATGGCGCTGCCGTGCTCGCGGCTGTGGAGTGTGGCGTCCTCTTCCTCCCTTTCTCACCCGTGCTTGGTCGCTTCGCGCTTTCGCCATTGCCTCACACAACTCCTGCGGCTGTTTCGCTTACGCTTGCTGCCGTGGCGGAGATGGCCGCGGCCATTGGCCGAAGACGCCGCCAAAGCCGCCAATACAAGACACTTTGCGAGAGCACTTGCCTCGGTGGCCAGCCGAGCCAAAGTCAGGTTGACGCCTGTTGGGCCGTCTTCCTTCCCTCGGCTCGGGCACAGCTTGAGGCCGATTGTGGCCGTGGGCCAATAACTGTTCCCCACGGGCGGCCCAAGATTTCTTAAATGAATTGATTTCCATTTATTATTTGTTAATTGAAATCTGAAATGGTTTGAAAAATATTTGGGTGATCAAACTTGCTCCAAATTTGTTGAAACAAATTTTGCTAGGTTCCTCCTTATCATCAGATCTACTTGGGAAAATTATTGCATGTCATTTTTGGGATATTTTTCTGTAGGATTTTATTTAATCATGGATATTGCTGATAACTTGAAAAATATGTAGAAAAATCTATAGGCTTCAGAAAAATATGATTTCAAGTTTGTTAATCTTATTATGTAATGTACTTCCTAGGAAAAATATGTTTCATGCATGTGCTGTGGGAAAATTTTGAGGTGTAGTTCAAGTATCTTTAATGGCTGAATTTTGTTATTTTTGCTAGAGAGCAAAATTTGTATAAAACATGCATGTGGTAATTTTTGTACAGTTATTATTGACTGTTTAGAACTTAGGAAAAATACTAAATCTGTTGGTTGACACTTTTCATAGTACAAAGTAATTTCATGCTCATTTTTATGCTATAGCTTGTCATTTTTGTGTAGGATAGTTTACTTATCCAAATGCCATGAAATTTTTATGGTAGTCTGTTTAGGGTAGTATTATGCTACTATAATTTTCTTAGATTTTTAGAGGCATCAGAAATATATGTTGCTATTCAAACCTATTATTAATTAGGGTTTAAGCAAGTGTTGCTTTAAGTGTGATTAAGAAATTAGTAAAGCTTTGGTGTATCTTTGAAGCATTTAATAAGATGTGTTGACTTAACCTATTAGTAGTAGAAGAGAATGCAGTAGATGACATGTGCTTGTGGTATATTTTCTTGGATGATGTGACTACCTTGCTTTTCAACATATCCATTGCATTCATCTCCTTCGATGCACCGATTGCATAGGCACTTACACGCATTGCATCATACAGGATCGCAAACCGAGAACCCAGTCGTCATTCCCGAGGAGCCCGAGGAGCGCTTCGAGGTGCAAACCAGAAGTGCCGTGGTTTACGAGGAGGACGTTGAGGAGCTTCCGAGTGCCCCGATCACCGTCCCGAGCTCCTTCGAGAGAGGCAAGCCCCTGAGCATCTTTCTCCCGGTTTGTAATGATTTCATTAAATACTTTACTTTAAATTGATGCATTACGTCGTGAGTTGTTTGCAAATCGCTGTCTTGCATTATACCTTGTTTACCTTTGTTATACTATATCCTTGTTACCACGGTATCCGCAATGAGTCAATGCTTAGTGGCTTAGACCGTAGAAGTCGGGTGATTTCTGTCACCGCGAGCTATAGGTGGTTACCTGGATCTGTTTGGATGGCTATGAAGTCATGGTATAACTAAGTGTTAAATGAAGTTGAGACCCAAGCGAGACTTGCGTAGTTTTGGACCAGTAGTGTTTCCGTCAGGTCGATTAAGGACCGACCGTTGTTGGGCCTCGAGTCATATTGAACGATGCCTTACATTTAGTCGGCCGGATAAAGTACCTTCCGACCGCTGGTGCCGAGAGATTTTTCAGCCGAGTAGATTGCCCATGACAAGACCGCGAAGCGTGTGTGGTAGGACACGGGGCGGATGATAAGACCAAAGTGTAGTCGGTCGGCCCCGGTACATGTGGTTCCTAGCAAACTCGAGATACCGGAAAGTTGACTCGGTGATCAATATCTCACTTTAGCGGGTGAGTGAGATTTGTGTAAGGAATAAATCACCACCGGTTAGGAATCGATTCAATCGCCATCGCCTCTCGGATAGTGAGCACTTGACTTGAGTGACTTCATCGTAGTAAATGTTTATGGAACACTTGGACAGCTTATAGTGAATATGATGAGATGAAAGTTGTTTAATGATCGGTGGTTATCATTAATTGCTTAATCACATGTTTACTCTAGTATAGGTGCAAATCTAGTCGACAAAGTTAATAATAATTAAACTTGACAATAATGCTTTTAGAAAGGTTCTTGAAATGCTAAAATGCTTCTTTTGCAAATGAGTCACCTACCCTACTATAAAGCCTTCATAATTCCTTGGTGTCATTTATTTTCGGTTATGTCGGGTAAGTCTAGTGAGTACCTTCTCGTACTCGTGGTTTTATTCCCACTTGTTGCGGATGGGCGGATGTATTACGGCTATTGTATCAACTCGCCTCTATCCTCGCGATGGGTGATGCTTAGGACCATGGGCATGGTCATTCCTTACGCCTCATCTAATGCTTTTGTTGGAGATGATCATTCATTGGCACTATATTTAAACTCCGCGTGAGTGTGTGTGTGTTTTGAACAAATGACTTCCGCTACTTTTATTCGAACTGGTTTGTAATAACTATGTTTAAACTCGATGTATCCGAGATTGCGAACTTTTATGTAATATGTGATGGTGACCGCTAAACTTATTACGATCATGGTCGGGACACGAGTTGGTTTGAAATCCTTTGTGATTTCACGGACTACCGGGTTATACGGGCTTAAGTTTGTTCAATCAATCGCGCTCGCTGGTGGATGATTCTTCTTTACTTAATTTCGTATAATTGGTCGGTTCTCATATACCGTGGCATCGAGCATAGTTTAGCGTGTTCTCGTTCACAAGTGTATTTAAAACAAAAGGCATTTGGAAAACGTGATTTTCAAAATCTAAAGTGTGCCGATGATCATATCCTTTATGCCCGATTAAGGACTTTAGGTGGCTTAATTAAGTCTTGACTTGGGGTTCTTGCATCATATTTCTCTTTCAATCGCTCATACTGGCGCGTGCTATTGTATGAGTGCCACTTGTTTGAGTGGTAATGAATGGATCATTTGCCTCTCACGCCTCGGTAAGTGTGAGTTGTGAGAGCATGATCGGATACACCGCCGATCTAGGGTGAGTGCTTATACGATGTTTGAGTAATTACATGTTCTACGATGTCTTACAAAGGTATCTCATGTATGGGTCTTCCGTCTGTGGAGGCGATGCCGTCAATAGGGACGATGGTTCGGGTAGTTACTACCGTTGTACATGTATCCGGGATTAGTGTAGAGCGTGTAGATAAAACTTTCTTGCTTTTATGCATTCATTGGGAATTGGGCTAAAATGAATCTTCTGCGGTACATAACAACGCTTATCGTGTAGAACGATTAGCTACGCCTTGAGAGATCGTTGTATGCCACCGAATTCGCCGTTAGAAATTATTTATTCCTAAGTTTGTGAGAACGTGCGATGCGTTCATACATCATGTTACTTGTGCATTTCATTCATGCCATGCATTCCTCCCTTATAAATTGATTCTCTCATTTTGATAAAAGTGGTATCACCTAAAATATGTTTCCCGAGGTAATGAAAGAACTTTTTTACTCTGACAGATGGCCCGCACGAAGCGCACCGCCAGTAAGTCCACCGGAGGAAGAGCACCTCGACGCCTGCTTGGCCTGGGAGCACCGCACTACCACGGACACCTTCTTGAGCGAGTTTGGCATGCCAACTTTGCTTTGGAGAGTGCTCCATGATGTGGGGTACCCAGAGGGTCAAGAGCCGGTGTACTCTTGGAATGAGAGTCGATTAGCGTAAGATGGACTAGCAGGTGGTGGAGATCACGGTTCCTGCTCTCGGTGATGCTCCAGATTGGGATGGTTGGCACTTGAGTTTGAGGGTCGCACCCACCGGTGAGGGTGCAGAGGGAGCAGCCTTCCGTGTCATTAGAGACATTATGAGCAGATTTCCCAAAGAGCTTGCAGCAGCTCTGGTGGTACTTTTCCTAGGGATGATCCTCGTGATGCCATTTGGGTTCAAATTTAGGGAAGTGCATTGGTCGAGAGGTCCAAATTAAGGACAAAGCTAGCGACAACCAGTGCAATGAGTGCTATGTTCGCCGCCATTAGAGCGTATGAGGGTCTCGAGAGTACCTCTCTTGGACTTTGACCGCTTATGCGTGGTGAGGATAAGCTCAAAGGGAAGAAGCGAAAGAAGAGACATGCACGTGCTATAGCTAGCTTGCGAGAGCAGCTTGGTGATATGAACTTACAAATGAGATCGGTGTTTGTAAGAGGTGATAGAGCTATCAAATGAAAGTGCATACGTTGACTCAAGCCAACAACAATGCGACCCGCATGATTGGACAGCTTGGTTCAAGAGAGGAATGAAGCACGGAACGCAAGAAACCTTCTCACTGAGAGTCGATGAGCTAGAGGAATACAACGGCAACTCGCACGAAGAGTTTCACGCGCTCTACAATGGGGTTGGCCCATATGTTCCACCAAACGCCACCGGCATGGACATCGATTTACGACAACCGAACGAGCCCAGTAGTTTCACCTAGAGGCGATGGTGACGCCTCCGATCCCGATGATGGCCCCGAGGAATAGGCTAGTTGCCTTGCGCTAGTATTTAGGTCCCGTCGCGACGACCTTTCTTTTGTTGGCATGTAACCTATCGTGTGTTGCTTCAAACGTCCCGAGACTTGGCATGTGGTTGGAACTTGATTTTCGAATGCGATATCTCGAACGCATAAAAAGTCCAAAGTATGTATGCCGCAATGTGACCGTATGGATGCGATGTTTGCCATTGAAGTAATTCGATTCAATGTTGTTGTCTTAATTGGGATGAGATTGTTGTGCCTCTGCTTTTATTGCATGAATTTATTCTCTCCAAAGAAAATCAAGACGGCATAATTTTCCTTCACTGCAATCATTACACTTCACTCAATCGTTACTTGTTGCTGAAATATGCAGATGACAAACACTCGCCGAACCACGTATGAAGCCGCTGAGACCGGTGCTAACGGTGCGGGGACCGGTGGTGGTGGTGATGGTGGGAACCACGGCAACAACAATGAACCTCCCCATGAACTACATTTGCCACCTCCTCCCCGCTTACCCCGAGATGTTTCTCGCAACAAGCCGGGAGTCGGTAAGAATGCGGAACAATCCCGAAAAAATATATGGAGGATTTTCTGCGCACCATCGCCAACAACGCTCAACGTGGTAACAATCAAGGTGGTGGCATGGGAGTGAACCAATATAGCAGCTTCAAGGATTTCATGGACACCAAAGCCACCCGTATTCAAGGAAGCAATAGAGCCACTCGATCTTTGAGGAATGGATCAACACGATGGAAGATAAATTCCGTGTGTTGAGAATGACTGAGGTTCTAAAAACGGAGTATGCTGCACTTCAATTGCAGGGACCGGCGGGAATGTGGTGGAAGCACCATCGCACCACCTTCCCTCCAAATGCTCAGATTTCTTAGAGAGAGTTTGCTGAGGCCTTTCGTGGAGTCTATATTCCACCCAGGCCGACTGAAATGAAGTTGGGAGAGTTCCTGGCATTAAACCAGGGCACCAAAACCGTGACGCAATACCTGCATGCCTTCAACAACTTGTGTCGCTATGCTCCTGACATGGTTGACACAGATGCTAAAAGAATAGCCAGTTTCAAGAGAGGACTCAATCCAAAAATGATGAAGCATGTTGGTACCAACAACCGTGTCAGATTCAATGACTTCATCAGCGACTGTCTGAAGCAGGAGAAGAATAACAACGCCAGCACTGCAGCCAAGACACGTAAGAGAGCCTTTGAAGGTGGGCCGTCTCAAGCTAGAGCACCTATGGGAGGTCGTCCTCCATATCGCCCATCGGCACCTGGTGCTAGGTTCAGGCCACCTCAGCCAAGAAGTCAGAATTTCCGTGGACCTCAAAAGTCGTACAAGATGGCAAGACAAATCCCAATAAAGCGGCCAAGAATCATGCGGTACAAGGCGCTCAAGGGCTCAGGGATCTACCGACGATGAAGAGGACAATGCTATAACTGTGATCAACCCGGTCATTTCTCGAGGTTTTGTCCGTACCCGCCCAAGAAGAAGCAGCAGACTTATAATGCTAGAGTGCACAGTACAACAGTGGATGAAATTCCAGAGGGAGAGCCCGTCACTGCTGGTAAGTTTCTTGTCAACGAAAATCCTGCAGTTGTTCTATTTGATTCTGGGTCATCGCATTCTTTTAGGAGTCAAGCATTTGCACGTAAACATGGACAACTATGCACGTAATTGGGGTATGGGTACCGTATAAGTTCAAAGAGGGTCGATGTTTTGACTAACCGGATGGTTTGAGGGCAACCCTTGAATTAGGTAGCGAAAAGTTCCGAGTGAACTTGATATTTATGCTGGATTAGTCTTGGATGTCATTATAGGGATGAATTGGATGAAGGATTGGGGAGCAATCATAGATACTTTGAAAGTCGAGTACTTACCCTTAAGGATCCCTCGGATGAAGGTACTTTCCAAGTACCATTGCCTCGGAGAATGTACCTTATAAGTGTTACATGTGCTACTAGCGATCATTCCTATTCATCGATTCCTAGTGTGTGAATTTCCTGATGTATTCCCGGATGAGCTACCCGGTCTTCCGCCGAGATAGGGAGATTGAGTTTGGAATCGAGCTAGTACCCTAACAACTCCGATTTCAAGGAGACCATATCGGATGCCTCCGGATGAGTTAGCCGAAATTTGAAGAAGCAATTAGAAGATTTGTCAAAGAAGGGGTTTATTCGCCAAGCAAGTCCGAGTGGGGATGTCCCGCTTTGTTTGTGAAAAAGAAGAAAGAGGGCACATTGAGAATGTGCGTAGATTACAGGCCACTCAACGCTGTGACCGTAAAGAATAAGTATCCCTTGCCTCATATTGATGTTCTGTTTGACCAATTATCCAAGGCCAAGGTGTTCTCAAAGATAGATTTGAGATCCGGTTATCATCAGATCAAGATAAGGCCACAGGATATACCGAAAACTGCTTTTTCCACCAGATACGGGTTGTATGAGTATCTTGTCATGTCTTTTGGCTTGACAAATGCTCCTGCATACTTTATGTTTTTGATGAATACAGTTTTCATGCCAGAATTGGATAAGTTTGTGGTAGTGTTCATCGATGATATTCTGGTGTACTCCGAGAATGAAAAAGATCATGAAGAGCATCTGAGAACCGTCTTGACCAGACTTAGAGATCATCAACTGTATGCTAAGTTTAGCAAATGCGAATTCTAGTTGAAGGAAGTTCCTTTCCTTGGTCACATTCTGTCAGAGAATGGGGTTTCAGTCGATCCAAGTAAGGTGCAAGAAGTTATGAATTGGAAAGCACCGACCACAGTTCCTGAGATTAGAAGTTTCTTAGAATTAGCCGGTTATTACCGTCGCTTTATACCAGACTTTTTGAAGATTGCCAAACCAATGACAAGCCTCCTACAAAAGGATCACAAGTTTGTGTGGACAGAGAGGTGTGAGCGACTTTCCACACTTTGCGGAAATCATAACCACTCGCTCCTGTTCTAGCACAACCGGATATTGAGAAACCATTTGATGTGTTTTATGACGCATCGAAGACTGGATTAGGATGTGTTCTTATGCAAGAAAGGAGAGTCATTGCTTATGCATCACGTCAATTGAGAAAGCACGAGGTCAACTATCCAACACATGATCTTGAACTTGCTGCAGCTTGTGCACGCCTCTAAAATTTGGAGACATTATCTCTTTGGGTAATGTGTGCAACATTTTCACGGATCACACGAGTCTTAAGTACATCTTTACCCAACCAGAGCTAAACATGAGACAAATAGAGATGGTTGGAATTGATCAAGGATTATAACTTGAATGTGCAATATCATCCCGGTAAAGCCAATGTAGTGGCGAGATGCTTTGAGCGAAAAGTCACATTACTTGAATGTGCAACCATTACTTGAAGATGGATTCGATCTAATGCATCCTGCTTTGTGTTACATAGTATTCGATTAGTTGCTCTTTGGAGAGTAAGATAATAGAAGGCCGAAAACCAACAAGGGAATATTCCACATCAAAGAGAAAATAAAAGAAAAGTCGTCTCAAAGATTTTAAAGTGGATGAACAGGCGTGTTGTGGTTTGACGACCGTCTTGTGGTTCCCAAGGATCGAGAGCTTAGAAATAAACTCATGGATGAAGCTCACCTTTCTAAGCTATCTATCCATCCCGAAGTGGTAAGATGTATCAAGAATTAAGATCTCGTTATTGGTGGACCAAAATGAAGAAAGAAATTACAAAGATATGTTGTCGATGTGACACGTGTTGTCGAAAGTGAAAGCAATTCACATGAAACCCGCCGGTATGTTGCAACCATTATCATCCCGAGTTGGAAGTGGGACGATATCGAAGATGGATTTTATCACGGGTTTGCCCACTACTCCAAAAAGGACATGATTCGATTTGGGTAATTGTGGATCGTCTTACCAAGACCGCTCATTTCTTACCTGTAAAAACAACATATCGACCACCTCAATATGCCGAGAAGTATATCGCAGAAATTGTAAGGTTGCATGGTATACCAAAGAACATAATATCTGATAGAGGCTCACAGTTCACGGCTCATTTTTGGGAACATTTACACAAAGGCTTAGGAACTAGTTTGATTCAGCAGCATCGCTTATCATCCTCGCACGGATGGTCGACCGAAGCAGTGAATGCTGTTTTGGAAGATATGTTAAGAGCACGTGTATTGTCTTCTAAGGGATCATGGGAGTCATGGTTACCAAGAATGAGTTTTCTTATAATAATAGTTATCAAGAAAGCATCAAGATGGCCCCATTCAAGCTTTATATGGCGGAAAAAGGTAGAACACCATTGAATTGGGTCGAGCACGGTGATAGAAGATATTATGGCATTGACTTTGTAGAAGAAGCCGAGAAGAAAGTTCATATTATTCAAATAGAATATGAAAGCTGCCCAATCACGCCGGAAAAGTTATGCGCATAAAAGAAGGAGACCCTTAGTTTTGAAGTTGGTGACTATGTTTATCTGAAAGTCACACCAATGAAGAAGAAAAGGTTTGGAATCCAAGAAAGCTTACCGCGAGATTCAGAGGACCATACAAGATCTTGGAACAAAGAGGTCCTAGAGCCTACAAGTTAGAGTTACCCGAGACAATGAGTACAGCTTTTCCCGGTTTTCCATGTATCACATCTCAAGAAATGTTTGCGTGTTCCCGAGGAAAGAATAGAACCTCGAGGTATTCAACTCAAATCAGATTTGGTGTATCGTGAACAACCAAATCCGGTGTTAGACACTAAGGAACGTGCTACTCGAATAGTGTGGTGAAAACATACAAGATACAGTGGGATCATCATGATGAGGGAGATGCAACTTGGGAAACAGGAGAGTATCTACAAAAAGCTTATGAAGAATTTTATAACAAATGGTTCGTAACCCAAATCTCGGGACGAGATTTTTATAAGGGGGGAGGGCTATAACACCCCGGTGTTATGCCTACATTTAGGCACTGCTAATCATACATATCATGCATCATCAAGCATCCTAATCATACCTGCATAATCTTGCATATAACAACTGGAACATTACTTCGAAACATACGAAACATGTTTGTGAAAAGTAAATGATGCATACACTTATTAGAGTTGTTTTGCTCTGATTCTTGCTTGCTAGTTGAGTAGAAATTGTTGGTTATGCTTGTAAATCATCTAGAATTGTTTAGCACAATTTTTGGAGCAAGGTTTGTATTCAAATTAATTCAAAAATTTTGCTTCCAAAGTAATTTCCCAAAATTAGGGTTTTGAGTTAAAATTTAACTTTGAGTCTATAATTTAAAATCTAGATAGAATTGGACTTTGGTCATAAAAGCAAAGTTGTAGGAATTAAATTCTAAGCAACTTTCATTTTGGTCCATTTTCAAAAGATGTCATTTTCTTGCTCAAAATGAGATTTGAAAAACTGGAATTGAAAATCTCTTAAAATTTAAATTGAAAATCTTCATTTTTCCTTAACAGAGCCACCGCCTCACTTCACGCCCGACAATGAGGCCGGCCCAGCCCAGCCTCCCACCACCCAGCGCTCATCGCTTCCACAGCCACTTCGCCAAATTGGCCAATGCAAGCTCTTTTCTCCTCGCCGCATCACACACATACTGTCAGAATGCACGCCATGATCACAGCAGCGAAGAATCCCACCACGGCTCGGCACTGCGCCACGCGCCGCCTTCACTGCTGGGCCCACAGCGACTCGCTCACTCGCCCCGCACTCCCTTTTCTCCCCCCGAGCAGAGCCGAGCCTCGAGCTCCGCCCTCGCCAGCCCATGACTCACCCGGCGTTGAGCTCTCGCAGCCGCGCGCATTTTTCATTTCCGATTTCTCGCGCCAGCTCCTCCTCGCCTCCCTTGGCTCACGCTTCGCGCTTGCGCCGCCTTTCCGAGCCTGGGTGAGCTTCCCAGCGCCTGCCACCGACGTCCATGGCGCCGTGCTTTCTGGCCGCCGTGGGCGTCCTCTTTCTCCCTTTCTCGGCCGTGCTTGGCTGCTGCCGCTGCCGCTTCGCCATTGCCTCACACAACTCCTGCGCTCGTTAAACTTGCTATGCTGCGCTGGTCGGAGATGGCCGCTGCACGGCCATTGGCCGAAGTTGCAGCACATCGGCCAAATACAGCACTTTGCCGAGGCACCACGCCTCGGTGGCCAGTAGAGCGAGCCGGTGCCGTGGGTTGGCATACGCTGTTGGGCCGTCTTCCTTCCCTCAAGGCCTTTCACAGCGCAGCGGCGGTTGTGGCCGTGGGCCAACTGTTCTCCCACGGGCCGCCCAGTATTTCTTAAATGAATTGATTTCCATTTATTATTTGTTAATTGAAATCTGAAATGGTTTGAAAAATATTTGGGTGATCAAACTTGCTCCAAATTTGTTGAAACAAATTTTGCTAGGTTCCTCCTTATCATCAGATCTACTTGGGAAAATTATTGCATGTCATTTTTAGGATATTTTTCTGTAGGATTTTATTTAATCATGGATATTGCTTGATAACTTGAAAAATATGTAGAAAAATCTATAGGCTTCAGAAAATATGATTTCAAGTTTGTTAATCTTATTATGTAATGTACTTCCTAGGAAAAATATGTTTCATGCATGTGCTGTGGGAAAATTTTGAGGTGTAGTTCAAGTATCTTTAATGGCTTTGAATTTTGTTATTTTTGCTAGAGAGCAAAATTTGTATAAAACATGCATGTGGTAATTTTTGTACAGTTATTATTGACTGTTTAGAACTTAGGAAAAATACTAAATCTGTTGGTTGACACTTTTCATAGTACAAAGTAATTTCATGCTCATTTTTATGCTATAGCTTGTCATTTTTGTGTAGGATAGTTTACTTATCCAAATGCCATGAAATTTTTATGGTAGTCTGTTTAGGGTAGTATTATGCTACTGTAATTTTCTTAGATTTTAGAAGCATCATAAATATATGTTGCTATTCAAACCTATTATTAATTAGGGTTTAAGCAAGTGTTGCTTTAAGTGTGATTAAGAAATTAGTAAAGCTTTGGTGTATCTTTGAAGCATTTAATAAGATGTGTTGACTTAACCTATTAGTAGTAGAAGAGAATGCAGAGAGATGACATGTGCTTGTGGTATATTTTCTTGGATGATGTGACTACCTTGCTTTTCAACATATCCATTGCATTCATCTCCTTCGATGCACCGATTGCATAGGCACTTACACGCATTGCATCATACAGGATCGCAAACCGAGAACCCAGTCGTCATTCCCGAGGAGCCCGAGGAGCATTCGAGTGCAAAAGCAGAAGTGCCGAGTGGCCGAGAGAGGAGGACGTTGAGGAGCTTCCTGAGTGCCTCGATCACCGTCCGAGCTCCTTCGAGAGAGGCAAGCCCTTGAGCATCTTTCTCCCGGTTTGTAATGATTTCATTAAATACTTTACTTTAAATTGATGCATTACGTTCGGGAGTTGTTTGCAAATTCTTTGCATTATACCTTGTTTACCTTTGTTATACTATATCCTTGTTACCACCGGTATCCGCAATCGAGTCAATGCTTAGTCGGCTTAGACCGTAGAAGTCGGGTGATTTCACCACACTGCGAGCTATAGGTGGTTACCGGATCTGCTTTGGATGGCTATGAAGTCATGGTATAACTAAGTGTTAAATGAAGTTGAGACCGGGCGGAGACTTGCGAGTTTTGGACCGTAGTGTTTCCGTCTGTGTCGATTAAGGACCGACCGTTGTTGGGCCTCGAGTCATGTTGAACGATGCCTTACATTTAGTCGGCCGGATAAAGTACCTTCCGACCGCTGGCTAGGAGATTTTTCAGCCGAGTAGATTGCCCATGACGCAAGACCGTCTTGCAAGCGGTGTGTGTGGTAGGACACGGGGGCGGGATGATAAGACCAAAGTGTAGTCGGTCGGCCCCCGGGTACATGTGGTTCCTAGCAAACTCGAGATACCTGGAAAGTTGACTCGGTGATCAATATCTCACTTTAGCGGGTGAGTGAGATTTGTGTAAGGAATAAATCACCAGCTGGTTAGGAATCGATTCGAATCGCCATCGCTCCTGGATAGTGAGCACTTGACTTGAGTGACTTCATCGTAGTAAATGTTTATGGAACACTTGGACAGTTATAGTGAATATGACAGTATGAAAGTTGTTTAATGATCAGTGGTTATCATTAATTGCTTAATCACATGTTTACTCTAGTATAGGTGCAAATCTAGTCGACAGGTTAATAATAATTAAACTTGACAATAATGCTTTTAGAAAGGTTCTTGAAATGCTAAAAATGCTTCTTTTGCAAATGAGTCAGCTACCCTACTATAAAGCCTTCATAATTCCTTGGTGTCATTTATTTTCGGTTATGTCGGGTAAGTCTAGTTGAGTACCTTCTCGTACTCAGGGTTTTATTCCCACTTGTTGCAGATGGGCAGATGTATTACGGCTATTGTATCAACTGCCTCTATCCTGCGATGGGTGATGCTTAGGACCATGGGCATGGTCATTCCTTACGTCTCATCTAATGCTTTTGTTGGAGATGATCATTCGCTGGCACTATATTTAAACTCCGCGTGAGTGTGTGTGTGGTTTGAACAAATGACTTCCGCTACTTTTATTCGAACTGGTTTGTAATAACTATGTTTAAACTCTGATGTATCTGAGATTGCGAACTTTTATGTAATATGTGATGGTGACCGCTAAACTTATTACGATCATGGCTGGGACACGAGTTGGTTTGAAATCCTTTATGATTTCACGGACTACCGGGTTATACGGGCTTAAGTTTGTTCAATCGTCTGCTCTGGTGGATGATTCTCTTACTTAATTTCGTATAATTGGTCGGTTCTGTTACATTGATCTTGCACTGGACGTGTTCTTTAAGCAACAACCATCCAAAGAATTTGACACACGGGGGTGCGCGGCTCTTCCAAACAAAGCTGTAAATCTTGTTGTGGTTGCCAGAGTGGGCGGAGGAGCGGTATAGGCAGCCGGAGTCCAATCTCCTATCGATGGTGAACTTGCTTGTTCACATATCCGGTTGTTGATCCAGGGTGATGGAGGCGATCAAGGCTTGGACCTCCAGCAGTTCCTAGACCGCCTTGGGGGATAGTCGGTTCACCAGCATGGAGGTGAGACCCTGGTTGCAAACTTCTCGAACGGACACGCCTTGATGCGTGCAGTGGCTGAACAGGCATGGGTACTTTTTGCGCCAGTGGGGAGCCATCCGCCCAGGAGTCCCACCATAACGCTGCTGTCACACCATGCCCAATGGCGCCCCTTGTGTGATGCACGGGTAGGCTGGGAGAAGGGCCTTTAGTGTTGTCCAGTGATTGTCATCTGCCTAGCCTTCCATCATTACCAGATCAGTGTGTCGGCTAGTCCATTGTGCCCAAACAGATTCCGCAGGATGGTGGAGGCGGTGAAGGAGCTTGAGGAGGAGGCATGCGTTTTGAGTGGCCAGGTCTCGTACTCCTAAGGCCACCTTCCTCTTTGGGCTTCTAGGCGTTGTCCCAACTTACTAGACAATTGGCGCCAGACGTTTGTCGGACCCGAATCAGAGGAAGGCGCGCCTCTTGCTGTCAATGGCCGCAATCACTCCAGGAGGGAGTGCCACGGCTTGCATCATGTAGGTGGCCAAGCCATCTAGTGTCTAGTTTTCGAGTGTAAAAATAGAGTAATTCTTGTATAATTCTTGCGTCCTAAAAGGGTCCTAGTTATGTTATGAAACATAGAGTGGCCAGTCGCATCGCATGTGTACGTGTGTTTTCTCGTACTCCTTCCATCCCTAAAAGAGTATATATCTCGTTTTTGAGTCAATCAATCTTAAAATTAAGAAGAGGCATGTTCAAATCTAATACAGCTAATACTTACTCCATTGGATCCAAATATAATATGTTTTGGTTATCGTAGATACATTCTTTTTACTATATATCTAGACATATACGTCCTATTCGCTTGAGCTTATTCAGAACTACTTTTTAGCCATAGAACAATGTTTTTCTCTCATAACATTTCAGCATAAGCATCAACATAAGCCAAATTTCAGCATCAGCGAAACAGGGTGATAGTATATATTAGGTTCATATCAAAAGCTACGTTTGTAGAAAAAACAAGACTCTTAACTATCGTTTGGAATGGAGGCAATAGTTGCTAAAAATTAGCTCAAGCTCCGTTTGGATTCTCCTTTAGAAATAGGTTAGCTAGTGTCTTACCTTTACCTACCACCAAGCTATCAGTTAGTTATTACTTGTTTTTCTTTTCTAACTACTAGTAGGGCTAATAGTAAGTTGGGTAAATATAGACGGATCATGGTTGGTTTATAGAAAATAGTATCGTCATTTGTACGTCATATAATTAATTCAATGATACTCATTTTATGTAAAAGTTTTCGTGGGGGTTGGAGTATAGATTCGATCGCAAGTGACAGTACACACAGGCCCCGACAAAGACAACGTTTGCGCAAGTTTTCAGGTGCTCAACGCAGCCCCAGGGCCATGGCCACGCTCTACTACACACACGCTCGGTAGTCAGCACCCGATGCTTTGGACGGTTAACTCCGTTACCTCATCGGATCCTCTGCGCCGGCCTCTTTGTACGGACGCCCTGTGCTGGCCGTACCTTACCTGAGGCTCGTTCGCCTTTTGTCGTTCTTGCGCTCTTCATTTTTTCAGAGCGCAGCGCAGGACTCGGTGGGCGGGCGGTGGCGCACCCAGACGGACCCAGGGCCCAAGGCACCGTAGCTCAGCAAGCGGATGATGATGCGTCTCAATCATTCTCGTTAAAGTGGAGCGACAGCAGGAGTCCGGGACGAAGGGCACAGCCGGGTACGAGCACAGAAGATCCGGATCGGCTTGCGGCCTCACCCATGCTTTTCGGGCTGAATCTTCTGCAGCCGCAGCACCGTCCATGATCAGTCTGTCTGAACTTTGGATATTGGAGCGAGTTGGTGGATACTCGGGTACGAAGTACGAACGCTGTGCATTTTGTATATATTACGTAGGAGTACTCATTTTTATGAACTGATAGATCATTCCGAGAGGTGAGATTATTAGGTGAAGGACAGTGCTAGTCGTCCGGTTACGCAGCACTGCTTCTACGGTTCCTGCGGCTACAAACAATGTTTTTCTCTCATACATTTTAGCATAAGTATCTATATAAGCTAAAATTTCAGCGAAACAAACAGGGCTAGTACATGAGTCAATATATTAAGTGTGGACTCAATGACGCAACCAACCATTCATGTAACCGACCCCTTCGGTTTAGAAGACCCTAATGGACGATCAGGATGCAGCTGGAGCGGAGTTCAGTGCAGACGAAGCCGTGCTCTCCTGGCTCGTCGGATTCCTCGACAGTAGCGCGGCGCACCAAAGACAAGAGGCGTGCCCATGTAGTCTCGCGGTGTACGCAAGTGGTGGCATGGTGACCCCGCCACGCACCCCACTGTAGCCTGCGGAGAGCGCGATCTATCCCGTGCGGGGGGCCCGGGAGCCGTCGAGCGGGGCCCACGCTGGCACCGCTTTTACGCAGACAGCGATGGCCCGGCATTGACAAAGCTGACTGGCCTCACCCGGGGCTATGGGCCTGCTGGGAGTGGGGCCCACAGCCCAAGGATTCCGTTCCTTTTTTTCTTTTTCTCTCCTTGGGGTTTTCACCTTTTCTTTTTCAACCGTCGAGGGAAAAAATCGAAAAAGTCTGTGGGCTGCAGATATGTTGCCCCAACTTTTAACACAGAAATCCAAGGCCATCGTGAAAAATTTTCCACCTATACTACTAGTTTTTTTTACAACACCTATACAACTATACTACTAGTTTGGTTTTTCATGTCACCATGTACTGCCATTTACACACGCTTTGGAATGGTCTTCGGTTTTCAGAATAAAAGTGACTTGGGACCTATGGCTGAATTTTGAATTTCCACAAAACATTTTAAAACAGTTGGAACTGTTTTTTGTAAGGGGTGGTAAACAAAAATAAAGCAGAAACAACTCCCTGTCCTGCTGTGGATTTTTTGTTGTTTAAACAAAGATTTGAGGCTTCTCGTGAAAAGAAACGAGTCTTACTTTTATTCAAAAAAAGGAGGTGGGACCACAAAAGTTGTATCTTTGTAAATTATAATGCACTGGAGTACGTAATTTAGAGCAAGACTAATAATACAATCGACTGTTGGTTGTAAGTTTTGTAAGATTTCTTTGTAGCCTTCTCTTAGCCCACCCATATACTCCTGTAAGCTCGAGATGGCGGACTAGAGGGGGGTGAATAGTTCTTTCTAAAATTAATCGCGTCGGCTAACCGAAACAAGTGCGGAATTAAAAGTATCGATCTAGCCAAGACTACACCCCTCTATCTATTTTCTTTAGCACTTTCCAAAGATACTAATTAAGCAACAAGGGTGTCGGGCTAGCTAGAGCTCACATAACCAATTCTAGAAGCAAGGTCACACAAACCTATGCCACTAGTACTTTAAGCAACAAGGGAGCTCCTCCATATGCAAGTAAGCAAAAGCACAAAGCCACCTAATGCTCACTAACAATACTCAATAACAAGGCAACCAATGCCAAATTAGAGAGCGCAATTACTTAGCTACATAAACTAAGCAATGTGACTAACAAGGTTACACAAACCAAATTAGCCACGCAAGGAAGCTACTTCTATGCTACACAAGCAAGAAGGTAACTAGTAAGCTACACAAGCTAACTAATTACAAGAGCAACTACACAAGCACGATGTATATGAAATATAAATACAAGCTTGTGAAAGGGGATTGCAAACCAACGGGAAGAACAAGGTTGACACGGTGATTTTTCTCCTGAGGTTCACGTGCTTGCCAACACGTTAGTCCCCGTTGTGTCGACCGCTCACTTGGTGGTTCGGCTGCTAATTGGCATCACCCGCCAAGCCCGCACGTCCGGCACCGCAAGAACCTACCCCAAAAATGAGGGTACCTCAATGACACATTTTACTAGAGTTGCTTTTCGCAGCTCCCACGGGGCGAGCACAATGCCCCTCACAAAGCTCTTCTCTGGAGCACCGCACAAGCTTCTTGCGGGCTTCGACGGAGACTACCACCAAGCCGTCTAGGAGATGGCAACCTCCAAGAGTAACAAGCACCACCAGCTTACAACTCGATCACCTAGTGCCACTCGATGCAACCTCACGATGCAATCGCACTAGAATCGCTCTCTCACACAATCGGATGATCACTATCAAGCATATGTGAGATGGAGGACTCATAAGCACTCTCAAGCATGGACACAAAGTCCCCCAAGGTGCTCAGCTCCAGCCATGGCCGATGTAACAGAACCGACCAATTATACGAAATTAAGTAAGAAAATCATCCACCAGAGCGGACGATTGAGCAAACTTAAGCCCGTATAACCCGGTAGTCCGTGAAATCATGAAGGATTTCAAACCAACTCATGTCCCAGCCATGATCGTAATAAGTTTAGCGGTCACCAATCACATATTACATAAAAGTTTGCATAACAGATACATCAGAGTTTAAACATAGTTATTACAAAACAAGTTCGAATAAAAGTAGCGGAAGTCATTTGTTTAAAACCACACACACTCACACGGAGTTCAAATATAGTGCCAGCTGATGATCATCTCCAACAAAAGCATTAGACGAGACGTAAGGAATGACCATGCCCATGGTCCTAAGCATCACCAATCGTAGGATACAGAGTGCAGCTTGATACAAGAGCCATAGTACATCCGCCCATCTCGCAACAAGTGGAATAAAACCACGAATACGAGAATGTACTCACCGGACTTACCCGACATAACCGTAAATAAATGACACCAAGGATTATGAAGGGCTTTATAGTAGGGTAGTGACTCATTTGCAAAAAGAAGCATTTTAGCATTTCAAGAACCTTTCTAAAGCATTATTGCCAAGTTAATTATTATTAACTCATCAACTAGATCTCGCACCTATACTAGAGTAAACATGTGATTAAGCGTATAATGATAATCAATGATCATTAAGCAACTTCCATACTTGTCATATTCATTATAACTGCCCAAGTGTTTCATAACATTTACTACGATGAAGTAACTCAAGTCAAGTGCTCACTATCCGGGAGCGATGGCGATTCGAATCGATTCCTAACCACCGTGGTGATTTGTTCCTTACACAAACCTCACTCACCCGCTAAAGTGAGATATTGATCACCGAGTCAACTTTCCAGAATCTCGAGTTTGCCAGAACCACATGTACCCGGGGCCGACCGATCGCGCACTTTGGCCTTATCATCCCGCCCCGTGTCCTACCACACCGCCTTGATGCAGTCAAGGCGTCATGCGGGCAATCCACTCGGCCCGAAAAATCTCCCCACCTTCATGGGTCGGAAGATACTTTATCCGCCAAATTTAAATGTAAGGCATGCGTTCAACATGACTCGAGGCCCAACAACGGTCGGTCCTTAATCGACACTGACGGAAACACTACAAATTCAAAACTCGCAAGTCTCCGTCCGGTCTCAACTTCATTTAACACTTAGTTATACCATGACTTCATAGTCATCCAAGCGAGATCCAAGTAACCACCTATAGCTCGCGGTGACAGAAATCACCCGACTTCTACCGGTCTAAGCCGCCTAAGCATTGACTCGATCATGGATACCGTGGTAACAAGGATATAGTATAACAAAGGTAAACAAGGTATAATCGCAAAGAACGGTTGCAAACAACTCCTGAACGTAATGCATCAATTAAAGTAAAGCATTTAATTAAATCATTGCAAACCGGGAGAAAAATGCTCCGGGCTTGCCTCTCTCGAAGAGCTCGGGCGGTGATCGGGCACTCCGGAAGTTCCTCAACGTCCTCCCTTCGGCTTCCTAAGCACTTCTCGCTCTTGCACCTCGAATCGCTCCTCGGACTCCTCGAAATGACGACTGGGTTCTCGGTTTGCGATCCTCGTATGATGCAACGCGCGTAAGTGATTATGCAAACGGTGCATCAAGGAGGTGGATGCAATGGATATGTTTAAATGCAAGGTAGTCAACATCATCCAAGAAACTATACTACAAGCACATGTCATCTACTGCATTCTCTTCTATTACTAATATGTTAAGTTAACCTATCTTATGAAATGCTTCAAGGATACACCAAAGCTTTACTAATTTCTTAATCACACTTAAAGCGACACTCGCTTAAACCCTAATTAATAATAGGTTTGAATAGCAACATATATTTTTGATGCTCCTAAAAATCTGAGAAAATTATAGTAGCATAATACTATCCTAAACAGACTACCATAAAAATTTCATAGCATTTGGATAAGTAAACTATCCTACACAAAAATGACAAGCTATAGCATAAAATGAGCATGAAATTACTTTGTACTACGAAAAGTGTCAAACAACAGAATTAATATTTTTCCTAGGTTCTTCATAGCATATAATCACTGTACAAAAATTATCAGATGCATGTTTTATACAAAGTTTGCTCTCTAGCAAAAATAACAAAAATCAGCCATTAAAGGCACTTGAACTACACCTCCAAAGTTTTCCACAGCACATGCATGAAACATATTTTTCCTAGGAATTACATGACCTAAGAAGATTAACAAACTTGAAATCATATTTTTCTGAAACCTATAGATTTTTCTACACATTTTTCAATTTATCAAAATATACATGATTAAATAAAAGCCTATAGAAAAGTATCCAAAAATGACATGCAATAATTTTTCCAAGTGGATCTGATGATAAGGAACCTAGCAAAATTTGTTTCAACAAATTTGGAGCAAATTTGAGTACTCAAACATTTTCCAAAGTCTTTAACAAAAATCAAAAAATCCTTTTTCTAATAAACGAAAATCGATTGGAACCTAAATCACTATAAGCACTCCAGATCTGCACCCAAGACTGCTCTCGGGAGATGTATGTGCGGGTCCCAATGGTCAACAGCCCCACCGGTCACCGACCGAGAGACAGGGGAGGTCGGTTGACCGGCCACCGCCGACGACAATGAAGAGTCCGGTGAAGGGGGTGGCACCAAAGCACAAAGAAGTTGTCCCAGCGCCGATGGAAGTAGAAAATGGACCCCCTAGCTACAGCGGAGGAGGTCGCCGGCGACAATGGCGATCACGGCGGCGCTGCGCGAGGTACGCCGGCCAACTCCGGCCATGGCGGTTCGATCAGAGCTTGGCGTGAGCATCAAGGTTACTCAGGGAAACCGAGGGAAGGGAGAGGAAGGAGGGAGAGGGCTCCGGTGGTGGTTGTCCACGGCGAGCACAACTCCGACGCCGGCGGAAATGGTGCTCCGCTGCGGAGAAGAAGAAAAACAGTGCCTACCTTGACTCTCCCCGCCGATGGCGAGATGGACGAGCTCCAGATGATGATGATGGAGTCGCGGGCTAGCCGGAGTGAGAAGCGAGGCAATGGCGAGGGTTCCCGGGCTCGGCGGAGCAATGTCACGGCGGTGGCTTTTCTCGGTGGCTCCAGCAGAGAGAAAAAGAAATAGAGGGCGAAAGCGTGCACGATGGCGGTAGTAGCTGCCTTCAAGCGTTCGCCAGCGAGCAACGGCGTCAGGCCGGCCATGGCGCGTGGCAGCCACGCCGATGGATAGGAGTTGCCACCGGTCGGCATCATCTTGAGTTTTCAAAATTTCATCAATCGGTTGAAACAACGAGTTGATCGACAAATACATTTCTGACAAATATTAGATCTCCCAAATCGTGGCGAATCGGTCGAATCGTTATACATGAAAGTTGCAAAGCTATGTTAGGGCTACAATTGTTCTATAGAAATCTTAAGCTAATTCGCAAAGGACAGAGAGTAAAATCATGCCAAAGTCGTGTTCAAGAAACTGAAAACTGGAATTTATACTTAGAAATTGCTAAGTGTTGAAATCAACCCAAATTCTGACTTGTGGGACCATTTTGAGCCTGTTGTACATTTTCATGACTTGGTCACAAAATAACTTTTGTTCCTCATGTAATTTGCTACAACTTTGTTTTAGGTTGCTCTGACATGCAAACATTCTAAGTGGTACTTTTTAAACAGTCAAACCAAAAAGTCCTAGGGTCAAAACAAGTCAAACCATGATTGGAAATCTTAATTGGGCAAAATGATCAACATGAACATTGTTCCTAATGACTTTCTAAGCATAGCTAAGGTGTTTAAAAATATATTTAGCCATACCACACATTGGTCACGCAAGAATCAAGCACGTAATGCACTAAAACGATGAAAAACAACTCAAATGATACTTTTGTTTCAAAGTCATGTTTCCCATGTTTCAAGGCGATATTTCAATTGTTATTCACACGATTAAGCATGTATGATTTGGATGCTTGATGATGCATGAGATGCGTGATTTGCGATGCCTAAATGCACGGGCATAACACCGGGTGTTACTGACCTCCCCTTATAAAAATCTCGTCCCCTTAGATTTGGGTTACTGAACCATTTATTATAAAAATCTTCATAAGCTTTTTGTAGATACTCTCCTGTTTCCCAAGTTGCATCTCCCTCATCATGATGATCCCACTATATCTTGTATGTTTTCACCACACTATTTCGAGTAGCACGTTCCTTAGTGTCTAACACCCGATTTGGTTGTTCACGATACACCAAATCGATTTGAGTTGGATACCTCGAGGTTCTATTCTTTCCTCCTAACACGCAAACATTTCTTGAGATGTGATACATGGAAAACTGGGAAGACCGTACTCATTGCCTTAGGTAACTCTAACTTGTAGGCTACCGGACCTCTTTGTTCTAAGATCTTGTATGGTCCTCACGAAATCTTGCGGCAAGCTTTCTGCATGGATTCCAAACCTTTTCTTCTTCATTGGCGTAACTTTTAGATAAACATAGTCACCAACTTCAAACGCAAGGGGTCTCCTCCTTTTATCTCGCATAGCTTTTCCGACGTGATTGGGCCGCTTTCATATTCTCAACTGAATAATATGAACTTTCTTCTCGGCTTCTTCTACAAAGTCAATGCCATAATACCTTCTATCTCCGTGTTCACCCAATTCAATGGTGTTCTACATTTTCCGCCATATAAAGCTTGAATGGGGCCATCTTGATGCTTTCTTGATAACTATTATTATATCGAAAATTCGCTAATCTTGGTAACCATGACTCCCATGATCCCTTGGAAGATAATACACAGTGCTCTCAACATATCCTCCAAAACAAAGATTTACTCGCTCACCGACCATCATGTCTGAGGATGATAAGCGGTACTGCGAATCAAACTAGTTCCTAAGCCTTTATGTAAATGTTCCCAAAAATGAGCCGTGAACTGTGAGCCTCTATCAGATATTATGGTCTTTGGTATACCATGCAACCTCACAATTTCTGCGATATACTTCTCGGCATATTGAGGTGGTCGATAATCTGCTTTTGACCGCAAGAAATGAGCGGTCTTGGTAAGACGATCCACAATTACCCAAATTGAATCATGTCCTTTTTGAGTAGTGGGCAAACCCGTGATAAAATCCATACTGATATCGTCCCACTTCCAACTAGGGACTGATAAGGGTTGCAACATACCGGCAGGTTTCATGTGAATGGCTTTCACTCGACAACATGTGTCACATCCGACAACATATGTCTTGTAATTTCTTTCTTCATTTTGGTCCACCAATATCGAGATCTTAGTTCTTGATACATCTTACTACTTCCGTGATGGATAGATAACTTAGAAAGGTGAGCTTCATCCATGAGCTTATTCCTAAGCTCTCGATCCTTGGGAACCACGAGACGGTTGTCAAACCACAACACGCCCTGTTCATCCACTTTAAAGTGTTGAGACGGCTTTTCTTTTATTTTCTCTTTGATGTGGAATATCCCCTTGTCAGTTTTCTGACCTTCTATCATCTTACTCTCCAAAGAGCAACTAATCTGAATACTATTTAACACAGCAGGATGCATTAGATCGAATCCATCTTCAAGTAATGGCTGCACAGTCAAGTAATGTGACTTCCTGCTCAAAGCATCTGCCACTACATTGGCTTTACCAGGATGATATTGCACATTCAAGTTGTAATCTTTGATCAATTCCAACCATCTACGTTGTCTCATGTTTAGCTCTGGTTGGGTAAAGATATACTTAAGACTCTTGTGATCCGTGAAAATATTGCACACATTACCAAGTAGATAATGTCTCCAAATTTTGAGGGCGTGCACAACTGCAGCAAGTTCAAGATCATGTGTTGGATAGTTGACCTCATGCTTTCTCAATTGACGTGATGCATAAGCTATGACTCTCCTTTCTTGCATAAGTACACAGCCTAATCCAGTTTTCGATGCGTCGCAAAACACATCAAATGGTTTCTCAATATCCGGTTGTGCTAGAACAGAGCAAGTTGGTCAATGCTTCCGCAAAGTGTGGAAAGTCGCTTCACACTCTTCTATCCACACAAACTTGTGATCCTTCTGTAGGAGACTTGTCATCGGTTTGGCGATCTTCGAGAAATCTGGTATAAAGCGACGGTAATAACCCGCTAGTCCTAAGAAACTCCTAATTTCAGGAACTGAGGTCGGTGCTTTCCAATTCATAACTTCTTGCACCTTACTTGGATCGACTGAAACCCCATTCTCTGACAGAATGTGACCAAGGAAAGGAACTTCCTTCAACCAGAATTCGCATTTGCTAAACTTAGCATACAATTGATGATCTCTAAGTCTGGTCAAGACAGTTCTCAGATGCTCTTCATGATCTTTCTCGCTTCTCGAGTACACCGTAATGTCATCGATGAACACTACCACAAACTTATCCAATTACGCATGAAAACTGTATTCATCAAAAACATAAAGTATGCGGGAGCATTTGTCAAGCCAAAAGACATGACAAGATACTCATACAACCCGTATCTGGTGGAAAATGCAGTTTTTGGTATATCATGTGGCCTAATCTTAATCTGATGATAACCGGATCTCAAATCTATTTTTGAGAACACCTTGGCCTTGGATAATTGGTCAAATGTAACATCAATATGTGGCAAGGATATTTATTCTTGATGGTCACAGCATTGAGTGGCCTATAATCTACGCACATTCTCAACGTGCCCTCTTTCTTCTTTTTCACAAATAAGGCTGGACATCCCCATTCAGACTTGCTTGGCCGAATAAACCCCTTTTTCGACAAATCTTCTAATTGCTTCTTTAGCTCAGCTAACTCATCTGGAGGCATCCGATAGGGTCTCCTTGAAATCGGAGCCGTTAGGGACTAGCTCAATTCCAAACTCAATCTCCCTATCTGGCGGAAGACCGTAGCTCATCCGGAATACATCCGGAATTCACACACTACCGAATCGATGAATAGGAATGATCGCCAGAAGCGCATGTAACACTTATCGTGTGCTGTTCTTGAGGCAATGGTACTTGGAAAGTACCCTCACCTGAGGGATCCTTAAGGGTAAGTACTCGCTTCCAAAGATCTATGACCGCTCCCAATCCTTCATCCAATTCATCCCTATAATAACATCCAAAACTAATCCAGCATAACTATCAAGTTCACTCGAACTTCCTCGCTACCTAATTCAAGGGTTGCCCTCGAACCATCCGGTTGGTCAAAACATCACCCTCAACTGAACTTATATACAGTAACCATAACCCAATTACATGCATAGTTGTTCATGTTTCGTGCAAATGCTTGACTCATAAAAAGAATGCGATGATCCGAATCAAATAGAACAACTACGCAGGGGTTTTCGTTGATGAAAACTTACCAAAGAAAGTGATTTCTCTCCTCCGGAATTTCATCCACCGCTGTACTATGCACTCTAGCATTATAAGTCTGCGCTTCTTCTTGGGCGGTACGGACAAAACTTCGAGAAATGACCGGTTGATCACAGCTTATAGCGAGGTCCTCTCATCGTCCCGGCAGATCCCACACTCCCTTGAATCGCCTTGTACCGCAGCTTTGGTACGCTTTGTTAATTTATCGCCATCTTGTATGGCTTTTGAGGTCCACGGAAATTTTGGCTTCTTGGTGAGGTGGCTTCTGAATCTAGCGCCAGTGCCGATGGGCGATAGGGAGGACGACCTCCCATTGGTGCTCTAGCTTGAGACGGCCCTCCTTCAAAGGCTCTCTTATGTGTCTTGGTCATGCCGGTCATGGGCGTTGTTATTCTTCTCCCGCTTGAACGATAAATTGATGAAGTCATTGAATCTGACGCTGTTGTTGGTACCAACATGCTTCATCATTTTGGATTGAGACCCTCTTAAAGTGGCTATTCTCTTAGCATCTGTGTCAACCATGTCGGGAGCATAGCGACATAAGTTGTTGAAAGCATGCAGTATTGCGTCACGGTCTTGGTGCCCGGTTCAATGCCGAAACTCTCCCAACTTCATCTCTGTCAAACGGGTGGAATATAGACTCCACGGAAGGCCTCAAAGAAACTCTCTCCAAGAAATCTGAGCATTTGGAGGGAAGGTGGTGCGATGGTGCTTCCACCACATTCCCGCCGGTCCCTCGCAATTGAAGTCAAGATAAGATACTCGCTTTCAAAGACTCGGTCATCCTCAACACATGGAATTTATCTTCCATTGTGTTGATCCATTCCTCAACATCGAGTGGCTCTGTTGCTTCCTTGAATACTGGTGGCCCGGTGTCCATGAAATCTTTGAAGTCATTATATTGGTTTACTCCCATGCCACCACCTTGATTGTTACCACGTTGAACGTTGTTGGCTATGGTGCGCAGAAAATCTTCCATGTTTTTCTAGGATTGTTACGTGTTGCGGTTGACTTCCGAAAGCAGTTGTCTGAAGAACATCTCGGGGTAAACGGGGAGGAGGTGGCAAATGCGGCTCGTGGGGAGGCTCATTGTTGTTGACGGGGTTTTCACCACCACCGGTCCCTTGCACCGTTAGCACCGGGCTCGGCGGCTTCATACGTGGTTCGCGAGTGTTTGTCATCTCGCATATTTCCGCAACAAGTAGCGATTGAGTGAAGCTGTAATAATTATGAGTGAAGGAAAAATTATGCCGCATCTTTGATTTATCGGAGAGAATAAATTCATACAATAAAATGCAGAGGCACAACCATCGCATTCCAATTAAAACAACAGACTTAATCGAATTACTTAAACGGCAAACATCGCGTCCCATACAATCACATTGCCAAAGATACATACATCTGGCGGACTTTTATGCGTTCAGATATCGCATTCGAGAATCAAGTTCCAACCACATGCCGAAGTCTCATACGTTCTCAAGCAACATACGATAGATTACATGCCAACAAAAGAAAGGTCATCGCGACAGACTGGATACTAGCGCAAAAAGCAACTAGCCTACTCCTCGGGCCATCGTCGGGATCGGAGACGCCACCATCGCCTCCCGTGAAACTACGAGCTCGCTACGGTTGTCGCCGTCGATGTCCATGCCAACAAGGCGTTCGGTGGAGCATATGGGCCAACCCCATTGTAGAGCGTGTGAAACTCCTCGTGCGGTTTGCCGTTGTATTCCTCTAACTCATCGACTCTCTGCAGCAGAAGGTTTCTTGCGTTCCGTGCTTCATTCCTTTCTGAACCAATCTGTCCAATCATGCGGTCTCGCATTGTTGTTGGCTTGAGTCAACGTATGCACTTTCATTTGCATAGCTCTATCACCTCTCTCAACCGCTTTGATCTCATTGTAAGTTCATATCGACCAACTACTCCCCGCAAGCTAGCTATGGCTCGTGGCTCGTCTCTTCTTCTCGCTTCTTCCTTTGAGCTTATCCTCACTACGCAAGCCGGTCCAAAGTCCAAGAGGGTACTCTCGAGACCCTCATATGCTCGATGGCGGCAAACATAGCACTCATTGCCCGGTTGTCGCTAGCCCATCCCCTCACCGGACCTCGACCAATGCACTTTCCTCGAGGTCGAACCCAAATGGCATCGCGAGGATCATCCCTAGGAAAAGTACCACTAGAGTCTGCAGCAAGCTCACCGAAATCTGCTCATAATGTCCCCGATGACATGGAAGGTCTCCCTCTGCACCCTCACCGAGTACGACCCTCAAACTCCAAATGCCAACCATCCCAATCTGGAGCATCACCGAGAGCAGAACCGTGATCTCCACCATCGCAAGTCCATCATCCGCCAACCGGCTCTCATTCCAAGAGTACACCGGCTCTTGACCCTCTGGGTACCCCACATCATGGAGCACTCTCCAAAGCAAAGTTGGCATGCCAAACTCGCTCAAGAAGGTGTCCGTGGTGCGGTGCTCCCTCGTAGCCAACGACGTCGGGTGCTCTTCCTCCGGTGGACTTACTGGTGGTCCGCTTCGTCAAGGGCCATCTCAGTAGTAAAAGTTCTCTTATTACTTGGGGAAACATTTTTAGGTGATACACTTTTATCAAAATGAGATAATCAATTTATAAGGGGAGGTATGCATGAGATGAATGAGATGCACAAGTAACATGATGTATGTATGCGCGCCAGACGTTTCTCACAAACTTAGAAATAAATAATTTCTAACGATTTGAGTTCGGTGGCATACAAGGATCTCTCAAGACGTAGCTAATACGTTCTACACGATAAGCGTTGTTATGTACTGCAGAAGATTCATTTCAGCCCAATTCCCAATGAATGCATAAAAGCAAGAAAGTTTTATCTACACGCTCTACACGAATCCCCGGACACGTACAACGGTAGTAACTACCCGAACCATCGTCCTATTGACGGCATCGCCTCCACAGACGGAAGACCCATACATGGGATACCTTTGTAAAACATGCGTAGAACATGTAATCACTCCAGCATCAAATAAGCATTCACCCTAGATCGGCGGTGTATCCGATCATGCTCTCACAACTCACACTTACCGAGGCGTAGAGGCAAATGATCCATTCATTACCACTCAACCAAGTGGCACTCATACAATAGCACGCCGTATGAGCGACGAAAGAGAAATATGATGCAAGAACCCCAGTCAGTACTTAATTAAGCCACCTAAAGTCCTTAACTGGACATAAAGGATATGATCACCGCACACACTTTATAGTTTTAAAATCACGCTTTTCAAATGCCTTTTGTTTTAAATACACACTTGTGAACAAAGAACACGCTAAACCATGCTCGATGCCACCGTATGTGTAATCCGACCAATTATACGAAATTAAGTAAGAAAATCATCCACCAGAGCGGACGATTGAGCAAACTTAAGCCCGTATAACCCGGTAGTCCGTGAAATCATGAAGGATTTCAAACCAACTCGTGTCCCAGCCATGATCGTAATAAGTTTAGCGGTCACCAATCACATATTACATAAAAGTTTGCATAACGATACATCGAGTTTAAACATAGTTATTACAAAACAAGTTCGAATAAAAGTAGCGGAAGTCATTTGTTTAAAACCACACACACTCACACGGAGTTCAAATATAGTGCCAGCTGATGATCATCTCCAACAAAAGCATTAGACGAGACGTAAGGAATGACCATGCCCATGGTCCTAAGCATCACTGTCGCAGGATACAGCAGCTTGATACAAAGAGCCATAGTACATCCGCCCATCTCGCAACAAGTGGGAATAAAACCACGAATACGAGAATGTACTCAAATTGCACTTACCCGACATAACCGGAAATAAATGACACCAAGGATTATGAAGGGCTTTATAGTAGGGTAGTCGACTCATTTGCAAAAAGAAGCATTTTAGCATTTCAAGAACCTTTCTAAAGCATTATTGCCAAGTTAATTATTATTAACTCATCAACTAGATCTCGCACCTATACTAGAGTAAACATGTGATTAAGCAGATAATGATAATCAATGATCATTAAGCAACTTCCATACTGTCATATTCATTATAACTGTCCAAGTGTTTCATAACATTTACTACGATGAAGTAACTCAAGTCAAGTGCTCACTATCCAGGAGCGATGGCGATTCGAATCGATTCCTAACCAGCTGGTGATTTGTTCCTTACACAAACCTCACTCACCCGCTAAAGTGAGATATTGATCACCGAGTCAACTTTCCAGGAATCTCGAGTTTGCCAGGAACCACATGTACCCGGGGGCCGACCGATCGCACTTTGGCCTTATCATCCCGCCCGTGTCCTACCACACCTGCTTGCAGACAAAGGCAAGGCATGGGCAATCCACTCGGCCCGAAAAATCTCCCAACAGCGGTCGGAAGATACTTTATCCGGCCAAATTAAATGTAAGGCATCGTTCAACATGACTCGAGGCCCAACAACGGTCGGTCCTTAATCGACACGATGGAAACACTACAGTCCAAACTCGCAAGTCTCCGTCCGGCCTCAACTTCATTTAACACTTAGTTATACCATGACTTCATAGTCATCCAAGCAGATCCAAGTAACCACCTATAGCTCGCGGTGACAGAAATCACCCGACTTCTACCGGTCTAAGCCACTAAGCATTGACTCGATTGCGGATACCGTGGTAACAAGGATATAGTATAACAAAGGTAAACAAGGTATAATGCAAAGAACGGTTGCAAACAACTCCTGAACGTAATGCATCAATTAAAGTAAAGCATTTAATTAAATCATTGCAAACCGGAGAAAAATGCTCGGGCTTGCCTCTCTCGAAGGAGCTCGAGGCGGTGATCGGGGCACTCGGGAAGTTCCTCAACGCCCTCCCCTTCGGCTTCCGGCATTTCTCTCGCCGCACTCGAACTCGCTCCTGACTCCTCGGGAATGACGACTGGGTTCTCGGTTTATGATCCAGTATGATGCAACGCGCTGTAAGTGATTATGCAAACGGTGCATCGAAGGAGGTGGATGCAATGGATATGTTTAAATGCAAGGTAGTCAACATCATCCAAGAAACTATACTACAAGCACATGTCATCTACTGCATTCTCTTCTATTACTAATATGTTAAGTTAACCTATCTTATGAAATGCTTCAAGGATACACCAAAGCTTTACTAATTTCTTAATCACACTTAAAGCGACACTCGCTTAAACCCTAATTAATAATAGGTTTGAATAGCAACATATATTTTTGATGCTCCTAAAAATCTGAGAAAATTATAGTAGCATAATACTATCCTAAACAGACTACCATAAAATTTCATAGCATTTGGATAAGTAAACTATCCTACACAAAATGACAAGCTATAGCATAAAAATGAGCATGAAATTACTTTGTACTACGAAAAGTGTCAAACAACAGAATTAATATTTTTCCTAGGTTCTTCATAGCATATAATCACTGTACAAAAATTATCAGATGCATGTTTTATACAAAGTTTGCTCTCTAGCAAAAATAACAAAAATCAGCCATTAAAGGCACTTGAACTACACCTCCAAAGTTTTCCACAGCACATGCATGAAACATATTTTTCCTAGGAATTACATGACCTAAGAAGATTAACAAACTTGAAATCATATTTTTCTGAAACCTATAGATTTTTCTACACATTTTCAATTTATCAAAGAATATACATGATTAAATAAAAGCCTATAGAAAAGTATCCAAAAATGACATGCAATAATTTTTCCAAGTGGATCTGATGATAAGGAACCTAGCAAAATTTGTTTCAACAAATTTGGAGCAAATTTGAGTACTCAAACATTTTCCAAAGTCTTTAACAAAAATCTGAAAAATCCTTTTTCTAATAAACGAAAATCAGTTGGAACCTAAACTGCTATGCGCACCCAGATCTGCACCCAAGACTGCTCTTCGGGAGATGTATGTTGCGGGTCCAGTGGTCAACTGCCCCACCGGGTCACCGACCGAGAGAGGGGAGGTTTGTTGACCGCCCACCGCCGACACGCGCTGCCAAGAGTCCGGTGAAGGGGGTGGCACCAACAATGCACAAGAAAGTTGTCCCGCCGATGATGGAAGTAGAAAATGGACCCCTAGCTACAATGGAGGAGGAGGTCGCCGGGCGACAATGGCGATCACGGCACACTGCATGAGGTACGCCGACCAACTCCGGCCATGGCGGTTCGATCGAGCTTATGTGAGCATCAAGGTTACTCAGGGAAACCGAGGGAAGGGAGAGGAAGGAGGAGAGGGCTCCGGTGGTGGTTGTCCACGGCGAGCACAAACTCGACGCCAAGGAAATGGTGCTCCGCCATGAGAAGAAAAAACAAAGGCCTACCTTGACTCTCCCCGCCAAAGGCGAGATGGACGAGCTCCAGATGATGATGATGGAGTCGCTGGCTAGCCGGAGTGAGAAGCGAGGCAATGGCGGGGTTCCCGGCTCGGCGGAGCAATGTCACGGCGGTGGCTTTTCTCGGTGGCTCCAGTAGCGAGAAAGAGAAGAGAGGCGAGAGGCGAAAGTCACGATGGCGGTAGGCGCGCGCCTTCAAGCGTTCACAATGATGAAAGCAACGGCGCGTCAAGCCCGCCATGGCGTATGCAGTGGCAGCCACGCCATGGATAGGAGTGTCACCGGTCGGACTGCGGTGCGAAGTTCAAAATTTCAGTCAATCGGTTGAAACAACGAGTTGATCGACAAATACATTTGACAAATACTAGATCTCCCAAATCGTGGCGAATCGGTCTTGAATCGTATACATGAAAGTTGCAAAGCTATGTTAGGGCTACAATTGTTCTATAGAAATCTTAAGCTAATTCGCAAAGACACGAGTAAAATCATGCCAAAGTCGTGTTCAAGAAACTGAAAACTGAATTTATACTTAGAAATTGCTAAGTGTTGAAATCAACCCAAATTCTGACTTGTGGGACCATTTTGAGCCTGTTGTGCACATTTTCATGACTTGGTCACAAAATAACTTTTGTTCCTCATGTAATTTGCTACAACTTTGTTTTAGGTTGCTCTGACATGCAAACATTCTAAGTGGTACTTTTTAAACAGTCAAACCAAAAAGTCCTAGGGTCAAAACAAGTCAAACCATGATTGGAAATCTTAATTGGGCAAAATGATCAACATGAACATTGTTCCTAATGACTTTCTAAGCATAGCTAAGGTGTTTAAAAATATATTTAGCCATACCACACATTGGTCACGCAAGAATCAAGCACAGAATGCACTAAAACGATGAAAAACAACTGAAATGATACTTTTGTTTCAAAGTCATGTTTCCCATGTTTCAAGGCGATATTTCAATTGTTATTCACACGATTAAGCATGTATGATTTGGATGCTTGATGATGCATGAGATGCGTGATTTGCAGTGCCTAAATGCAGGCATAACACCGGGGTGTTACAGCCGAGGCCACCTTCTATTTATAGTCTCACGGGTTAAACTAGCCGTTACCCCCTTCACGGGGGAAAACTCGGGACGACCGGACGCATGACTTCAGCGTTCGATCAACGGATGCTCGCCATGTGTCGCACCCATTCAACCTCAGTCACTTGATCTCAACGGTCGAGTGATGACCGGACGCATCTGCTCAAACTGACCGGATGCAGCAACCCCAATGTCCAGTCGTTTCTAGTAAGGTACCAGTCGTGACCGGACGCGTCCTGTCAGTCATGATCGGACGCAACATCAGCGTCCGGTCCTTCTCCACCTTCTTTGTGTCGCCTACATCACTGTACGTCAGCCTGACCGGACGCACCCTGCCAGTGTCCAGTCACTTTCAGCGCTAGCGTTCGGTCGAAGACTGACGCCTGCACGCTCTCTGCCGCCATTGACCGGACGTAGGACCCCAGCGTCCGGTCACCATGTGACCAGTGTCCGGTCTACTCTGTGAGACCCTATCTTTTCTGTATAGGGCACCGGTGGCACCGTCGGACTATCCGCACTCTACGGGCGGACACTCCGCCGGTGGAGTTCCTAACCCTTCTCGCCTCCGTTTCATCGTCGAGTTGATCCACATCAACTCCAACTTGATCTCCTTTATAAATGTGCCAACACCACCAAGTGCACACCACCATGTGTATGTGTGTTAGCATTTTCACAATTATTTTTCAAAGGATTAGCCACTCAACTTGCCTCGCCACTCAACCCTAGCGACGACGCAAAGTTAGATCACTCGAGTGGCACTAGATAATCGATATGCAAACAAGTTTGCCCTCTTGATAGTATGGCCATCTATCCTAAAGCCGGACATAAACTTCTCTACACACCTATGACCGGTGAAATGAAATATCCTAGGTTATACCTTTGCCTCGCGCATTCCATTCCATCTCCTCCAATGTCGATGCAACACATGCACCAACACGATCAACAATGATATGATTCACTTCATATCATCACGTGATCATATTGGTTCATCGATCTTGACTTCACTTGCTTTTCACCGTTGCCTTCGTTCATTGGCGCCAAGTCTTGCTCAAGCTTCACCGCCATGCGGTTCATCGCTCCAAAGCCTCCGACTTACCCTTCACGCTAAAGATGTCAACGGGGACCCGATCCCCGATTCCCCGTGGGGAATTCTTCCATTAGGGGATGGGGATGGGGGAAAATTAATCCCCACGGGGAAACATTTGGTAGGAAGACTGTCCCCGTCGGGGATGGCGGGGACGGGGATGGTTGCCTGGTCCCCAACCCCGATCCCCGCCAACCCGCCCCGCGAGTCCGCGAAGCACGCAGCAGGCAGCAGTGTTGGCCCATGTAAAGGCCCAGTAAGTCACGGACGAATATAACGCGTCGTTGGCCGTCCAAACCCTAATTCCTTGCTCCCCAATTCCCCATCCGGTAATCGACTCATCCCGTCCTCCAGCCGAGCATGAGCATGGGAGGCGGCAGCGTCTGTGAGCTGACGGTCCTCCTCTCCGCGCTGCGACTTGCGCACCCTCTGGCCTCTCCCTCCCTCCAGCAGTCCAGCGCTCTCCTCCCGGCTCCCTCCCTCTTGCGTGCCCTCTCCTCCCTCCTTCACGGCGCCGTCCTCCCTCCGTAGCAGCGTCCTCTCTCCTCCCTCCGACGCGGATCATGGTGGAGCGGCCCTCACAGCGCTCGGCGGCGTAGATCCGTGTCGAGGCCAGGTGGATCTATGGCGGGGCAACGCGGATCTAGGCCAGGCCCGGGCGGATCCTCGGTGTGGTGGCCCACCCGTGGTGGCATCGCACGGGGCGGCACGGCCTCAATCTCGCGGGTGAGGGCGGCGGCGTACCCCGACGGCGGATCCTCCCTCTCCCTCGAGCTTTGCGGCGGATCTGGCCAAGGAGCACCTTCAGGCTCCAGCGGCGGCGGATCCTCCCTCTCCCTTGAGCTCAGCGGTGGATCTGGCCGACGAGCACCTCCAGCGGCGGCGGATCTGGCCGACGAGCACCTCCAGTGGCTTCTCCAGGCGGATCTGCGACCATGGTGGTTAGATCCACGGGTGAGGTGGCCGCGTGCTCGTTGATGGCGTCCACGACGGCGGCGGCGAGCGTGCTTCACGTGTTGCGGGGATGGGGATCCCCGCGCGGATTAAATCCCCGAGCGAGGACGGGGATGGGGAAGAAGTGCTCCCCATGAGCCTTCACGGGGACGGGGACGGGGGAAATTTGCCCCCGCGGGGACGGGGATGGGGCGGTAACCCCCGACGGGGAATTCCCCGTTGACATTTCGACTTCACGCTTGCAACCGGTCCATCAAGCCAAGTCTTGTCTTGATCTTCTCTACCTTGATCACATGACTCAATGCCATGTCTTATGTGCAATGAGCTCCTTCATCATCATATGTGTGACCTTTGCAACATCTCCAAGTCATTTTCGCCTTCATGGCATATGTTGCTCACACACATGTACCTGTGGACTAATCACATGTGTGTCTCACATAAACACAATTAATTCACCTAGGTTGTTACTCAATTACCAAAACCACACAAGGATCTTTCAACTCTCTCCGTCTCATAAAAAGAGTCATTCTAGGATTTAAATTTTGTCCCATAAAAAGTATCGCTTACCTATGTTACTAGACCTACGGGTAGGCACCGTACGAGTAGCTGTGCATGTTCGGTCATCCAACGTCGCAACTTTATTTCTTCCCTCTCTCATACACCGGACATTTAATGCAGCTTTTCATGTGTTGCTTGTACTACTAGTAGAGGGTACGCAGGTATTTCACCACTCTCCTGGTTACAAGAGCTTCCCTCCCAAATAACCGTATTTACGGGACAGAGGGAGAAGTAGTTAACTTTTCACTATTAATATATGGTCCACTTGTCTTTCTCACGAAGTTTCTTGGTTTTTGTACCTGAGCCGGCTGTAAGTTTATAGCCCGTTTTTCCTCTCTCTCATCTACCTTAGCATTTAGCCAACTTACCACTTGCTCTTATGTGCCGTTCATCTACGTCCACCTAAAAGTAATTGAGCTTATTAGGATTTATATTTAATATACATTTCAGAGAATTTCGTGGAAAATCCAAATCATGGCGTCTGCATGCTAGGAAGAGGACAAGGCAAAGCTGAGACGGGCCGTGCTCTCGAAATGAGCAGTCGAGGCCCTTCGTCCTGTCGTCTTCCGGACGGGACGGCCCTGGGCGGATGGGCCTCCCACGCGCGCGTATCGCGACGTGCATCTGACGGCCTACCAGGAAGATCCGCCTGCGATCGTACGGCCCGAGGGCGGACGGGGAGCAGCGGTGCACGCCGTGGCCCCACCGCACGTGCTTGCCCGCACGTTAGTAGGAGGTAGTACTGTACTATAAACTTGCACGCAAATACAGATACAGTACTCCTCTACGGAAGTACAGTGTACGTATACATTAGTAGTAGAGCCCACTACGGAGTATATTTTTTTATCTAGTATTTAAAGTTTATACAATAAATATTTTATCACCGTTTAAAAAGTTAAAATAACTTATAATTTGAAAGGGAGAAAGTAAATGTTTTTGGAAAGAAAGCAGAACGTCTGAACCCACTACGCGGTTGCTCATTTGCCTGCGTGCTGCGCCTCAACCACAAAGTAATGCGAGCACGAAAGTGCATGCACGAATGAATTAACTAAAAGCGCTTTTTTACTCGTGTCGTAGATGTAAGTTGGTCGCTGGAGTATGTGAGATGATCTTGTACATGCTTTCCCCGTCAGGCGTCAGGTGATGCAGATGGAAACACAGGAAGCAATGCGCTTTCGCCGGATAAAGCTAAGGATCTTTCACGTGATACTGGCCTAGCTTGCTAGTGCCAATGTGCCAAGCCATTTCTGCTCATCGACAAGCAGCTTAAACAAAGATGCATGCATAATAAAGCTACTAAACACTATCTTGTTGACTAATGGACATGGCACCAGAATGTTGAATAGCTGATAGGAGTGTAGAGAATCAGAGTGTTGTAGTAATATTGACTGTTGAGTACTAGTGGTACTGTAGTAGTCCACTGGTTTCAGATTCTCAGCACTGTACAAAGTCCAGGTGCCTGTTTTCTTCTGTGTTCTGGCGATACAATTAGCACTGTACTCCTACCTCATTATTTTTACTTCCCGTGCACGCCCATGTCCATGGTTCTGTGTACTTACTGTAAGTAAAGATTGGTTTTTTAATATAAAAAGGTGTAAAATATTAGCTGTGCTGTAATCAGGGACTTGCAGAGAGTTTTGCTCAAATAATTTCATAATATTGTTTTCAGTTCTGCTCTGACGGTTTTTGTTATTGCAGCAGAGCGCAGAGGAGGATGCGGTGCCCGAGAAACTAAAAATTCCTGGAGAATATTGTGGGCCATGCGAAGCTGCTGCGAGGTTCGTTGCAGCCATTGTATATATTTCTGCTCGAAGACGAAAGAGAGTGGCCTCGTTGCAAATGCAAATGCAAATGCATGATGGCAGCAGCAGGGAGTATTTACTGCACCACACCATGCATGTACACTTGCACAGCATTTTTATATGCATGGATTCAGCAGATATACTATTCGCAAAATATTCTATTTCTTGGGAAAGGGAGCGGCCAAATAGGTAGCGTTGCTTCCATACGTACGTCACCGGGTCGCGCACTGTGCCTGGTTCCGTGTAAACAATTGCGACGTGCCTACTGTTGGTGGCCATGCGAGGTGATCTGGTGCCGTGCCATGCGTTGAGCCTGACGACTGTTGCTGGCTCTCTTTTTTCGAGTCACGAAGATTCCCATCCTATGCCTGTGATTCTGTAGTGGGGTACTAAACAGGGCCCACGTCACAATCATAGCACGGGCCAGCCCATTAGGATCGATCAGATCGAATCATTTGTAGGGTTGGGGACCTAAACGGCTAAACCTCGCTTAGTCACTCGTATGTAGACGAGGTTAACACCACCAGTCTAGCAGGATCTGTCCATTTTTCTTTTTCCTTTTTGCAGACTAGATATTATGTTGAGTAGCATACCTCACAAATTACTTAATTTTGTTAGCTGTGAACTTTCGAATGTAAACTAGCATGCCATACCTTTTATTAAAAATAATGAAGGTGATAGTATGGCCCAAGCCAAAGTCACCAAGATGGGGAAAAGGGAAAAAGAGGAATTTCAACTATACGTCATAAGGCAAAAAAAAATGACTAGGAGGTGAAAAATATGGGCGTTACGCACTTTCCAAATCTCTCATGACACTTAGTATCCTCATCGAATCGAGCGCTTTCCAAGGGCACGCCCTGTAGAGAAAGTTATCTCTACTACCTACCAGCCTGCTGTTGATGGTGTAACAGTGTGTGCCAAATCCCTTGGTGTGCAATGCTTTATGTGAAATTGAGTTGCATGCTACTCCTTCATTTCCAAATTATAAGACGTTTTAGTTTTTCTAGATACATTGCTTTTAGTATGCATCTAGATATAGTATATATCTAAGTGCATAACAAAAGCTACATATTAAAAAGCCAAAACGTTTTACAATTCATAATGGAGGCGGTACTTTTAGATGCATACTACCCTATTGTTGAAGAATCACCCACAACTAATAGGCCAATCCATTGCATACAAAACTTGATAGCCACACTTTTGATCGGTCCTCTCGTTACATATGAAATCATTGTTTGTTGTCAAAAGACCGCATGCTCTATGATGGTGAACAATCACTACACCACAACACCAAGATTAGCGATGGACGATCTGACGCTAAAAACGGATACAGCAACAGACGATCTTGCGCTAAAAAGTTATAGCGACTTGTGCCGACGGCGTAAGTCCTGTCGCTAAAAATCTTTAGCGACAGACAATACTTTTAGCGATAGATAGTCTGTTGCCCGAAATATTTTATAGCGACAGACAGCATGCTGCTTCTCTTTAGCGACAGATCATCCATCTTTGGCGACTGATACTTTGATGCTATAAATGCTTTTAGCGACAGATGGTCCAACAACATCAATTAAATGGCTTTAAAAAAAATAAAAAGACCATTTGGCCGCAATTTAATACAAATGTCCAATACAACATCATTGTGCACGTTTGTCATACAAAATAAATTCATTCATGACCAAGTCCAAACAGACATCATTGTGCACGTTTGTCATACAAAATAGATTCATTCATGACCAAGTCCAAACATTCACAGAGATATATGTAATCAGATTAGCCATTACAAACATAAAACATTGATTCATCGATGATAAGTCCATAGTATCACGTACCATCACACAACACTGTATAAAAAAAAAAGCTTTGAATGACAAATCACCCACAAACTTGCTACCTAGCACCTAGCAGGCCCAGAAACCAAAACCTAACATGCAATCAGTATGAAAACATAGAACTAGATTCACAAAGTGATGTTGCCTTGTGTGTAAATGACATACAACACCCTGAGAAGAATTTGATGCCATGTTGCTAACCTTCAGCTGCAAAAATACTAGTAATTAGAAAATTTGACAACTGATTGCAGACCAAGAAAAAAAAGATATGAATTCATATTAACTCTTGTTATCTCATATCTCTCAGTTGGATCTTATTTCACAGCCTAAGGTTAACGATGTACCTAGCAATTAGAAATAAGATCCAACTGACAACTAGCATTTGCATTGCCACTTGGCCACAACACCTCTACATTTTTTATATAAAAAAGGTATGTCTTTACATATGTGACCATATAAAAAAAGTCATGCTTCGCTGTGCAAAGGAGACAAACTTAGGATATTATCATGCTAGAATAGAAGTCCTACCATTATTTCAAATTCGTGGCCAAGCAAGCAACACAAGTAAAAAGCAGCAGTTATACATAGAAGAATAAATGTGGAGGCCAAGTGTGATAGAGAAAGAACACAGAAATACATGAATTAATTATGGAGATAGAACCCCACAGGTGTTTCGTCATGTTTATGATTTGTGTAGGATGGAATAGCCCGCTCCTCTGTGTACGGTGTACCAGAAAGTGTGCCACTACTCAAGTAGTATTTTTGACACATGCTACAACTCCTCTTTGTACGGTGCACCAAAAAGTGTGCCACTACTCAAAGTACTGATTGCATCTTCCACATAGTCCCCCTTGAACACTGGACTTTCAGACTGTAATATATTATTTTTCACAAAATCAAATAAATAGTTTTGACACATGCTGCAAACTCAGGTTACATACTAAAATTAAACACATAGAAGACTGATAGCTGCATCAGCTATTACAAATCAACTTAAATCTTAGTTACTATTGCACACATGCAGTAAAAATTTCAGAGATAGTGACATTGTTTTGAGGCCCAACACTCAAGACAAGAGTTGAGCATCATAAATTTGAGATATCTAAGAAGTCAACTGAACTTACCTTCACTGATATTGGCTTACTACTTGCCATTCAAGCAGGGTCTTGACTCCTAAAGACAGTGGTTCACTAAAAGTTTGGAACATCACATGGAGCTTTATGACAAGCCTCATCAGTATTAAAAGCTTGTGATCTAAATATAAAATATTGTAAGAAAATCTTAGAACAACAAGTAAGGAATGTTATAAGAGATATTATTATTCAGATCATGACTTGCTAAAAATACAGATTAGTATAATTCAGATCAAGACTTGCTAAAAATTCATAAGAGAGTTCTGAAGATGAGTTACATCCATTTGTAAAGTCTGATTCTAAATTACCAAGAGTTGTCCGAATGGCAAACCTCTGTGCTGCTGATGGGCATTCAGTAAAATTTAACATATGCCATTTGTTGATGGACTTAGGATTTCTCATCAGGACCCCTTAGGTGAAAAGAATACATAAATATAAGTGGCCGCTGCTAAATATCCTTGGAACTAATATATGTATGAAGATATCAACTAGTTAATGATTAAAAAAATAGAACAAGTCAGTGACAAAAGTGAAGTGATGCTTAGCTACAGTCATGATTCAATCACCAGGGACATAAAGACACTACCGTAAAAAAACTAGCTGGACCATCAACTCTCAGCAGAATAATACAAGTGCAATATGCTAATCTGTTATATACATAAATCTTAGCATTTTAGCTAGTCTCTCTGCTTTATTATGCATGACGGTGGTAAGATTGGTGAGCTCAAAATTGAATTAATCAACATCATATATAGAAAAACGGAAAGAGTACTTTAGTAAAAATATATCAGATTGTTCAATAATATACCTGTGGCATAATCTTTACAGTTGAACTATCTAGAAATTGGCAAATTGGTTAAAGCATATTTATCTCGGAAACAAATCATCTGCAGTTACTAGTGAAAATAACAAGGAATAGTTACTTGGTTGTAACAAGGAATAGTTACTAGTGAAAATCCCTTTACTACAGGATGTGTGTGATGAGCAGGTACGATACGTTTAAACTAGCCCAAATTAATTGTTCACTGACAAGTCAAATTAACAGTTGTATTGTAGCCAAAAGAACACACAAAGCTACTGATTCCCATCTCAACTGATTCCAGCCAAAGCTTGAGCCCATTTTTTATATAGCCAAAAGAACACACAAAGTTATGTTGGCCAGCCAAGCAACAAAACCTCGTGACAGTAAATTGGTCAAAATACATGTAAATCACTGAAGCTGTTACAAGCATATGAGCACATCCGCGACCTGATATTTCATGGCATCTATCATCAAGCATTGAACATCAGTGACAAAATTGACCGTCTCCACATGAATGATTCATGCTGTTCCAGATTAGGCTAAACAGGTTGTCCGGCTTGAAGGTTAGATGTATATACCTGCAGCATTGGAAGGCGGAGGCATGGAATCTAGCTGGGAGAAGAAATCAAAACCTATGGTGTTGGCGTTGTCCTCCTCTGGATCCACGAATCCTGGGACCCCAAACCCACTCGACGATGACGGATCCATGGCCAGTTCATGGCAGCAGCACACCGGGAGAAGGAGGCAGGGGCGGATTGGGAGCTGCCAGGCCTCAGGCGCGGGTTCTGGTGTCGAGGTCACCCTCCTTGTCTTCTCCCCCGTCGGCAAGCTGTACGAGATGTGGGGCGCGACCTAGCGGCAGCATGTGGATATGGTGGCACAGCGAGATGTGGCAGCGGCGGGCGGGGGCTTTGGGGGTGGGCGAGGCGTTGTCGAAGCAGAGGGTCTGGCGGCGCTGTCGCACGCAATGGGCGGCGCGGGGAGCTGTGAGGGCGGGCTGGGAGCGTGGGGATTTGGGGTGGGTGGCGCGGGATTTGGGATTCGGGCTCGGTACATCGGAGGCCATCGTCGCCCTTGGCCATGCCTTACGCATGCGAGATCCAGTGTTGTCGTGTCCTCCTCATCGCATCCGGCCGTGTACGCCAGAACCCATGCCCTCCTCGACGGATCTGGCCATGGACACTGGATCCCGCGCCCTCGCTCCTCCGCCAGGTCGAGCGGTAGGGCGCCGCTACTCCCATAGCCTTACAGGGCGGCGGCCACACCAGCAGAGAACAGATCTTTTATCCGATGTTAAAATGGGTTCCCGTTTTTTTGGCCGGGGCATATTTGAGAGACCTTTAATCCCGGTTGGTGTTTCAATCGGGACTAAATGTCCCCGCCTAACGGCTATTATCATCGCCGCGATGACAGATGACGACCTTTAGTCCCGCCACACCAACCGGGACTAAAAGCACCTTTTACTCCTGGTTGGAGCCACCAACCGACTAAAGTTCTCAACCTTTAGTCCCATGCTGATAACACCAACCGGGACTAAAAGTAGACCTTTTACTCCTGGTTAGTAACACTAACTCGGATTAAAGACTCTTTAGTCCCGCCTGGTAATATCAACCGGGACTAAAGGCGTCCCCGATGGGTTAGTTCAAAGGGAAGCATCCCATCTATTGTTAGATGTGTTGTGTAGGTGGGGTAGTAAGCTACGCGAGGCAATGCATGATGGGGTCTTGGGTTCGAATCTCACGGGACGCAGCGGTGGGAGGCATTATTTTTTTTTAAAGCTGAGAGGACCTTTAGTCCCGGTTGGTGTTACCCACCGGGATTAACCTTTAGTCCCGGTTCCTGACCGGGACTAAAGGGTAGTCCCGGATGCTTACTCCCTGGTGGGGAATCGGGACTAGAGGGGGTTCTTTACCGGAGTAAAGCTCTATTCTCTACCAGTGCCATGATCTTGCTTCTCGGGGTGGGTGGGGGCGAGCGACGGGTGAGATGGGTGTGGACTGCGGACGCGCTCGTGTGCGGTGGAGTTGGAAGATTGGAGCGAGAGAGATGGGAGAGAGACTTATTGAGCCAGCCGCCGGCACAGGATAGGAAAGGTTAGGGTTTTGGGGCAGACGCGCTTTTATCTTGCCACCCAACGGACCTGCATGAGCAAGGAGGCTGCTGGGCCGTGGCCACTACCAGGCCAGGAACGCGAGGGTAAGGACGGCTAAAAAATACGTGAACTTTCTATTTTTTTAGAGCTAATACAAAGTAGATGACGATTTCGCGTGCATGGCGAGCCTTTTTTAATATATTTCACGTGCATGGTCAGCCTTTTTTTAATATATTTCACGTGCATGGCCAGCCTAATAAACAGTACCACACGATTAGTTGAGTGGTTAGCTCATACGATTTAGGAGCACGAGTGTGCAGGTTTGTGCCAAAAAAAAAATTCCGGGCCGCTTCTTTTTATGTTCGAGTTCGGACTTCGCTCGCTAAAAGTTGCGAGCGAGCTGGATAGAGGTGGGGCACGTGAGCTTAGCGTGGGCCCGTTTTCTTTAGCGATAGATAGATAGATAATATACTTAGCTTTTGGCGACAGACAGTTCAATGTTAAATATCAATATCTATAGTGATAGATAATAAATCGCTAAATGAGAAATTAGCGACAAATGGTCTGTGAGTTATCTTTAGCGATAGATCATTCATCGATAAATATATTTTTTAGCGTCAGATGTCTGACGATGCAATGTTGTGGTGTAGTGAATCTAATAAGCAACTTTCTACTGCAGCTTATACTAGACTAGATTATTATGGTCCACTCGTAGTAGTAGTACAAGTGATGATGTGCATTCCTGGGGATCGATCATGCGTCTCAAGAAGGCTGTGGTTGCATTGCATTCTCATCATATCTGCATAGATATATGCGTGGGCCCGGGCGGTCAAAAATGCACGCGGGCATGCATGCCCACTCGATGCCGTAGCTTAGCTGCTGCTGCTGCTGCTACTAGCTTTCACGTCGATCAAATCAAATACTCCTATAATTGAAGGTGTACCTTAACATAATCATTCCATTCCGGCATATCATATTGTGCCTCTAGGCCTATCTAATAATTGTAATATATTTCTATCATGATAAGATAAGCAAGCGGGGGGGTCCATGACTGGAGACAAAAGGCTGAATGGCAGGGGCCACGCATCCGGTTGGGGCCCGCAGCGCTCCTAGTAGAGCCCAACGGCCTGTGTGGCTCCGATGGAGTTGCTCTACCCAGACAAAGCCCAACGCTGGAGTTCCTGGGCCACGGCTGGGCCGGCCGCCCTTGGCCGTTGGAAATTCAGAGGAGCAGCGATGGCAGCCGTGACCGTTGGAAAAGAACACTCGGAATTTGTATCGGTTTAACTTGCCATCGAATCGAATGAATGAATGAAACAATTAAAAATGTGGTGAAATGAACTGTAAGATGGTACAAAAGTTGCTAGAACCCAGGAAGATGTGATGGGATAGAAGGTGGAAAGAACGAATGGGGAAATTAGATCGAGAAGCTAATCGTAGTGAGAGGCTAGGTCCCCTTACTAGCATGGTATATAATCAAATCAGGTCCTGGAAATCCGAATGCAGAAGGAAGCTGAAAAACAGCTCCTCAGTAGAGATGTCTGCCCTTCGCGATGCTGCTCCCGCCGTGATGGTGCCCGCCGCCCTTGTGCCCGCCGATGCCTCCGTCAACTCCAGCGCCGATGCCACCTCCGCCGCCGATTCCGGTCCCACCTCCAATGCCTCCGCCAGCTCCAGCGCCGATGCCACCTCCGCCCCCCGTGCCAAGACCCGCGCCACCTCCTGCACCAAACCCGCCTCCCGCGCCGCCACCGAATCCACCACCCATGCCGCCACCGAAACCACCGCCACCCCCTAGTCCTCCTCCAAGTCCGGCTCCACCACCAGCTCCGATCCCACCGCCCATGCCTCCGCCCGCTCCAGCTCCGACACCAAACCCACCACCGGCTCCGGCGCCACCACCACCTCCGAAGCCACCCCCGATGCCTCCGCCACCACCAATGCCTCCTCCTGCACCCCCACCAGCACCACCTCCACCTCCAAATCCACCACCACCACCCAATCCTCCTCCACCTCCTCCGCCTGCACCTCCTCCAAGTCCAGCACCTCCACCAAGTCCTCCTCCCGCCGGCTCCTGCTCCAAAACCAACTCCTACTCCACCGCTGGCACCGCCGCCACCGCCCAATCCTCCTCCAACTCCTCCGCCAGCACCTCCTCCAAGTCCAGCACCTCCGCCAAGTCCTCCTCCCGCACCAGCTCCTGCTCCAAAACCAGCCCCACCACCGCCGCCGAAACCGCCGCCGCCACCAGCTCCAAACCCACCTCCACCTCCGAGCCCCCCACCGCCACCAAGGCCGCCTCCACCACCAGCTCCTGCACCTGCTCCACCTCCAAACCCGGCGCCACCACCAATGCCGCCGCCTACACCACCTCCTCCTCCAAAGCCACCACCACCGCCCATGCCACCCCCTGTGCCACCTCCTGCACCTACACCGCCTCCTAAACCGCCTCCAGCACCACCTCCTCCACCAGCACCGATGCCACCACCACCACCGCCCATGCCGCCCCCTGTGCCACCTCCTGCACCTACACCGCCTCCTAAACCGCCTCCAGCACCACCTCCTCCACCAGCACCGATGCCGCCACCACCACCGCCCATGCCGCCCCCTCTGCCACCTCCTGCACCTACACCGCCTCCTAAACCGCCTCCAGCACCACCTCCTCCACCAGCACCGATGCCACCACCACCACCACCGCCGCCCCCCCCCCCCCCTTACCATGTTTGTTGTCACAATCCTCGGCTCTAATCATGCCAGGCCTCCACGCCACAGGCTCCCGCCGTGTGGCAGCAGCGGTCGCCGCCCACACGGCAAGCAGCAGCAATACCACCGCCCGGTGGCCCATGGAAGGCAGCCTTGCCATGACTTACAAACTCAGCTTTGGAATGGAACTCTGTCCTGCTGCGTGAGGGGAAGCCATGGCGCGCGGGGGGTATTTAAACGCGAGACGATGTGCATGGATGCTCGATCAGCCGCCAGCTGCTTCGGGGTTTAATTGGTGGCTGGCTGGCCGGGGTTGACTTAAATGTGCCCGCGTCGATTTGCTAAAACTGGTTGGTTGGGTCATGGCCTCTCTGGGGCCTTTTGACTTTTGAGGTGGGCTCAGCATCAGCATGCACCTACATGAGCGAGAGTGAACTGCAAAGCAACCAAGCTTGCATGCATCATGCATGCAGTGCACGACGCCGCCCTGCTCTGCAACTCTGCATGCGTTCGCTTGCTTGATTGGCATGTGACCGGCGCTCGGACTTGGGATGCATGCATTCATGGCTACCGGGCACCGGCTGCTGTCTTGTGTGTTGGCCCAGTTGTGAACTTGTGATAGAACAGCTTGTCACACACGCATGGGCTCCAAGCTGCTCATGTGCTAGCTAGCGGTAGCGGCAGCACTTTTCGCGTTTCCCTTTTCTCGAGGCCTGATCAGCTACGTACTGGCTACTGAGCCCCCGGCTGGAGCAAAAATGTACATGTGCCCAAAGTTTACTCCAGCCGGGGGCTCAGTTGTCCCTTGAAACTGTGGGCACAAAAAGAAAACACTGCTCCATTCGTTGGACAGTTGAGAAGAATTTAGGTTTCAGTTGGCGGACATTAGAAGAAAAGGAAGACACCGTTAATTGCTCTGGTAACATCATGAGTTCAATCTTGTGCCACGAGAATCAGCACGGCACATCACTTTCAGATTTAGGGCACCGTTAGGTTCCCAACAACAGATTGCCGCAACTTGCCACACTTGATTAAGGTTAAATAAATATTCCAAAATATTTGCCACATTTCAAAATTTAAGAGAATCTTACTAAATCATTGACGTGTGGAGCCTAATTTAATCGAAAGTCTTGCCACACTTTGTGGTGGCAAACTGGCAACCAAAGTTGATCAAACATGGCAAATGATGGTAAGTTATGGCTAGCAACCAGCTCTTGCCCTTATCACGCGGGCAGCTCAGCCAAACCAGTAAATTAATGAGCCTGTCAAGTGTCAACACTAGACATTGCACTTGCCTCTCAATGCACAGATAAGACATAGCACAAGACATATATACACATGATACTTAGTCGACAGTACAAGACTCGTGCCATGAAAAAAAAACACGGATTACATTATATCTACCGTGGTTAAAGACACGACATTAACATGCAAGCGATGGCACTGAATAATCTAGGCATTGATAATTAGTACTCCTACGCACGTGATTAGTGGCGGTGTCAATGTTCATCTCGCTTTCCTGAAGTGAGCCTTCAGCTCCTGCCGGATGCAGACCAGCGTGTCCATGATGTCGTCATCCAGGAGTCCGTCCATCACACTGACCGACAGGGCCTCCCTCAGCCATTCCTCGTGGAGGGTCGAGAACTCAGCTCGCTGTTCGCTCGACTTGAAGTTCCCGGGGATCTTAGACCTCATCACCCGGCCTGCGACGGACGCCTTCTCCACTATCGACTTCGGGATTCCAGCCATTGTGGCGACCTGCAGCCCGTAGCTCTCTGGACAGGCCCCTGAGGTCAGCCGGTATAGGAAGGTCAGCTCCTTCTGGCCGTTGCCGTTGCTGCTTGGCTTGAACATGCAGGCCATATGCTGGAGGCTCACGTGAGGGTGCGAGGCGAACTCCTTCGTCAGAGAATGGTAGTGAGTGGCAAAGAGCTGACGGCATCTCACACGCTCCAATAGGTGGCGGAACACCTGAGTTACAGTTAGACAGTGCATAAGATGCTATTACTGATAAATGTAGATCTGTAGATTCATGTATTGTTGATGTGAAAACAAAGGAAAGAGTAATTTAGTGGCAGTATGACAGTGCAATTTCCAGGGACTAAGAGTAGGGCAGTTCCAATTCTAGATATCATTAATAATTAATAATAGCATTCTTAAAAAAAAATGTCATTTGAAACCAGGAAACCTGTTGCAGAACGGAAAGAGAAACAGAGAAGCATGCACGTGAAACATGAAGGCAATGCACCTTTGTTCAAGATTGTCTAACCTACTTATACTACATCTTACTGGAGAGATAAAACACACAGTAGGATTCTCACAAATACATGTAATGGTGTGATAATATGTGATATCTAATGCTAGCAAATTAACAATTCCTCAAATCTGTGAACCAGACAAATAAGGTCTGTTGCTATTTTGTATAAAAAAAGTTCCCTGTACCATGCACCTCATGAGTCATTACCAGTCATTGGGTCATGGTAACAGCACTAATTATGAAGTGAAAGCATACTAAGGGAACATCAAGCATAGCAATGAAGGATGAGATTTGAGATACTGCAGAGGAAAAAAAATCGCAGCATATGCGATTGCATATCCATCAAATGTGCTAGTTCCTCTGCCAAGCTCATCAAGCAAGACAAGTGAGTCCACAGTTGCGTTCTGAAGAACAGAGGCAGTCTCAGTACATTCAACGAGAAACGTACCTGTAAACAATGTTATAAAAACAAAGTCAAGGTCATTGTCATCTCATACCCAAGCATACCGAATAATGTACATATATAGCATTAGATCATGAAATATAAAGAGATTGATTGATCTACTAAACAAGTTCATGACGCAAAACAGTTCAAATAAATACAATGAGGGCTTTCTACCGATAATTCAAGGATTTACAAACATCGTATTACTCTTTTGCCACACAGACATGTATTTATCAATTAAAACTCATTGGACCCAGAACAGTAAAATACGGTGGGCAATGTACTAATTTGTCAAAATGATTACATACTTTCCCCTGACATAATCCGATCAGTTGCACCAAGGCGCATAAAGATGGAATCTGCAAGGGTCAACTCACATGATGTGCAGGGGACATAACAGCCAAGCTGCAAAGAAGAAGAAACCTTGGTAATACATTTGAATAAGATCATGAACAGACAAGCATAAGTAAAGATTATACAGACCTGGGCAAGTACAACAGCCAGGCAGGTGGCACGCATGATTGTGGATTTCCCACCCAACACCCATATTTGGACCAGTTAACAACAATGCAAAACGATTGAGACCAGATAAATCCTGACCAAGGGTTAAATCATTTGGTACCAGGCCATTTGCATTTTCCGCAAAAGCATAAAGATGCCACAGACCCTTCATCCGAAGTATAGGCACATCATCTTTCAGCAGAACTTGTGGTCTGCACATGGCACCAAATGATGACAATGTCATTGCAGCAAAGGACCTAAGCACATCAATAGTGCTGACAGCATTGATCACCAAAGACCATTCAGAAGCCTTTCCAATAAAAAATTCCACCAGACGAGCCAAATTGTTGGCACCATTGTCATCGACATCAGAATCCTTTCGAAGCTCACAAGATCAACCAATAAGTAATGGCAATAGAAGAAATACAAGTGAGCAGTAAATAACTAAAATGGAAACAGGCACTTATATATACAACACTAATGCAGATGGGAAACCATGACATATTTTACCTGGCCACATGAAAATTCATTTCGTATTCTCTCTTCAAACGTATGGATTAACTCACAAAGGCAGCTCAATGATGGAATCTCCACAACCTTATAAAGTGCCAAGACACCATGATCCGCTCTTTGTAAGTCACTGAGTAAGTCAATACCATTGCGGAGGCCATTGATAAGCATTGTAAATGTTTTTATCTGGGAACATGCCATAAAAATTTGTATGAAGCAATCAACTGACAGGAAGAAAAACTAGAAAATTCGCATTTCAATAATCAAATCTAGAACACAGGTTTTCCCTTAGAAACCCTAGCATGTTAACAAAAAGTCTCACTGAAACTAGTACTAATACTAATATGTATACATATTCAAGATTTCATAGCACGTTTGTTTTAAGCAAATATTTCATAGCATATTACTGGAGACCATGAAAACGAATCAGACGATTATGAAAACATGCAGGAAAACACATTGGCTTTATTGACATATTTTCTGCAAGCACAAACTATGGTTTCAGGAAAGGTTTCATAATCAACAACTTAATAAGATCATTTCTTACATAATAAAGTATCAACTGAATATGGGATCTGTTACAAGATATTACATTTCAAAATCACTCCAAAACTTAGCTGTATAAGAGAACCCAGAGCTGTAATAGCTAATAAGCTAGTGACTGAAAGAGAAAAGAACCACTTACCCGTCTCTTTAGTATCTTTTCTCCAATAAAGGGCAGTTGAAGCAAAGATGATAACCCAACAATGGATCTAACTTGTCCTAATAATCTCTCAAGATCAGGAATTTTCCGGAGATACCCAAGTGCTGTAGGGCCTAGTCCACAGTTTTGGATAAAACCCTCAACAACATCAAGCCTTTTATTGATAGCATCAATGTCTTTAAGTCGATGACAAATCCACCTTCTTAGCAGCCGCTTACCAGATGCTGTGACACAGTGATTAAGGTGCTTATATAAAGTAACTGCAACAAGGTATAGATTCAGCAATACTATCTTTGACCTGTTTACTGTTTAAAAACTACTGTTCAAGAACAAAAAATAAGAGCAGGAAAAAAAAAGTAGAATCTGTGCTCCTACCAGATGAACCGCCATTGAAATTGTTGCTGAAAATCTCAAGGTTCACAAGAGTCTGGCCATCCATCCTTAAACATGTTTTGTACACATGGTATGGTAAGACTTCCCCATTTTTCAGGGCATCATGTAACTGGTTTTGTAGAATTAGAACTAGAACACATTTCAATGGTCGACATAGTAGAGAGAGAAAATTATGTATATAATATTTTGCGGAATAATTCGAAAATACATAAACGATGGAAAACAATGACTAGGGACAGCCAATGAAACACTACAAAGAATTTAATTAAAAAAATTAGCAGTTACGAATGGCACAATCGATTGGGATGACTAATATATGTGATCAAGGGAAGAAAAAGGTAACCCAAGTATACCATGAGCCTAGTCAAATGGCCAATAAGTCCACCAAGTGCACAAATAACTACATCTCGATTCACTGCACAGTCCAAAGCAGATAACCATGACTCTGTTGATGCGTTAAAGAATCCTTTAGAATGTATTAACATTCGAATTTGTGAAGCATCAGAGAAATCTATCCCAGAGAGGGGGGTCAACTGCATCTTCACAGATCCTGAAGTTAAGGAAAGATATTTGTAAGTTTTCAAACTCTGATGTCTCATTAACTTGCTATCTGAGAAAAGAGTTATCTGCTGGCAAATAAAGAGAATAGTGTTTTAGGAGCATTTACCTGCTGAGGCGTATTTTCTTATTGTCCTTTGAGTTTCTTTTGAGATGCCTGACAAAAGAGAATAGGTATTAGCTCCTAAAAATACAAGGATTTGAAAATGAAGCATGTTCTGACCTGAGGTTTCATAGATTAATTCTCTAGGAGAAACCTGAAAAAAAAGAATAATAATGAATAACACTATAACAGTTTCTGGTTCACTTAACCAATCAAAAAGGGCTACAAGATCATACCTGCATCAACAAAGCACCCAAAGCTGCAGACGAGTCATCATCTTGGACTGAACCCACCCAAATTTTAAGGGCAGCATAGTCTAGGAAAGCAAATCCATAGACCTGGGAACTGTTAGAAGCTAGGGTAACCTGAAAGTTCCAAGAAAGGCTGCATCAGAATAGGATCACATATGAAGAATGCTAATAAAGCAAAATTCAAGATATTCAATTGCAAATTTATAATGCCATTTTACTTAAAAAGTCCATGCCAAACTACCAAGAGAAACTGCAAGAACAAAACTGTCAGTGGAATCTAGAATAATACTATTTGTTTCAGCAAATGCATTATGCACCTCTGATCTAATATATTTGTCATGGTAATCATTCAGATTAGCTGCTTGTTTATCTGGAACGTTACGATTAGCCACTCAAGAATAGTTTTCTTGTAGTACTTAGGTAGAGGGCTTATTTTGACCAAGGATATTTTGGCCAAAAGAAACTAGAATGCTAGTTGCTTCTGTAGCCACAACAAAACATAGAACACCTTTTCTATGAGTATCATTTTGCTATTCCATTTTACATATAATTATTATTGCGTTGGGTATAAAAAACAAGTATTAACCACATAAAGGGGAGTCAGCGGCATGCAAGGGGAACTACCGAACTAGTACTAAAGCACAGATCTTAGTAGGAGTGGGTTGCCAGCTTTTGGTCTGTATGGCTTAGCCATAATTACATGATCTTTAACAACAAACATACTAGCACTCAGCTACAGACGGGGAGCATATTGTTTGCGCTTATGGAGATAGCTACAAAAGGAAAGACAAAGAGAAACCTTCTTCAAGGCAAGCCACTCTTCGGAGGTGGTAGCAATGCAATTTTTCACCATGTATGGTTGACTGCTTAATTATAGGCTATGCATTTATTTTCTTCTTTGTTTCGCTTTGTCATGATGAACCTTTGTAATAATGAACAAATGCAGACATGTTGTATGCATCAGGGATGCAAGAAGCTGGAGCCTTTCCATTATCTAAAAAAAATATCTGGTAAGTTTATTGGATTATTATGTGCTAAAATCACAAAATTCTCTCTCTTTTTAGATGAAATAATGCTTTAAGCTATACTTCATATGTTCCAAATTATAGATCACTTTGGAAAGTTCAATGGATTATTTTGTGCTAAGATGACATTTTTTCTCTCTTTTGATGAAATAATGCTTTAAGTTATACTTCATCTGTTCCAAATTATAGTTCACGAACTTTGTCCTAACTCAAATTTCTCTTACATTGACCAAGTTCTTTCTAATATATATATATTAACATCTACAAGTTCAAATAAATGCTCTATCGAAGCGTATTTCATGAAGAAACTAATGAAATTATTTGATGTTGAAGGTGTTGGTGTATTTTTCAATAAACTTGGTCAAATATAAATAAGCTTAACTTAGAACAAAGCTAGAGTGAACTATATTTGGAATGGAGGGAGTAAGATGGTTAGGTTGGATGATAAAAAAAAAAGATGGTTAGGTTGGGTGTGGTACCCATATATGCTTATATACATTCCATTTGAACCGGACAAACTTCCAAAGCATCATAGAAAAGTATGGTGGACCAAAGACAGGTGCAATGCTAGAAGCAAACCTCTTTCAATGCCAGAAGGTGAACAGCATCAGTACCGATGTTATGAGCCGCAGTTGATGGTGTGGACACATGAACCAACTTTCTTTCAATAACCTTGCAGAAGTTTTTTATGAGAAAAAATGTTACATGCCACTAGAATATTATTGCCTGTAAGGAAGATATTTACATTGCACCACAAATATGAGCACATACTGAATTATAGAGTTTTGTGTTGCACAGGGTATATTGCTACTAATTTACACCCATCCAGTACCATAATTGTGTCTTAAGTAAAACTAAGTTTCCGAAACAAAGAAAATAGAGGGATGAAAAATCACAATGTACATGACTATGTGCACATTTGAACAAAAGATTGCCATACCGAACAAAGAAATTTGGATATGCAACCGAGAAAGGAGGTTCTAAAAAGGTAGGCGCATGCTTGCTACTACTTACGCCACTAGCTAAGTGATGAACAATCGATTGTAAACACTCGGAATTAATGTTGTTTCATCGCAGATCTTGAATACTTACTGAATGTAATCCTCTAGCTTTGGCCTGGTTTGCGATTCAATTTGTTCTATTCGTCCAACTTTATACACGGAAATAGGTGATGATTTCATGAGCAATAACCTCACTGCTTCAGACCAAAAAAAAGAAGGAAAAGAAAAGGAAGAGGCGCTATCATGGATGTCTTGCAGGACCATAAGGTTCAAAAGGAAATTTTATGCATTATAGAAACCAATGAGCAGATTTGAATTTCATGAAAGCAACATAACTAACATCAAATTGTAAAGGAGTCAATAATGCAAGAAATCCCTCATTATTGCCACATCAATAAGGATAGACACATTGACCTACCATTACCAACTTTGAAGCGAAAGATGAGCTTGCGATGTTCGAGATAATGTTATGATAACAAGATAAAGCATAAACCTGAAGAACTACATAATTCTGGAAATGAACAAAACCAAACAAAAGCATGAGCTATTGAGCTTACCCCCTAGCTACAAGCTTATCAACAGCATCATCTATACCACTTTCTGAAATGCCAACCTGTAAATGTGAAGTTAATGTCACTACCATTAGGAATTAATCATGACAGAGATGAGATAAAGCATGAAACTATATTATAACTGCTAGTGAGGTAGTGATGCATTAAATGCCAAGAATTTAAATCAAGATGGCTGAAAACATGACAAAGTGGTGCATTGCTAGAGCCTAAAAGCATTTACCCAAATCAATTCTGGCTTCCTGTCATCCCAGACAAGAGCTACACCATAATTTTTTTTGTATAAGTAGCAAATTACTACATAAAAGTTTTCGTAAAAAGAACAAGCAGGCTAACATGTGACCCCAGTCATGGAATCAGTCGCCTCCTTTGTCTCTGGCATTGCTGTCGATCTCCACCCTAGCTGCACCAGTCTGCCTCCCAACACAGGACAGCTGCGTATTGCAAACTGTGTTGGAGTTGTTCCAAATTCACTCCAGGATATAGGCCAGGCTTCTGACGGAGCGAAGCGGAGGCCCGTCGCCGGAGGCTTGGGCCGGAGGCTTGGTACGGTACGGTATATACACCCTTGCTAGGGTTTCGTGGAGACTTGATTCTCTTGTAAGCCGCCATAGGCGTGTAACCCAAAACTCTTGAGATAGTGAGATTGTTCCTGGCTGGTGCCCGTGGTTTTTCCCCTTCACATCGGAGGGGTTTTCCACGTTAAATCGTGTGTCTCCTCTGTGGTTTGATTCTTTACTTCATATTCCTATACGTCGTTCTTAACAAACTGGTGGCAGTCCATCACTCCCACCCACTACCGGAACTACTGTTGTTGTGCTGCAGGCCACCACCACCCACCGAACACAAGTTGGCGACCACCTCATCGTGCCACCATACCATTGCCTCCCACACTCCTACAACACGGGTCCCAGATTTACCCAAGCACTGTCCCCTACCCCCAAAACCTAAATCTAAGGCAAATGATCGTGTTCCTAATCCGTGAGGAGATCAGCCTCATGGTAGATTAAAAACAACAGCAACAAGGCCTTTTTGTCCCAACTACCAAGCAGGTTGGGGTAGGCTTCATGTGATAGACTTATCAGGGAAATAACGATAATATAGACTAGACGATAAGATATATGATCCAGTGGTTGTCTGGTTCATGTAACTTCTTAACGAGCAGCACAATATACTGAGATGCAAATGAAATACTTCAAAATTTAGGTGTAATGTAGAACAGTTCAGAGCAAGCATTTGATAAGCAATACGTACCTGTCAGCACTTGCCCACCCCACTAACAGTCATTTTCCAGTCAAGTTCTTTTTGGCCAATCTCAGCATCTAGCTCATAGAGCTCGTAAAATATGCCCTAGCAATGATATATCAAACACTTTAAGTAGGTTATATACTTATATGACCTCTAATACTACAATAAGGAGTGCTCAATATAGTTTCAGGGGGCAAAGCAACGCTTTAACTCTGGAATGAACAGCCTCAGTGCAATAGCAAATGAAGTGCAAAAATGGAAAGTGCAGAAACTTTCGTAGGATAGTAATCAGAACAAAAATTGTCAACATTGGTTATAATGTATAATATCTGGTGAGATTCATCAACATAGTAAAACAGCTAAACGTTTCTTTTTAGGTCAACTTTGGGGGGATCAGGAATAATCCCCACATGATTTCATTCCACAGATACCGGTTGCCTGGGGGTGGAGGGGCATAGCCCTTCAAGCAGTGGCGGATTCAGGGGGGGGGGCTCGAGCCCCCCTACCGATACCGGAGCCCTGGAGCGCCTCTGGAGCCTTCATGAATTTTTAGGCAAAGTTCTATTGTGTAGGTGGGGCTGAGACTTAAGATCGAGCAGCAGTCGGAGGTATGTTGCTGTCGCACTTTTGTTCAGCCCCCCCTAAAAATTTTCCTGGATCCACCACTACCTTCAAGTTTACAACAAGTAATCAGCAGGTAGGGAAGGGGTGGAGATTACATAGTGAACGAATTCCTCCAGTTGCTCACGATTGAGTAATCAGCTAAACGTTATGAACAGCAATTGGAGTGAGCCTATACTGAGAAACACTCACTCCTTATGTGAATAAGTAAATGGCTCAGTACCATACAAAGTTTTGTGAGATATTCATCAAACCAAAGAAATAAGCTTTCATGTGTCCTACAATAGAGTATGTTATATGCCATGAATTGAATCATCAATGACGAATCTTACCACTTTGAAAAAGAGGACAACATCCATATATTTGCACTTAATATTCCAGTATTGCTTTTGAGATGTTGACATTTTTCTCAATGCATCAGGCGGAATAAAAAGAGTACTCGTCATAAAGTGGATCATTTGGCCGCCTTCTATTTGCATCCCTGATGGCAGAAGGATTCTGCCACTCAAATTTGCTACGCGCGCTATCAGCCATTTCATCATGATCCTTCCTTTCAATAGAACAATGAGCTGATTTCATCTTCTTGTTCAAGGCCCACAAAGGAGGGCATTGGTTGTTGGCATTCACAGCTTGGCAAGGAATAGCTGCCTGCATTGCTGGTGTTTCTGGTTTCAGAGGACTAGAGTCAAGTTCTGGAAATAGCGTAGCAGATGCTACGTTATATTTACCGCTCATAAGCAAGGAGGAATTCTTTGACGGATCATCGCCTATTAGGGTTTTTTCCATCTCTATATATACTTCCTGTAAGCCGTCGTCTTGAGATAAGAAAAGTTGAAAATCCCCGACGTTTGTAACCTCACCCGATATAGTGAAGATTTGTTGGCTGGTGCCCGTGGTTTTTTTCTTCTTCCTTGGGAGGGTTTTCCACGTTAAAATCTCGTGTCCCCTGTGTTTGATATGCTGTTCTTTGTCGTTTATATTGCCTATCGTTTCTAACAACACCCTCTCCCCTCCCCTCCCCAATGCGATCTGGTGGCGGCGGCGGCGGCTGGGCCCAATCGATAAGGGAGGCCGGGAAGCGGAGATGCGGAGTGGGCGAGCTCGGGGTCGGGGGAATGGGAGGGGGAGAGGTAGCGATGAGGCGGCGAGACGAGGGAAGGTGTTTGTTTGGGGGAAATTTGGAGCGGGAAATGTGGCTAGTGGGAGCGAGAAGGCCGCCCAAAGTGAAAGAGGTGACGGGTTTCATATTTTTCCGCTGTCCCACATGGTTTACGTTTTTTTTTCCAGATAATCAGAATGAAATACGTCTGGGTGTTTTGTTTGGGAAGTGATCCCATCCGGAATGAATTGATCCAGCATGTCATATTTGCTCGTAAGTTCGGATGATGCTTCGATTGTACGGAGTATTTGTTAGTAGAATGGAGTGGACTAATATATTGTTTGGTTAGTGGAGTGGAGTGAACATAGGCTTCGATAATGCGCTCGTCTGGTGTGGTTTCAACTAGAAGCAGAAACCAGCTGGGCGACTGGCGTTGGAAGACAAAGACGTGAGTCATCATAGGGACTGAAGGCGGCCTTCGTTACTGTGTTTTTTGATCGGCTGAAGATCTACTGATGATTGAGGACGCTATCTGTGTGTGTAGATACTTCTATATTGTCTCTGCTATCGCTGTTCTGTTAAACCTCTTTTGTTGATGGTTAGATGCCCCATCTGAATCAGATGTGTGGGCTTGGTTCGAGTAATGCTTAGTGATCAGGTGTTAGATTGGTGATCTCGGTAGCTGTCTATCTCTTTTATGCCTCTCCTGATATGTTGATAATCTAAACATTGTATTTTGGTTATGTTGGTAATGGAAATGGGGGATGTCCCTCGGTTTGAAAAAAAAATCGACTACGTAATTAAGATCGCCTGTATGGTAGTATGCTGGAGTATATAAAGAGCCTGTTTGCTGGTTGGTTTCTGGGCTGATAAGCCTGACTGGTGCTGGTTTGTCGTGAGAGAAAAACACTGTTGGCTGGTTGATAAGCCCTGGTTGAAACCAACAAGCGAACAGGCTGAAAAAATGGTGCATTGTATCATCAAGTACTCCGTAAGCTAGCTATAATTGCAATGGATTTCGAACTCCTGTACTGTGAGTTTGTGACTTTATGAGAACCTGCAGATTCGGATGGTATATATGCGTTTTACGTGTGTTCTGATGGTCTTCTGTGCCACTACCCTAGTATTTAGTGGTACTTGATATTGCCAGCATTTGGTTCAGTTCACCATATTTTTGGGAAGAAACAGTGTGAACTCAGGTTGTGTTGAAATGAATAAGAGGGAGGTGTCATCCATAGTTTGCAGCTCATTTTATTTGGTGTAATAAGATGAATTGTTCAGAACAAGTGAAAATCCACTAGTGCTAGCTAGTTTTGGTAGCAGCATTTACAGGTGTCTTGGTGGTTCGAGAGTGCATAAAAGTTTCTGCTGTGTCGTAACAAAATTGCTCGTTTGGCGGTTGCCTGCCTCATTATTTTTGCTGTAAATGAGTTTATGAGAACTAGATTGCAATGCGACATTTACATGATGGATGATGAAGATACAGTAATAATAGTATAGTTGTGGTTATGATTCGGCTTCGTTCAGGTAGGCTTACGGGGCCCCTGGCTCGCTGTACTAAAACCTGAGATAGACACACAGGAGCAGTGCTTTGGGACTGAACTTTGAAGCTTGCACAATGTCCTTCCGTGACCGTATGGCTGACAGGCTCAAAACGCACTTTAGTGACGGGAATAGAAGCGTCTCTAAATTTATGTCTGTGATGTGGGCAGTGACGGTTCATTCACCGTCTCTGATATAGGCATAATTCAGTGACGGTTACAGAGAAAACCCGTCTCTGATAAATGTGACGGTTACTAGGAAACACCGTCTCTACTAAGAGAAAAGACACGTGCCAAAGCACAATAGGGGGCACATTTTCTTTTCTTTCCTTGCCGTTCTTGTATTGTACCTGTGCGGCCGTTCCCTACTGCGGAGTGCGGACTGCGTGTAGTACGTGTGTGTGATTTTCCTCCGATCCAGGACACGAAAGGAAGACGAGGAGCGATGTACATCGATTCGAAATTTCTACAATAAATAAAATGGAAGAGTTCCCTGAGATGTTTCACAAACTCATCGTGTGTCATTCATTTTGCAACTCTTCTCTGAAATATCTGTGCGCAATAATACCAGAGTTGGTAGTATGTTCCAGTTCGGCATGTCGCAGGAGATTTTGCTCCAAGAGGCCCAGAACTGCAAATGTATATTTTTTTAGATAGTGGAAACAAAAGTTCCGGCTTCTTCATTACTCTGGAAGAAAGAATCAGACCAATTATTATAAACTTACACTTAAAATAAAACCAAAGCACCAATCCTAATGTCCAAGGCGATAAGAGAAACTCCACCCATGAAAAGCAAACACAAACATGGCACTAGACTTTAAAAGCCTGCATGCCTCCACAATGGAAGTCTTGTGCTCATTCAAGCGCTGTAATTGAGTCCAGAATCGGAGCCAATATATCCCTCAGAACAGTACCTGTAAAAAAGTTTGTTTTTGACCTTTGTTAAAAACGAAATCATTTCTTGTGAGCCAGATTGCCCAGCATTTGCGGCGGCCCAATTTTGACCATACCCCAAATAAGTGAGATACATTTGTTGGAGGGGTAATACTAAACACCCAATGAACTGCACGCCAGATAAAACGAGCATAATGACAATCAAAGAAAAAATGTTGGATAGTTTCAAGTTTATTAAAAAACAACGAACTTTACTACCATTTCAATTTCTTCTTGCTAGATTATCCTTTGTTAAAATTACTCCCCTTTTCAGGAACCACATGAAGATTTTGTTTTTTAGAGTATCTTCATTTGCCATATCTCATGCGTGACTTTCAAACCATCGTTGACAAGGAACCTATACATAGAATTCACCGAAAAGGACCCATTTTTTATGTAAACCCTAAACAAATCTATCTGACATATTGTTGAGCGTAACATGCACAATACTAACAACTAAGCTTATGCCATTCTATTAATTTTGTTCCCACCAGAGCCCTTCTGAAGGACACGGAGCTGTTTGCAGAATCTCGACTACCGTTGCTTGCTTTTTGCGCATATATGCAGGTTTTATTTGCGTGGAACACATACTCCGTACTAGGAAGGACTTCCAGTTTTCTTGCCAAATTCTCATCGTACAAACAAACAAGAATAGAAGATCCGATCCTAAAGTTTCGGTTCGGCATCAATCGAATCATCATCGCCTTTTCCATAAAGTGACAATACATGAACGGAACAGTGAAAAATTCTCATCGGGGAACAAAAAGGAGAGCAAGGTAGACAGCGACGGCATCCGAGCATGATGAGTTTTGGAACATACATACAGAACGAACCGTTCGAAGAATCGCCATGCATGCAGAGTTGGCTTAAACTTATTCATCTATAAAAAAAATAACCCGGCGCACAATTTGAAATTAGCGGAATGGCCAAGAATTGAGATAAGAAATAAAAACGGTTTCTTGCTACAGTGCCCGAAATAAAGAAATCTCTATAAATATTGCCTAAAATTTATCTTCAATCTGTGACGTTCCCACAGTAAAATGACTAGGCACGTGTTGGGCCTAAACCCAAATCACAGGCGTGCGTTGGGCCACATTTCGATGGCCCAGAGGGTGTGATTTTCCACACAAGAACAGAAAAGAAAAACGAGGAGGCAGTGATTCGAAATTTCTGCTGCGCGCATAGCACCAGCAAAATGGTAGAGTTTCCTGAGTTTTTCACAAATTCACCGTATATCTTTCGTTTCGCAGTTCATCTTTCGAATTTCCGCGCGCAATTTCAGAGCTACTCCTATCTCTCGACCCGGCATCCTGCAGGAGATTATTGCTCCAGGTGCAACGAGGACTGCAAACATACCCAGGATTTTCTTGGAAATTCCACGGCTGTTTAATTTATGGGACTACTAGCGTCTAGATGACTCGATAGGTGGGCTTGGGCTGACAATAGGAGCGGTATCCCTGCCCACCAACGGGAGTCCAACGAAAGGCTATTCTGGCCCACATAACAAAAGGGGAGAGCGTGCGCTCGCGTCCACGCCGCTATCCCCTGGTGCGCCCTCTCCACCAGCCCCCACGGCGCCCACTCTGCAGTCAAAGAAGGATGTAAAGCAGCAGAAGGCGAGGAGGGGACACCAAGGCGAGGTAGCAGAAGGCGAGAAGGAAGATGCAACACCCGATCTACTTTCAAAACATCAAGATACAACACTTGAAACATACGTCTGAAGACAGACGAAACACTTAAAACATGCATCTGAGACACTTAAAAAAAACACCTGAAAAGCATTGTAAAACATACACAATATCCAGATAAAATAGTTGCAACATACGTGTGAACATATGCAATATCCAAATAAGCACATTTGCAACATACATCTAAAAAACAGATGAAACATTAGAAACGGAAGTTTGCAATATATGAGTACAATCATTGCAACATATACAACATCCCAATCTACTTTTGCAACATATATATGAAACATCTGAAACACTTGAAACATAGGCGTGCAACATGAGTTTTTCGCCCTTCTTCTTCCGTATGACGCAGTGTGAGAAGCGAGGAATTTGTTTCGTTTTGCCCAATGGTGGCGAGAGATGGTTGGCGCGGCCACAAGCGCCGCTAAGGTCTAGCCTAGGCTTGGCTCGGATGACCCCCTCTCGGCTCAGGTGCGGTGCGGCGGACGACGAGGCACGGCATGGCGCGGCGGAGGATGAGGCACGATGTGGCGTGGCGGGGGACGGAGGTGCCGTGAGGGATGGGTGTGTTGTGGGGGATGGCGGTGCGACGCGCCGGAGTGGGCACCACGACCACTAGTAGAGAAACGACTTTCGGCTCGTACCTTTAGTCTCGGTTGTATTGGGGTTCGGGACTAATGTGAACATTAGTCCCGGATCTAAATTTTACAGGCACCAAAAACCTTTTTATTCCGGTTGATAATACCAATCGGGACTAAAAGCCATCATTTAGTCCCGATTGGTGTTACTAACCCGGACTAAATGTCCTCTAATTTTTAGTCCCGGTTGGTAACACCAACTGACCTTTTAGTCCCGGTTGATGTCACCAACCCGGACTAAAAGGTCTCCCACCCGAGACTAAAGGTCCCCCACGGATGAATTCAAAAGGAGAACGTCCAGGACTTTGTCACATGTGATGTGCAGTTGAGTTGGTAAGGAAGCTACGCGTGAGGCAAGGCGTCTTGGGTTTGAACCTCACGCACCGCAAGAGAGGTCTCCCAGGATTTTAACTATTTTTTAAGTTCCGATGATGGGCTTTAGTCCCGGTTGCGTGACCTAGGATTAAAGATCCCGACCTTTAGTCACAGATCCGCAATCCCGGTTGGAAAACCGGGACTAAAGCCAGTTTCCAACCGGGATTGAAACCCACCAATGTACTGGTGGACGTGGGATGGAGGTGCCGCAGGGATGTCGACAGCAGCGCCGAGAAGTGGGCGTGGCTAGGCCTGGATATCGAGCCAGCTCGGCTCGTTACAGCTCGGCTCGTTATAGCTCGGCTCGTTAACATACTGGCTCGTTTCGGCTCGTTATACAAACGAGCCAGCAGAGTAGCTCGGCTCGGCTCGCTAAAAAGCTCGAGCTAGCTCGTTTGGCTCGCGAGCCAAATCTTAAAAACACGATACAGGAAGATTATAAAAGCTAGTGAGCAACAAACACAAAGTACTTATAAATTTAACAAAGTTTTTGTCCAGCCAGCCCACCACGACCATGACCATGAGTCCATGATAGTCATACTCATACAGCTTTACACATCGACATCAAGACATCACCCATTCATCCATACGAATTCAAGAACGAAGCAAAATAAATGAGCTACTGACTTTGAGTCGTAAACTAATCGGTTTTGCGGGTAATATATATACACCAAAAGCAAGTCAAAAACAGCCATGGAGCGCAGCCAACAGGTCCCTAGTTCAGTTCCCCCTTTATATCTTGTAACCTGTATGTGAAGAACACATCAAGTGAGAACAAATATGATATCCACCACAGTGCTGGACATTCTAAAATAGACTTACTAGTTGCTTTCCACCACACTGCTGGGAAGCTCCACACTCTCAATGTCACCATCATCACCATCTTCTCCCTATAAAAACAGTAAAAGAATTAAGCATTACATACACAAACTTTGGGAAAAATAGAGTTGAAAAATAGACTAAAAATCATATACCAGAATAATAAGAGGACTTTTAGAACCTCGTATCCAGCTAGATGCACAAACTAGTGCTTGAACTGTCGCTGGCTTCAAAGAACTCCTATAGTCATCGAGAATTCTACCTCCACAACTGAAAGTGGACTCAGATGATACGCTGCTAGCTGGGACAGTTAAGAACTTCTTTGCCATACTAGACACAACAGGAAATCTAAGAGCATTCACCTTCCAATAGTGAAGTAAGTTAAAATTCTTATCATGTAAAGGATGGTTTGCTTCATCTAGGTAGATAAGTAACTTAGATTTTGAACTTTCTGAAGCACTTGACTCTAGAAAAGAGCTGGTTGTTTCCTTTGATGATGAGGCTGATTGAGTGGTTGATGAGCTGCTACTGCCACCCATTTTCCGGCGTTGCTCCAACTCATGCTTCTTGTAGAGCTCTTCTAACTCTTTTTTTATATCAGCAACCTCTTGTTCACACCTTGAGGAGTCATAAAGCTGACTAAAATAGAACTGAATATATCTCATTTTGAACCTAGGGTCAAGGATTGTAGCAATAACCATTACATTGTTCTTCTCTTCCCAATATTTATCAAATTTGTCTAACATTGCAACAGTCATTTTCTTTAAATATGGGTCCTTAGAATTTTTTGCCTTTAACAATGCAATCTTGACTTTCAAAATGTAAGGATAGAAGACATTAGCAGTAGGGTAAACTGATCCTGAAAATGCAGTGGTTGCTCCAGCCATCTCTCCTAGAATTGGTCTAATCTTCTCATATATGTTCCATTCAGATTCTGTAGGTTTCCATGCATAGTTCTGGTCTACTTGAGCATAATAACCAAATGCAGACCTATACTCAATGCAAGTGTCAAGCATTTTATATGTTGAGTTCCACCTTGTTTTAACATCAAGAGACAAACATTTCCCAACTTTAATAGCATAATCATTGCAAACCTCTACAAATTTGTACAGGCGACTTGGAGACCTCTTGAAATATTTCACAGTATTCCTTAGGTCACTTATGAGACCTTCTATTTGGTCTAGACCATCATTAGCAACTAAATTGACTATGTGAGCAGCACAACGAACATGAAAATATTGGGGATCAAACTGACCATTCTTTCTAGCAAGCAGCTTGGCTGACAAATTTGTAGTAGCAGTATCATTATTTGAAGCATTATCAAGGGAAAAGACCGTGACTGTGAGTCTATGACTACGGTGGAAGTGGAGTCGACTGCCTGCGTGCTGGCGTGCTGCGGCTGCTGGTGTGTGGTTAGGGTTTCACGAATGGGCTGGGCCGAGCTGCCTAGGGATGTATGGCCATATGGGCCGACCCAATTTCAGTTGCTGGCTTTATAATTGACTGGCTCATTATGGCTCGCGAGCAGCTCGTGAGCTGGCTCGTTATAAACCGAGCTGGCTCATTATATAACGAGTTGTCTCATTATTAATCGAGTCAAGCTCGAGTCGAGCCATTAACGAGCGAGTCGAGCGAGCTAGCGAGTTTCGAGTTTTTCGTCCAGACTTAGGCGTGGCGCGGCGCATAATGGGATGCGCGAGAGAGACGGTACGAGACGAGCGTGGAGAGTTATTTTTTAAGAGAGAGCGCGTTCGGAAGGACGGATGTGTCATGTGTGCCGTGGAACATTAGCGTTAATTTATTGTGACAAGCGAACTGCAGGCTCCTTCCTTCCGATCCTAAAGTTAATTTTGGTAATAAAGGAGAAAAAAATGCTCGATATATACATAGATCTCTAGCGGGTATCTCGCCTTTTCGTTGGCTCGGCTGTCAAGCTGTGACGAAATCTCAACGGAATTAACGGTGAGCTGAGGTCGGCATCGACAAGTTAGGCCACGGCTGCCTAAACGCTGGTGGACCATCATCTAGTCCGTGTCCTCATCGGGAAGAAAACGAAGAGCCAAGGTACTGCATGACAGCGACAGGATCCAAACACCCCGGCCCCGATGAGTTTTGGACACTAGCCACCTCAAAGTCTGCCCAGCCAGATTACCCATGCTTTCAGTTTCATAGCGACTTAGGAGGTGTTTGCTTGCTGGCCGACGTGCGTCACGCCACACCTGCGGCTGCCTAGGCTGGTGTTTGGTTCGCTGCGCATGCAAGCCACGCCACTTACTGCGGCGGTCACCGGTCTGCGGCTGTTGCTTGGTTCGTGTGAAAGCTGTGGCGGCCACAACTACTCCCACACCACACCTGTGGCACCGAAATCCGTCGCCTAACCTTCAGCGCTGCCGTTGTTGCAGCGTGGCGGGCCACAGCCACAGACCGAAAAGCTTGGACGGCGTCACACATGGCGTGGCAGGCTTCGGCGGCCAACCAAACATCCCCTTAGTTACCGTCACAGCTCACGTGACGCGGTTATGGCACAGCAAGCAGATAATAGTCTTATTAGCAGTCGGAACATGCAACATGATCACGTTCTTCGTTCCGAGAATGTCGTTTAAAAAAAATTGAAAATATGTATAGCTCTATGTTCTCATATTTTTCCAGCAACACGGCTGCTATGGATAAGACTACCGTACCGGTGTCTCCGTTGCAATTACGGAATGATGACAGCCGTCGGCAGAACAATTGGAGCGAGCTTGCCGTATACACAACGTACAGTTCGTCAACAGTTTTTTTTCCTTCTATAAAGATCGAAACGCCATACAAAGTTGGCTTAAACTTCGTCTAAAAAATGTAATCAGGCGCGCGATTTTAAATTAGCGGAACGCTGAAAAATTGACGCATGAAGATTTGATCTGTTGGTCTTTGGTCTACTGGAGGCGACGCTTTGTCGCTATAAAAAGGTGCAAGCCAGTCGTTCGCATCCGTGGCAACTGGTAAGAGCCCGCTCGCTCAGGTTCAGCTCAGGCGCTCAGCTAGTCAGCTCATTGAGGGGAGGAAGGCTCGGGTTGTTCGGCCAGCCATGGCGACGCGATGGCAGCGCTGCGCGCAGCAGCTCTCGTCCCACCCGTACCACTCCGCGATATCGTCCTCGCCGTCCTTCTCCCTCGGCGCGCGCGGCGACGACGACCACGACGGTGATTACGCCGCCGCCGGCAACAGCCTCGCGCCTCACGAAAGCGGCGGCGGCGGCGTCGCCGGCGCGCTGGCCTCGCCTCGGATGCCCGGCGAGCTGCCCCCGGGCGCGGTCTCGGCGTCCGACCGCTTCTTCGTCTCGCCGGCGCCCACGGCCTCGCTCGTCGACGACGACACGGCCGCGGGCGAGGCCCTGCGAGGAGCGGCGGTGCTGGTGGAGACGTACTCGAGCGACCCCAGGGCGGAGTTCCTGGAGTCCATGGCCGACATGGCGGCGGCGTGCGGCGCCGAGGGGATGCCGGAGCCGGAGTACCGGGAGTTCATGGAGGAGCTCCTGTCCTGCTACCTGGACCGCAACGACCGCGGCGTCCACCGCCACGTCCTCGCCGCCTTCGACGACCTCACCGCGCGCCGGTGGCCGCACAAGCGGAGGAGGCCCATCCTGGGACTGATGAAGATGAATCCTTGTGTTTCCGGCAGATGGTAACCGTCAGATAGTTCGTCAACAAGCAGCTGTGGAGATTTATTTTTACTTTCTCGCAAGTACAGTATAAAATTAAATTTTACTGGTTCATTCACAACTAGCTAGAGGTGTGTACCCTGGCTCAATTCACAAATATATATAGCAAGTTAAAGTGCCATGTTAAAGAGAGAGTGCCACCTCATCGCATATAACTCTACCTTCTAAGATACATATTTTTTTTATTATAAATCTAGATATAGCATATATATCTAGATGTATGTAAAAGTTTTGTATCTAATAAAAAGATAAAAAATGGAGAAAGAGCTTGCTAGCGCCCAAATGTCCGGACACCGTGCTTGCAGTCCATTTTCCCACGCCCACACAGGGCCTGCGCTGCACCCGAACGTCACCAGCATCAAGAAGAGGGGGGATGGGGCGGCGGATGCCCAGCCGGCGCCGGAGGAGGAGGAGACACCGAGGCAAGGCAGCAGAAGCGAGAAGGGAGATGCAACACCCGATCTACTTTTGAAATATCAAGATAAATAAAAACAATTGCAATATAGTCTGAAGGCAGATGAAATATTTGAAACATGCATCTGAAACACTGATAAAAACACTTGAAAACCATTGTAAAACATACACAATATCCACATAAAAACACTTGCAACATATGCGTGAAACATATGCAATATCCTAATAAACACACTTGCAAACATACGTCTGGAAAAACAGATAAAGCATTAGGAACAGAAGCTTGTAACATACGTGTACAACTATCGTAACATATGTAACATCACAATCTACTTTTTGCAACATTCGCATGAAACACTTGCAACATACCTTAGAAATATCTGAAAATACTTGAAACATGCGCTTGCAATATGCATTTTTCACCCTTCTTCTTTAGCACGACGCAACGCAGAGCGGGGAATGGGCAGGCGGAGGGCAGCGCTATCGCGGCCCCTTCTGGAGGTGAGCGTAGGGGGTGGCGGGGACAGGCCGCCGGCGAGCTTTGGTAGCACTGCGGGTCGGCGCTGGGCGGAGAGAGGAGGCGAGGACAGGCCGCCGTGGGCTCTGTCCCGGCGAGGCCTGAGAGGAAGGGGCTGGCCACAAGCACAAGCAGCTGCCGCTCGGGTGGGGCCGGCGAGGAGCTCTGGTCAGGCAGGGGACGGAAAGAAGGGCCAGGCGGGCCCAACAGCGGACGTTGGCCAACAAAGACGCCGTGGAGAGTGGCACAAGCGGACGTCCGAGGCCAAGCATTATCGAAACAGTCAAGTACTTGTGAAAACACGGAAGCGTGATTGCTCCGACCTTTGTTTTGTCCTTTTGTCCTGCACGCAATTTCGAGGCAACAGATGGCCGGATCTTGATTGAATTCACTTTTAACAGTCGTTTGAGTCGGTTCATAAATGTACAGCAAGGACCACGGTCTAGTTTCAAAGACTACCGGGTAAGCCCTGATACGAGCAATCGTTCATCAAAGAGCCTCCATGTACAGAACTGCCATGCACACAGAGATGATGGCGATAATAAATATAAAAATATTGCAGGCTTAGATAAACCTGCTTAACTGAAGTATTTTACAGCAGGTCGCGCAGTGCAATAATCAGAAAAAGCATTCAACAGCTAGATTTTTGGGTGCTCCAGTGGTGATGCGTCGCAGTCTAGACGCATATGTACAGATCACCATACAAGTGGGTCAGAGGTGTTCCCATGACTTTGTAAAGATAGCTCATCAGCAATGGGAAAAATGCTGGTGCTGTCTGCGTCTGATTTCAGCCAGCCGGTACAAGTGGAAGTGGCTAGTGACGCTAAACCTGTGACCCAAATAAATATGTTAGTGTAGATATAGATATAAATTATGTGCTGATTTGTCGAGAGATGTTAGAAATAAAAAAGAAAAGGAAAAGAAATGGTATGCGCTTTTATTTAGTGGCCCATCTAATAAAAGCCCATTAATTCAGCCCAAACCCACATCCCGCCACACCCATACGTTTCTTCATCTTCCTCGCAGCGCCGGCGCACACAGCCTGACAGCCGCCGCCGTTTCTTCGTCTTCCTCGCAGCGCCGGCGCTCCATCTTCCGCTCCCTCCCCCACTCGCGCTCAGCACGCAGGCGACGGAGGCGACACTCAGTCTCAGGCTCTCAGCGACGGCGGGGCAGTCCCAGGCTCGGCGGCGGCGTCAGCGGCTCCCTCTCCCGCCTCTCGCCAGTAGCCTCGCGCCCTCGCCTCCGTCCCCCGCACACCGTCCGGCGACCCTGCGTACTCACCTCCCGCCTCCTCTGGATCGTCGACGGCGCCCGGCCCCTGCGGCTGCGCTGCGCGCCGCGCGCGGCCGCTGGGCAGCGGGAGCCACCCTGCCGCTGCTCCACCAAGGCGGTCGCGCCGCTTTGGGAGCGCTTATGTCCCATAGCGAAGCTCTACGCGTCCGCTTAGCGCTTCAGCGCGCTGAAGTGTGCGCTTAGTGCCGCTTTTTGGAACCCTTTAAAGATTTATCGGTACTTTCAAATAGCTGTGATGTCAAGTATAACCAATGCCAAGCAAGCATAACACAGTAGGATTTTCAAGTTTTAGCCACAGGATTGCAAATTGCAGTATATATATTTTTTGCTTATTATGTTCTAGAAAATATAATCTTAAGAAACATTAGCATAGGGTATTTTTAATCCCCCGTTCCAATTGAGTAGCTGATATTTTATTGCATGCTCTGAACTTCGTGATGTCTTGCTGATTGTGCTCATTGGCTAGACTTGTTTATGTAATGTTTCGTTTACCTTATTATGCAGTATTGTTCAGATACACTGAGACTTCTTTCTTTGGGTTCTTGATCTCCTGACATGTCTAGCTGTATAGGACGATCATGTTATTCTGCTCATCTACAATCATATCAAACTACTAATTGTTGTCATGGTTCAGCTACCTGTCATGTTTGCTCTGAACTATCCATTATCTAGTTTGGAGGATCAATCTGATGCACTTTTCAAGAGAAACTACTCATAATTCTCCTTCAGAGAGTGGAGTTCTAGAGGTCCTGTTTGTTTGTGTTTAAGAGTCAGGAACTACACATCTAGTACCTGCAAGTCTACGGCCAGTTTATTCTCCACCCCCTCTCTTGTATTCCCTTCCTGTCCCCTCTCCTGTAGTCAAATTGTCTGGTCACTTGGTCTGATTGTGGAGGGGGAGCCAGTAGCTACAGCAGGTTACCTGCCTGCTGGAGTGTTTGGCTTATTGGAAATCTAGAAAAGATGAGCAAAATGGCACAATGCAAGAATGAAGGGCAATTTTAATGCTAGTGCTATGTTGCTACTGCTTTTAATATGCCTTTTTTTATTTATTTATAAAAAACTTTGTGTGTGAAAAAGCAGTATCCATATCCTCCCTATACCCATACATGTATATTTATCCATGCTGCATGTTGTTTATAGTTTATAATACATAGGTGCCAAGAGCCTGTACTTTATCTATGTGTGCAACATTGATTGTTTTGCATGTCTCGTTTTATAAGGCTAATTGATCTTTTGTAGCTTTTGTATCCTAATGCATAACTTTAGAAGCTGTATACAATTAAGTTATTGTGATTATTTTGACAGGATTTTGTTGTTTTGGCAGACTAATTCTCCAGGAAAGATGAGCTTGATATCCCAGAACGCGGTCCAGAAGCGCCGCCTCAGGAAAAGTGAAGCTGATGATGGCAATGATTAGGACATTGGCTCTCCGACCACCATAGATGCAGAGGTTGGGAAGGAAGCAAAGTTGAAGAATTACAGTAAGGAAAGGAAGAAGAAAAGGACTAAGGTGCAGGAGTCCCAGCATAACAAAGAGGAAGAGGAGATGCAGCAGCTGGAGAGCTCATTGTTTGGTTCCCTTTATGCACCACTGGAGTTTGGCACTGAGGTTGGAGCTGCAGTAGTAGCTCCTGACCGGGATGCGCCTTTGTTTTTCACAGATAGGTCCGCTGGTGGTGGCATGGATTACTTTCCAATATATGAGGAGGATATGACCCATGAGGATGAGGAAGACGTGGTGGGTATCAAGGGGAGGAAGCCTGTATGGGTGGATGAGGAGGAAGAAAGGACAGAGGTGGACATCGTGAAGGTTTCAAGGTTGAGGAAGCTGAGAAAAGAGGAAAATGAGCATTTGATTTCAGGGAAAGAGTATGAGGCCAGGTTGCGTGGTCAGCATGCCAAATTGAACCCCTTCACTGGCTGGGCTGATATGGACCGGAAAACTTCTCTTCCTGTTGTGTCAGATGGTGAGTCTGATGATGAGGGTTGTGTCGATAATATCCTTCAGAATAACGATGAGCTTGTTGTCAAGGATACTGTCAAGCTCTTACCTGGGATGCTGGAGTTCTCAAGGCTCGTTGATGCCAATATCCAGGATCCATCAAGTGGTCCTATCAATTCAGTGCAGTTTCATAGGAATGGGCAACTGATGCTTGCTGCAGGTTTGGACAAGCATCTCAGGTTTTTCCAGATTGATGGAAAGAGAAACCCCAAGATCCAGAGCATATTTATTGGGGACTGTCCAGTACACAAGGCCTCATTTCTGCCTGATGGCTCTGAGGTGATCCTATCAGGCAGGAGAAAGTTCTTCTACTCATTTAACCTGGTGAATGCTGCTGTTAGCAAGATTGGACCTTTGACAGGGCGTGAGGAGAAAAGCCTGGAGAGCTTTGAGATATCACCTGATTCGAGAACCATTGCTTTTGTCGGTAACGAAGGGTACATCCTTCTTATTTCTGCCAAGACAAAGCAGCTCATTGGAACCCTCAAGATGAATGGAAGCGTGCGTTCACTGGCTTTTGCGGATGGTGGAAACCAGCTGCTGAGCAGCGGTGGAGATGGCCATGTTTACCACTGGGATGTCGGAACGAGGAAGTGCATCCACAAGGCTTTTGACCACGGTTCCCTGGCTGGCATTTCGCTTTGCACCTCGCAGGACAGCTCTTTGTTTGCCACAGGCTCCACCAGCGGCATCGTGAATGTGTACAAGAGGGACGATTTTCTTGGCGGGAAGAGGAAGCCACTGAAGACGATCGAAAATCTGACCACTGACATTGGCGAAATGAAATTCAACCATGATGCCCAGATCTTGGCGATCAGCTCAAGGAAAGAGAGGAATGGGATGAGGCTTGTGCATGTCCCGTCGTTCAACGTGTTCCAGAACTGGCCAGGGCCTCGGTTCAGCCTTCACTATCCATGGTGCCTGGATTTCAGCCCTGGCAGAGGGTTCTTGTCTGTCGGACATGCAGGTGGAAAAGTCCTGCTATACAAGCTTCACCACTATAAAAACGCATGAAACTAGGATGGTTACTTGGCAAAACCCAGTTTTGACATTACATTTGTACTCTTGAACACTCCATGAATCAAGTGTATGCTGATTCATTCCAGTCATTGTGCTTTACGCTTCGCTGCCACTGGTTTCGATGCTTGATACAAGCTGGCAATCTCATACATGTCCTTTGTAGTCATACGCAAGTCGTTATGCTGCTATTGCTTTGTGGTGGTGGACTGGTGGTTGGTTGCTGAATTTAGTGTTTTTTATTTTTTTGAAAGAGATTTCAGAATTTCAGTTTCCTGTTGGTAAACTAGGCTAATATATGGAAGTAATCCTGGAGGCTGGAGCCATGTTATGTGAGTATACAGGGGTATGTTCATTGCATTCTGAATCTGAATCCTTTGGATTGGATGTATGCAAGCATCGTTATTGTTTTGTGCGCCATGTTATGACTTATAAGCATCATGTCGGCTGTTACCATCAGTAAGGATGTTTACTGAATTTCTGTGTTGTGTTGATCGTCCAATGCGGATGTTCACAATGTCGGTTGTTGCCATCAGTAAGGATGTTAACTGAATTTCTGTGTTGTGTTGATCGTCCAGTGCGGATGTTCTCTAAAGTGATGCGGTACAAAGTTTTTACGTACTGGACCATTCATCTGCAATGGCAACGGTCCAGCATGTACCAGTACCAGCCATCTTCCGATCAATTTTTGGAAGTAAAAACCGGACTACAAAAGTGCACGAGCCCCTGAACAATTGCCAACAACCAAGATGATCATTTTTTTTTGGAAGTACTCAATTTTATCTTTCAATGTGATTGGAACGCAATCAATTGACACAGAACGGTACATCTCCATTTCTCAGTCTGAAGCATGTGAAGGTTTTGAAGGGCGCCAGAAGGGAAATGTCACCATGGATGAACTGGAACGTAATACTGTTCCTGAAAATCTCTGAAGTTGGCACAGATTGATATCAAAGGAAATGCAGCTGCCAGGAACATTCCTTACCAAAATGGTTCAATGGTGAAATGTTCACCTGAGAGTTGTGCAAATTTGTAGTGTAAAAGTTCATCTGAGATTATTAATATATTTCTGGTAAAGTCAAGATTCGAGACTTAGGTATCAGAAACACACCAGCTTGTATAATAACTTGGAGGATATGACTGAAAAATCATAATGGTTCACAATCACAACACTAATCGCGGAAAAGAACACAACTAATGTAGTCAACCTTTCAAAAGAATGCAATAAAAAAAAGATCGATTGTTTCTTATTTTCCTAATGATAGGAAGAAAAACTGTGAAATAACAGAAAATTTGATCAATAAGTCATTGTGCCTGCCAGCATCTTCATGTTCCATTTCCTCGATAACGTGTTAGTGTGCACCGAAACGGTAATGAGACAAGCCAGATAATCATCCATAGTCTATATGACTATATATAACAATACAATACAATGATAAAGCACCAATTGATTTTAATCAGACTGAAGGAAGGCTTGGCCATCATTCTATCATGCAATATGATCCTACGGTCCCAGGCATCTTTTATAATGGCTCACAGGAAATTGTCTCCACCCCTTAAGCCCGACGAAGCTCCAACTTCGTTTCAATGACGGGAGCAGCAATGACATGAAGATCGAGATAAGACGGTGAGAGAGAAAACATGCTTTTTTTCTTGGACCCAGGTTCTCACCCTGAACGCTTGATCGTTTCGGTGGCTTATAAGCCGGCTGATGCTGTTTTGTTGTGAGAGAAAAACATTGTATCATAGCTGATAAGCATGGCTGATATGATCAAGCGAACAGGGTGTCTATAGGTGAGAGCAACTTGTCGACCCTAAAGTGTGAAGGAGCAAGTCTTATCACACTAAAAATAGGTTGGAGTAGGTCCTATCCTCACATTAAATATATAGGAGCAGTATAGATACGTCCATTACGAACGCTCTTAGGTCTCCTTAAAAATGAAAGATTTTTTTTTCCTACAGCAGCCCTAAAAAGATTGCTTTCTCTCTCACGAAGCGGAGACTCAGACTGCACTAGAAAATTTTAACCGCCACGCGTGGACTCTATTTTTTGACTGGATTCTCTCTCTTGATTGAATTAGCTTTATGCAGTCGTTTGAGTCGGTTTACAGCAAGGACGATGATTCGGTTTCAAAGACTACCGGAGCCCTGATACGGGCAGTCGTTTGTCAAAGAGCCTGCATGTACAGAACTGCCATGTACACAGAGATGATGGCAATAAATCAGGATGGTTTGGCAGACCGTAAGGTGGATTATTTACTGTTGGCTGGTTTGGTATGAGAGAAAAATACTGTTCCAGCTTATAATCCACGATCGTATAAAACAAGCGAACAGGCTATAGATAAACCTGCTTAACTGAAATTGCAGAGGCAAGCTATTCAAACAAAAGCACCATCTCCCTTAGAATGCATGGATAACATATTTTACAGCAGGTCGCGCAGTGCAATAATCAGATGAAGCATTCATCAGCTAGATTTTTGGGTGCTCCAGTGGTGATGCGTCGCAGTCTAGACACATATGTACAAATCACCATACAAGTGGGTTAGTGGTGTCCCCATGACTTTGTGAAGATAACTCATCAGCAATGCGCAAAATGCTGGTGCTGTCTGCGTCTGATTTCCGCCTGCCAGTACAAGTAGAAGTGCCTAGTGACCCTAAACCTGTGGAATTTCAACCGCTTCCACAAGGCAAAATGCAAAATACCGCATGACTAACTGAACCTCAGCTAAATTACTCAGTTTCATCCTCTGAGTCAGCAACAACCTGTGCAAGATCATCTTCAGAGCCAGAGAAAGTAGTGTCAGGCTGCTTGGAGACAGGCGTGGGCCTTTGCCTCAGTGTTTTCTTCGTCATTGGTGGAGGGGTGATCTGACCTGGATGCATAGTCCCTTCATCATTCTTCATGTTTCTTTGACTCTGACGGAGCCCTGGCCGAGGCTTGTCATTTGCCAAACGGGCAGCAAGACGGGTTCTCTTGCGCGGTACAAACACATCCTCCTCTTCCATGTCGCTCTTGTAGGAATCAGAAGCATTATTTTCTCCGTCACTGTCAGCAGAGCTGGCATCCCTGTCATTATAGTCTCTGTCTTCCTCATCACCAGAGCTCAGGTCACTTAGATACTTGGCATCCTCCTGTCCTCCATTTTTGTTGTTTTCAGAACTGATGTCAGATCTTCCATTGGCACCTTTGTCTCCATGATGTGAAGCACGTTTCTCTTTTGTTCCTGCCTCATGTGAATCTTGTTCTTTTTCTTTCCTAAAAAAGGTACAGTACAAGTCTTTTCAAGAAGAATGCTCTGTAGTTAACTAATAAAGGAACAATTGATAGAATTTCAAAAGATCATTTAGACATGAACTTATTGAGATTGCAATCCATAGTTCATATGTGATATTTCTTTGATGTTAAAAAGGCAACCTCAATTCCCACTTCCCAGAATTTTCTATACATATTTTATCCCCAAATATCCATCAAAAGTATGTGTCATGCTTTTACTATAAGAAGATAACAGGTGCTGATACTATAGATAAAATACTAGGGAGTGCTGGAATGGCCCGAACTTACTGTACAGCTCTTATCGCCTCCTCAATAGAACGATCATAATCGGCTGCACACAAAAGATATCCAAGATTAAGAAAAAGACAGTTGGTCACAAAAATGTCAATTTTATTCAAGCGTTTTTTGAACCCAATCAGAATAGATATTGGCAGCAACATGCAACAGATACCACATATGTTATTCTGTGTTGCAGTAAGAATTGTCTACATCACAGACTCACAATTAATGGTTAAAGATAGTAGGAGCACGTTAATTTGAATGCATTTATAGAATGCCAATGGGATTCTGATCTGACAGAAGAAATGAGGGATGGAATTGCCACATGACATTCAGCATAACCATCAAGCTGACAGTTCACACCCCAACGATTCTTGGCCAGATAAAAGTGACCATAGTAAGTTTGAATGTTTGATGGCCTTTTGTGTTGATGAAATGATCAATAAAGAAGCTCCTTACAGAAATTGTAGCTGACAGGCCTACGTTCACGCAATGAACGGGTTTGGAAAGTGTTAGCAAAAGCTAAAACTTTGTCCTCCTCCTGACGTTTTAAAAGCCTCTCTTTTTTCTGTAGAGACAAATCAGATAAATCAGCAGCACGAAAACAATACTTCATGCGAAGGATAATGCAGCTATTTCGAATATTATATAAGCATATGTGTTTTTAACACCTCTCGTACTAAATACTAATTACAAAAAACATAGGTGGAAATAGATAGGAACTTAGGAAAAGTATCAGTGGGTGTCTACGAAGGGCAGGCCTGGTGCAGTGGTGAGAGCTGTCTCACCGAGTCACCAGGTCGTGGGTTCGAAGCAGCCTCTCCGCAGATTTTTGCGGGGGAAAGGCTTGTCTCGGTTTATCCCTTCCCCAGACCCCACTTATGTGGGAGCCTCCGGCATTGGGTCTGCCCTTTTTTTTATCAGTGGGTGTCTACCTTTTGAAACTTCTCCACAGCTGGAACAATTTCAGTCTTAAGATGCTCTGCAATAGCAGATTCAGCATGACCCTTTCTGGATAACTTCTCCTGTCAACATCTTATGTCAAATACAGTAGTAAAAATATAAGAGCACATAAAATATATATAAATAAGCAGAAGCCCTTACTGATATTTCAAGAAACTCGTCAAGGTTAGTTGCAACTGTTTCCCAGTAAATATTGGTAACTGGTTTTGTCAATCGGCCACCCTTCCCCTTCCAATTCTGCTTAAAATCAACAGTTACATCTTCTGTGTATAATCTATGGCCAATAGTTGAATCACCGTCATACCTAACAAGCAGGAGGATTTCATATGACAAGGTCAGGAAAAAAAAAGGATAACAAGGAGTTATTGACTTATTTCTCTGGAAATTGTTAATGAAAGGATAGGAACTTTAAAATGAAAGACTCAAGGTCTAAAACTGTCAGATAAGACTACCACATTTGAAGCACATTTACATCCATAGAAGAGTTCTTAATGTATACATGTGAAAACTCTGGTTAGCAGCCATGATCTCAATTGAGAAGCACCATGCTAGCTATGCACAGGAGGCAGATGTAAGGTGAAAAAGAGCTGTGAAACTAGGATCAAATGGTTAAAAAAAAAATCACTAACGCAGCATCGCTGGTTGCGCACCAAGTGTGGTTAGTTTGACAAGAAAACTTGTAAAACTTCATTTAGATTATCTTTTCATTTACCCAGAAAAGGAAAAACATTTCTTATGGTTCAGCATCTGGATCAGATCGACCAAGTTAACTAAACATACAAAACAGGAACAACAGGATAAATATTAAGTATAAATTATACAACACTTCCAGCATATTCTAGTTGTCCAGAATACTGCAGATAGCATCAAATTCCATTCTGAACTTTCTGTTCAAAATTTCCCAAGTCATCATATCAATCTATTTCACTTGCAGAAAGATATGCCATTGTTTCATTACATCACATTCTCTCTTACTGTTTTGAAACCTATTGATGCGGAGCAATTTAAATTCTGAATATCAGTACTTCATTGACTGGAGATGATAGATCAAGAATTGGGCAATGATAATGAACAGAAAATGACTTACCAGTATATAGTCCCACTACTGCCACTGCCTAGTTTATCTTTCCGAAAGTTGGAAATATGCGTTCCTTTCTTCATTTCATCATTAACATACCACACCGCATCATTTTGCTGCATGATAGATAATTTCAGTCAGGTTAATGTGCAGTAAAATACTAGATTTTTTATTTATTAAACTAGCAAGACTGAGCAAAATTCTTAGCTTACTGAAATTTGACAAAAAATGAAGCATTTTTTCACAACCAGCATACCTCAGATCGGACTTCACAAAGCGCTTTTAGTATCAACAACCGCTTGATTGGATCTTGCTGCTTATACGTCTCGACTTCCTTCCTGCAAACACAAATAGGTTGCAGCCATAAAATCATCAAAACATTAGACAAAATGCGTTGGTACACCAACACATACCCTGGATTACTTCTGAATGGGTTTGCTCCTTCGGCAACCTGAAACAAAAATAATATCAAGATTTGGGCAAGGCAAACTCTATTATAATTATGTCATGGAAAAAGACCTATCTAACAACATACCCACGACCACCAATCTGTTAGCTTTTTGGCAGTTACTATAATCCACCCATCCTCATCATGTAGATGTTTGTTAACTGGAGGTATTCCCTGGCATATTTGGTAGCAAAGGTGAGCGAACAACATATCAAACGAATATGACATGGTCCAAGATAAAACTAAGTGGATGTTAATTGAGTCAGAAACAAGACAAATTGTGCTAAAAATGTCAAGTGACAAAATTTCATCCTTTCATATGCAGAACTAGAGTAAAGCATGGAGTAAAAGATGCAAAAATTTGGTAACTAATATGCAAACAAGGCAAGATGCCCCACATATACCATACACAAATGTTGACTATGTGTGCATGTTTGGTGTGCACAGCTAAGTTGTGTGACACAGAATGACAGATAGGTAGACACTACAGTCGCAGAAGACCTTCACCATGCTAACATAATAACTTCAGAAAGATGAACAAGAAACTTGCAATACACTGAAAAGAAGATTGGACCAAAAGAAAGGTGGCTACACATTTATATAAACAGTTAACAAAACCTGTGTTTTTGTTGTTTTAATTAAATCATCAGATAATCAGATACTATCCCTTCAGACAAACCACCTTCAAAAGGGCAATGTGGATGCGAGCTAGGTCGCGGTTGTTGGACGCGAGGGCCATTTCGATCTCATCCGCGGAGAGCCGCAAGTCCGCCTCGATCACCGGCTCAAACACCTGAGACCCAAGCAACCAGAACCGGAATCACAGCCAGCGCCGGCAGAAAATAGCCGAACCGGCTCATGCGATCCGCGGATCGAGAGACGAAGAAGAAACCCTAGGCTCACCCTGATGAAGTTTAGCACGGAGGCGAGTTCCCAGCGACGGCGGAGGAGGACGACGGGGTCCTCAGAGGAGGCGGCGGCGGCCTCTTCGGGAGCCGGCGCGCTCGGGGGCTTGGTCGGTGACGAGGCCTTGGCGCGCTTCGCCGGCGAGGCCATTGGGGAGAGAGAGCGGTGGGCGGGAAAGGGAGAAATTTTTGTGGGCGTGAGGTGGGCGGGAGTTGGTTTAGGGGAAATGAATGCTTGAGCGGCGGGCGGGGACGAGCGAGAAGGCACTGGGCGGCTCCGCACTCGTGCGCGGAGGTCCTGTCATGGGCTTGACCGCGGTTGGGCGTGCTAACATTCAGGCCCAACGTTAATCGTGTATGAATGATGCAGCACAATAGGAAGTTTATGGGTACTTGATAGGTGGTTTAGGTTTTACATAATCACATCTAAATATCTAATCAACAAAATCGTTTGGTTCGTTTCAATGCCATCTAAACGCTACATAGTGGCACGCTGTTTTCATTTAATTATCCATTTATTCTAGTTGATTAGTGTTTTGCCATAAATAATGCATAAATGATTCGTGGCTGGTAGTTTTAGCATTTACTCCCTCAATCCTAAATTATAAGTCATTCTAAAAATCTTGGAGAATCAAAACATCTCAAGTTTGACCAAATTTATGTGATAAGATAATACTCCATCCGTTCCAAAGTATAGTTTGTTTGACTTTTTGGACCCAAAATTTGACCACTCGTCTTATTCAAAAAATTTATGCCAACATAGTCAAATTTAAATCATTCTTGAAGAACTTTTGTTAATAAAGCAAGCCGCACAAAAAAGAAGTGATATTTTGCATAAAATTTTGAATAAGACAAGTGGTCAAACTTGAAGTCAAAAAAGTCAAACGAACTATAATTTGGAACGGATTTGGTAACATTTATGATGTCAACTAACTACCATTAGATTCTTTATTAATTATATTTTCGTAGTATACCTATTTGATGTCATAAATCTTTGTAATTCTCTTTATAATTTTGGCCAAACTTGAGATGTTTTGACTCCCAAGATTTCTGGAATGACTTATAATTTGGGATGAAGGGAGTAATGTTCATATAGGATAGAAAAGCACCAATATATCATATAAAATATGCTAAGTTATCTCTTGTGGCTAAGCTCTGAAGTAAAGACAATGTCAAGTGAGAGAGAGAGAGAGAGAGAAAGCTAGTGCTGAGACTTGTCTTTATGACAAGTGGGTCATCCGATTTGACGGAGACTTTTATGACAAACGTCCTGTTTGTTGAAGTAGTGCTACATAACAGGACGAAGATTGACAAAAGGTGATGATTTGCTACAAATATCAGGTTACCTTATGCTCATTTCCTTACAACATTTATGCTACTGCACTTCCTTTCAATTCTTATGTGACTTTACCTTTTTCTAAAATGGCATGATAAATTAGAATTATAGAACTGGCTCTATGTTGCAGTACTCATTTTGCGATGTGTGGAACACAATAACTGAATCTTAGTGGTAAATGGAGGCTTAATTGAGCACACTTAATTTTGAGCGTCCTAATTCACCGCCCCCCTCCTTATGCACCAAATTCCCTATAGTTATGTACAAGGGCACAAGTGTAACAAAACACTAACCAAGCTGTGGATTTAACACATAATCGGATTGTTTTCTACTTATTAATGAAATGACACGCAGCTCTGTTACATGTTCAAGAAAAAAAAAATCCTGTAGAAAATAGTCATGGGAATCTTCTAAGCATCTGGGTAGATTTTTATTAACAATGTCTGTGCTTAGCTATTCATTTTGCGTTGGACGTGTGAACTCCTTTTGCTATTGGTAAGAGTATACTAGTATCAGAAGAGAAAGAAATGGTAACAAGTCCACATAAGCCGTCACCACAAAATTATGGAAGACACAGCTCAAATTTATCAAAGGAAACACAGTACCATAGAATGTATACTACACGACCTTCAATATCCAGCATCCATCGAAAATCAAGAACTGAATAAGTATGCTTGAATAGCAGAAGGTACACCTGATCCTATTAGCCGGAAAACAAGGAGCATTCAGTTACAACAACAGCCCTTGACCTAACGACGGAATGATTGCTGCCCACCACCAGCTGCAAAGTTAGGGGAGCCACCATATGTAGCTCCAGGTCCGCTGAATGGCACACCACCTCGTCGCCCTGACACGCTCCCAGGCACGTGGTATGATGATGCAGCTGCTGGGTTTATATATCCAGCATGAGCTGCATAGTTTAAGGATCGTGAGATTGGGTTCTGGAAACGCGGACCAAAGTTTGAGCCCCTAGCAGCCTTGGCAGCAGGGAAGGGATAGGGTCCAGCTGCGCCTCGGGATCGCTTGTTCTGGAATCTGCTCGGGCCAGCTGCTTTCTTCTTCTCAGACTTCTCTTTCTCCAACTTCGCTAACTTCTTCTTCATGACCTCTATAGGAAACACTGATTGTAGCTGGCAGGACTCGACACACCTTATGATGGACCTGTACGCATTGCCCTCCAGGTTGTTTGCCTCTTTCTGGAAAAAAAATTGAATCCAGCATGAGCAATTAATTACAATAACAGATAATACAGAAAGGCATTCTTCAGAACCCAAGAGCAAAGTAGTCCAAATGACTAGTATAACTGCATATGAGATACTATCAGCTACAAAGGGGAGAAGATTTGGTGAAAATCCATTCAAAGAAGACGATGAACAAATCCAAGAAGAGAATATCAGGGTGGTGCACATGGGTTTAACAATGTCTAGGTCCATTAAAAAGGAACTACAAGTACTGTCATAATGAAGGTTTTAGCGCTGAAATTAATTTTCTCATTTCATCGGCATAAGGAGGACAAGAAGGAAATGTTGAGGATTACAACCTGATGAAGATGATGGGCAACTGAGAGTCTTTCCCTGGGATGCTTTTTTTTTCAGGCTGTGTGTGTTGTTAGCCGTTGGCTTGTAACCAGTATTTCTGGACTGTGGAATTTATTCGTGCTTTGTAGTCAGTTGTAACTGGCTTTAAGTAGGTTAGTTTGGGAGTTTGCCTAGCCGGCTGAACCCTTTGCGTTCAGAAATAAATAAATAGACTAAATACAAGATTATACAAGACTCCTCACAGGTATCTGGGAAGAAAAAAGGGCTCTGCTCATATTACATGATTTATTAAGCAATCAATAACAGAGTGATTGGAGCAAGGGCAGAAGAGAAATACTTACAAGTGCAGAACTGGAATGTCTTCCACTTTTCAACACCGCCTGAGCCTTATCTGTGGAATTCCGCAGATAGGATTTGAGGAGAGGTACAGGTGGAAATCTCTCAAGCAAATCAGTCTCATGGGCAACAAATATAGCCTCTATAACATTGCCTGACTTTATTAGTTCCTCAACAATACCTGAAAAGATTAGCACCAAGTAGCTTTTGTCAACTCTTGTTTCTCATTAAAAATGTTTATTATTAGAGTACAGTTGAATTGAACAAAATACTAAATGAAAGTGTCAGATATGACAAAATTCAACATAGATTTTAAGGAAAGCCTGGTTCACTTCTCACCTAAAAGAAGGAAAATCCTTCAATTTAAAGTATGCACTACCTTAGTCTGGTTAACAGACTCAGGAAGAACATACTGTTGAATAAAAAAACTAAGATTAGAATAGATTATCTTAAACTTCAAACTATATTAGCTTCAGTAAATCAAGATGCACTCTCCAAAGACAAATTATTAAAAGCACAAACACAGTTGAATGTCTGCCAACTTCAGTGTTAACTGAACAATGGCGAACTCAAACCATGTTCCGCATACTAAGGCCACTTTGAAAATCAAAATCATGATGGCCTCAGTTCAATGAAATCCCATGGTAATTTCAGCAGTTTACATTTTTAAAATGCTCCAAATACTCAAAATATGGGTGCTGTTTCAGCACCAATGGTAACATTATCACCAAGCAAATTTCAGCATATTTCACATGGTTATTTAGATTCAGAAATCAAAACACCAAAGCAAGCATACAGAGACATTGAATAGGCTGACAAAAGGATTATCTCAATGAGGTGTTCAGATGGACATCCTAAACCTGACACAAGATTATGAACACGTATGTCCCATTCTTAAACAAAGATTATCGATTTGTTAAGTAAACTTAAGAAATAGCTAGAATAACAGTATGCAATTTTGTTCTAACAATCTAACAGCAATAGTTCTGCAAATACCATACAATCACAATTCAAAGAACAACAATCTGATCCTGAATCAGATAATAAATATAACTTATAGCATACTTAATAAACAAGGTTAATAGATCATCACCTCCTAGGCTTTCCTCAAATCCAAGCACACACGCAAACCTAGCAAGCTCCCTCTTCCGTCCATTAGCAACAAATAGCCTTCTCAAGAACTCTTCATCGAACTTGTGCTTCAATCCAAATGCCGCTACCATCTGCACAAATATCTGTGCCTCCGGTTGTTCTGGTGCACCCTTATTACCTTCCTCTCCTTTATTCCTCTCCATGGCGCCCACTGCTGCTCCCTTCTTCTCATCCTCAGGTCCTATTTTCTCTGACCCTTCTCTCTCCTCAGCCACCTTTCCCTCTGGCCCTTCTCCCTCCTCAGACACCTTTCCCTCTGCCCCTTCTCCCTTCACCTCATTCCCTTCCTTCTCTAATGCCTCAGGCTCCTCTACTTCCTCTGGGTCCTCCTCGTCCCCTGACACAAGGGCTGTCTTCTCAGGGTCCTCTTCTTCCTCCTCCTCCTCCTCCACCTCCTCTTCCTCTTCTTCTTCTTCCACCACCTCCTCCTCCTCCTCTTCTTTTCCTTCTTTCTTCTCTGTTGCTCCTGAATTCCCTAACCCATCAACTTCGGCCATCTCTACCTCTTTGTCCTCGGAAGACAATTTGTCCATATTGATCCCAAAGCGCTCTTGCCACTCTTTGGTTACTGCAAACGCCCTCTCAACCAATGTATCTCCTATCTCAGGAGGCTTCCGGCCATTGGAATCCAACAACGAGCGCAACAACATGCCGAGCACCCAGCATTGGTCCTCGCCGCCGCCACTGCCAGCGGCTAAGAAATCGCTTACCACGTCGAGGACAAGGCGGGGCGGGTCGACGGCCATGGCGACAGCGGGGCCGGCCTCCTTCCGGACCACGGCGAGCTCCCGGCGGTGTGCGGTCATGAAGCGCCAGAGCGCAGCAGCGTCCATGCGGCGGCATATCCACCGGAGCGCGCCCTTGATGTCGGTGGGCGGTGGCCCCGTGGATTCAGTCTCGGCCTCAGCGACGGCGGCGGAGAGCGCGGCGGAGGCCGCGGCGAGGCGCGCGGGGACGGCGGACTCGCGGGCCTCGAGCGCCGCGAGGGACTCGGAGGTGGAAGCGTCGACGGCGGCTAGGGCTTCCTCGAGTGCGGCGGAGCGGGAGGCGAGGTCCTCGAGCGAGGCGAAGTGTGCGAGGGCGCGCGACCAGGCGCCGTGGCAGTCAGCAAGGATCTGCTGCTGGGAGTCGAGGTGGGCGAGCAGGCGCCGGACCTCGCCCGCGGCGGCGGAGTCCTCGGTGGTCGCCATGGCGGTGAGGGCTGCGGGGAGGGAGGATGGGGCCAAATTAGAAGAGGAACAGTCTAGATGGACTTGTTTCGTTGCCGTGGACATGGAAGTGGGCTTTGCTCTCGATTTACACTAGGGCTCCAATGGGCTACTTATGTTAACCGGATTGGGCTTAGCTGGCCAAGTCGGTTTGGAAATTTAATGAGCTCAGGAAGATGGACATACTTGTTTCCCTAGTTTTCTCAACAACAAAAAAAAAAACTTGTTTCCCCCGTGTTTGACGTGTTGTGTATTACTTCCTCTACACCTGAATAAATATATTTCTAGAGTTATATAAAGTCAATTTTTTAAATTTTAACCGAATTTTTAGAAAAAATATGTCAAGATTTACGACATTAAATTAGAATAATTAAATATACCATAAAATATATTTTCATAATAAGCTCATTTTACATCCTAGATGTTGTTGCTTTTCCTATAAATTTAGTTAATCTTGAGATAGTTTCACTTGTATGGATTTTAGAAATTGATTTATTTAGAGATGGAGGGATTATTTTTATCTATCTATTTATATAAAGTCGGCTAGGTTTCCACACAAAGGGATCAATGCATTAGGCATGAGTGGTGGTGAGAAGGGATGTAGCCATGACGATTGCCTCTAAACAAGGGAGTGTAGCCCACAACATCATCATTGTGAAAAGGGATTTTTCCAAATGACCCCTCGTCCAACTTGAATTTGCAAGCGGGTGCCACCATGGTACCACCGCCCGTAGATGTCACTTCTGAGCACCAAGCCATCTAGCTCTCTTCGATCTAAAGAGAACCTAGGAGAGGATAGATCTAGTAGTTAGGCAAGGAGCAAAGAATCGCCTGGGATGCAAGCACAAGAGGAAGTGACTATAAACAACCACCATACTTAATGGTGCAAGAGCCACGTTAGAGAAAACAAACTGGCCACTAGTACGTAACTTCAACCTCCATTTTCCACCACTGTAGCCCTCCACTGATGTAGCCCAGCAACCACCAGGGCATCAACTCGTAGCTACTCCCATCCATGGAGCATCTGGTTGCTAGAACCGCCTGTAGCACAAAACATCCCAAACATGGCCTCTGTCACATGTCAAAAGCCTAGGAACAACTTCCAACACCCCACACTTCCACATCCTTGGCTACACCTGGACCATTGTCCCACCACACCTAAGGATATATCCAGTGCAAATTTTGTTGGGGATCTATTCATTCAACCAAGGGAAAGGGCCGATCTAACCACTACAAAATAGATCAATCTTCAGCTTAGGGAAATGGGGAGGTTGAGGGGAAGAGAAGTAGTGCTCCAATGTCATCGTCCTTGTAGACATGGAGTTCCTGTACACGCACCAATAGTGGTGAAACAGCTAAGAGTAAGGCAAGTGAGTGGGGGACAATAAGTACTAGGAATCCACCAATGTCAACTAAACTACATGTAGTGACAATGCAAAGGGTCCAATTATTGGTGATGTCTCTTCTAGGCAGTGGCGCAATTTGAAAAGACAAATCGCTGTCACTATCCAAATCCTCCAACAATTTGGAAAATAAAAATTCTAGCGATGTCCAAATTAACCGTCCAACTATGATTCTGAAAAAGATAAGATAGATCCTCTATTTCTAACCGGAAAATGCAAGTGATCTATACATGTTATCTTTCTCAATAAAGGCAACTACTCTATTCTAGACTTTGCATGAGTTTTATGCATAGGCACAACCATTTATTACCATAAGTCTAACCAATGAAAAGTAGAGTGCGGGAACGTGGGAGTGTGGGGTGTTGGTCGTAGTTCATTGTAGTTCATGTAAAGTAGAGTAGGGGATGGCCATCCCCTACTGTACGTGAATTTGCACAACCATCTATTACCATAAGTTCAACCAATGAAAAATACCCTGTTTGTTTCGCTGAAATTTAACTTATGTTGATACTTACACTGATTTGTGGTGAGAGAAAAATACCGTTCGTTCGCTGAAAAGTACTACTCAAGTAGTTCAATATATTGTAGTTCATGAAAAGTAGAGTGCAAATTCACGTACAGTTGGGGATGGCCGCTTCATTTCGTCCAATCTTTATAATCATGATAAGCAGGATATATTCTCAGTTTTCACTTATTTGGAATAGTCAACACATGCACTTTGGCGAGACTTGCAGCGCTCGCTTTTAATTTGTACAAGTTTGATCTCCCCTACGGCCCTACCTGGCTGCCTCGACAAAATGGAGCAAGCACCATGACCACTGTTGCACTTGCAGCAGTAGGCACCAAGTAGAGAGCTAGGACACTCACCATGTTCGCTTAGGCTTATTTGGCTTATAAGCCGTACTTTTTCAGTTAAAGAATAATATTTTTCTCTCACACCAAATCAACCAACAGTACTTTCAGCCACGGCTTATCAGCCAAACAAGCCCAATCGAACAGGGCGACTATTTGCTGACGTACTCTGAGGCCCTGTTTAGTTCCTCCTAAAGATGGCAACGGGGAATTCCCCGTCGGAGGATAAGCCACCATCCCCGTCCCCCCTCGGGGAGAATTTTCCTGGCCCGTCCCCATGAACAACCACAGGGAGCCTTCCTTCCCCATCCCCGTCCCCGATACAACAACATACACAGACATAAATCTTGCAAGGTTGACAGATTCACACATGCATAAATCTAGCAGCAAGGTTCATAGATTCATAAAAGATCACAGATTCATAAATCATGTGATACTCATTAGTCTAATCAATCTAGCAACATAGTTTAATAGCAAGACACACGCCAACACAGGTGTCAAGGCATCCAGGTCAAGCACTCAAGCTCCAGCCACATAGTCACATACATTGATACATACCAGCAACTAAAGATCTACCAGCAACATAGATGTCTAGGACTCCAGGTGTCCAGCACATAAGCATACACACAGGCACATACACATGACAACATATGTGTCCAGGTGTCCAACACAAAAGATAAGCACAGGCTGCACAGCAGCACAAAAGAGAACACAATAGTCCACCTCTAGTTGGCCATCATGAAGTTCAAATGCCTTGCCAAAAGAAAGACGACTCTAGCTCCAAACTCACAGGAGTGCAAGTCCACATGATCTGACCAGAAGCAACAATAGTCAATGGACAAACAAGTCCTCAATTTTCTGGCAACAAAGATAGCTACAATGCATTGTCAATTAATAATTTTCAAATAATACCTCCATTCCATCTTGTATCTCTTGAAGACAAGTCCAAAAGGTGGTTGTTTCTTCATTGTCACTTGCAAACAAACAATTGTAGTACATGAATTAGCAATTATGATAATAAAAAGATGTAGTGATGATGATTTATAATTAGAACAACTTATAAACCTTTGTATTTGTTTCGAAGTCAATCTTGTGAACACATTAAGGCCTCCAATATCTCTGGAGTGAGCCGGCTGCGATGCCCACTAAGGACCCTTCCACTTGTACTAAAGGCAGATTCAAATGCAACTGTAGTAACTGGAATAGCATAAATATCTCTTGCAATCTTTCTCGGTAGCGATTCAAGGTAAATATATATATAATAAAAAATTTACATGCGTAATACAACACCTACTTTTTTTTTTAATTAATCAGTATGAAACAGAGTTACAAAGAGCAACTTGTAGTACATGCTCACAATCAAAAAAATACAAGGAAGTCAATCATTCATAAATCACGAGAAACAATTTACACATCTTTGAACAATTAGAAATTATGAAATAAAAGGCATAAAATGGGTAGCATGCATGAAATCGAACCCTAGTGATTTCAACAGTTGGAGACCATTGCCGAGGATGAAGCCTGCGATGGCGGAGCAAAGCGCAGCTCCTTCAACCGCAAGACGACTTTTAGTCTTGGTGAACATCCTTTTCGGCCGTGGCGTTGGGGCCTGACAGACTGCCTTTCGGTTTGCGGCACCAGATGCCGGCATAAGCGCAACGCTCGGCATGATAGCGGATGCATTAGCGGGTGCGAGCTGCGCGTGGCAACGTGCCGCCGCCGTCGGCCTCATGGCGTTTGGTGGCCGGTCCAAGACCGAGGTGGCGTCCCTTTGAGGACCGCCGGACGTGGGTTAGTCAATATTCGAAAACGCAGACATGAACAAATGTAAACACTGAACTAAACTAGCAATACAACAGTGCTACGAATGTACATGTATCATAAGAATAGAACTAGCTATGCATGTATCACGTATGAACAGAACTAGCAATACATGTATCACGGAACCAGAACTAGCAATAGCAATACATGTATGAACAAAACTACGAATTTACATTGTTCTGAGATTTGATTTCTGAGTTTCTGACCTTCCTTCTCCATCGGAGCTCATGGGAGATTCAGATCCAGGTGTATCCATGTCCCTGCGAGTTGCGGCGGCGAGAATCTGAGTTCCAAGCCTCCAACGAGGTCGACTCAGACGGTGCCGTGGCGATGGACGTCTGGCCAATCTCTCGGGCGACGGAGAGGCCGAGCGATGGAGGATGGAGACTGGAGTTGCCTAGAGTCTCGGACGGAGTGAAGATCCACCGAAAAACGCTGGTGGCCGCCTCGGCTTCGTCTTGGCGGCGTGCAGCGTCTCCTGGCGCGTCTCATGATCTCACCTCTCGCGCCCGCTCGAGTCGGGATTGGATGGATAGGGGTCGGGGGCGGGTGGACTGGTGGAGTGGGTGACCGGGTGAGAATTAGGGTTAGTCGCGTATATATACTTCCTTGGCTAATGGGCCTTTTCTTACATGGGCCTTGCGCCCACAGCTCTCGCGATTCGATGGTGTTTGCTTCAGGCTAAATGGGGATGCGGGGATCGGGGTTGGGGACCAGGGTACCATCCCCGTCCCCGCCATCCCCGACGGGGACAACAATTCTACCAATTCCATCCCCGTGGGGATCAATTCTCCACCATCCACATCCCCTAATGGAAGAAATCCCCACGGGGAATCGGGGATCGGGTCCCCGTTGTCATCTTTAGTTCCTCCCTCTAAAGTTTACTTTCTGTCACATCGGATGCTTGGACACATGCATGAAGTATTAAATATAGAATAAAAAATAACTAATTGCATAAATTGCGACTAATTTACTAGACGAATTTTTTAAGCCTAATTAGTCTATGATTTGACAATGTGGTGCTACATTAACATATACTAATGATGGATTAATTAGACTTAATAAATTCGTCTCGCGGATTACTGAGGACTTCTGTAATTTATTTTATTATTACTACCTGAACACTTCCATGTGACACCCCGATGTGATATCCCTAAACTTTACTCCCTGAATTTAAACACCGTCAGTCTGTTCGCTTGTTGGTTTCAGTTAGGGCTTATCAGCCAGCCAACAGTGTCTTTCTCTCGTAACAAACCAGCACCGGTCAGATTTATCAGCCAGAAAGCAACTAGCGAACAGGCCGCATGAATGCCGTGTCTGCTAGTACTGCACACTGAGTCAGCGGACACCCACAGCAAGCACAGGATCTAGCTGGCTTGGCTGCCGCCACATCTGTTGTGTCTGTTTACAGGTCTCCTCCATGAGCTGTACCTCTGACTCCAATCTTTGAAGGAAAGGGAAAACAATAAAAAAATTAAGAGTATTGTCAACTTCAGAGTTCCGAGCATGACAAAACCCAGCGCAGCTCACTCGTCGGGACCGATCGATTCCGCCTGACAGCTTTGACGAGCTACTAATTTCGCCAACTGTTGCTTTCAGAAACATGACTTTTATTGCAGTTCAAAAGTTCATCAATTCGGAGCATCTTTTAGTCGATCGATCTACTACGTACATGCTCATCATTCTTCAAACAGAGAGAAAACGGAACGGCAACATGTCTCCTGGTTTTCAGGCCCTTCGCCCAAAGACGAAACTGTCGTGCATCTGAACTCGTACGGTCTGAAGATCAGTGCACATAAACTAAAACCTACAGTTTGCATACATGACCGAGAACTCATCCAAACCACTCACCATTTAGCAGTCACAGCGGGTCACTTTGTTTGGTCAGAAAAGGATGCTGATAATTAAGGCTGAGGATGACTAAGGGAGTGTTGGGATCCGGTGACTAAAATTTAGGAGGTATCAAATGAGGGTGTCGCATGAGATGTTCGGATACTAATAAAAAAGCAAATTACATAATCCGTTAGTACTTCACGAGATGATTTTTTAAGCCTAATTAATCCAGCATTAGCACATGTTTACTGTAGCAACGTTGTCAAATCATAGACTAATTAGGCTTAAAAGATTCGTCTCGCAAATTAATCACAAACTATGCAATTAGTTTCGTAATTAGTCTATATTTAATACTCCATGCATGTGTCCAAATATCCGATGTGACAACGACTAAAGTTTAGGAGGAGAAACCAAACACCCCCTAAGATGCGGTGGAAGTGGAATGAAGGCATGATTGATCAGTTGGAGATAGTTATCAGCTAGAGTTAAAATTTAGCTCAAATTAACTAAGGTTAACACCAACTACTAGACCCTATTTGAATAGGCTAGGACTAATTTTGACTAGACCCAGTTTCAATAGATTATGATTAATTTTAACTAATTTTAGCTAGCTATAGATCAGCCTTTATATAGACTCTGAATCATGCCGGTGTGCAGGCAGCGGCCGAATCGTTGTCGATTAACGTGCTGCCCACAAGCCGTCCAGGTCCTGCGAGTTTCTTTAAGGTATCCAATGCAAAGAGGCATTCATCAGTACTACAGCACTGCACCCGGTCACATGATCACATGCATGGGATGAGATCACTCGGACTGTTGGCTGTGCCTGTGCCACTCAAGCCAGCAAGTAGTAACCTCATACAGGAGCATTTTCTTATTCATGAAAGATCTAGCTAATAGCTCATATTAGCTAGCTAACTATTAAATGTTATTAGCTAGCTAGTTTAATTTGGTCTAACTAGTGAGATAGTTGTTAGTTGGATATTAGCTATTAATTAGCTATATTATTATCTGGACTCGTTTGGAACCAAATGAGCTCATTATTACTCAATCCACTCCCAATTATAAGAAGTGTCATTATTACCAAATGGGATAGCAGAATTTGGGCGAAACGTGCCACCTGTTTGTCAGGTTTACATGCTACAGCTGGTTAAATGACATAATGGTCTTTTACTCCGAATCGAAGATGGGGTTTATACCGCAATAGTTGTGGAGTTGTTGAGTTACGAATTGCATATCAATAGATTGCTGTCAACAATTTTTCCAGCGATCTCTGCACAATAAAGAGCCAATTTGGGTGCCGAAGTAGGTGTCAATCTTTGGATGGTGTGTGCAGAGTCGGGAAAACGTGATAAATTGATGTACATTTTTTCTTTTTGAGTTTTGAAATGGGTTAGGAGTGAAGAACACGAGCTAATCAAGACTTGTGGGCTGGTTGTCCTCGAACAATAAAGGGGCTGGGGCCTTGTAAGTGTTCTGCAAATGCCTCTGTCTGAATTCTGAAACTTAAATTGATACAAAGTAGCATAATTGTTGGGATTTGTCTAATAGTACTTCTGTTGAACGTGTCGTTGACTAATCAATCCTCTTCATGGAGCTTTGACAGGAAAATGTACATCAATGGCTGTCCAGTCAGCTTGAAGAAGCTTCAGAGGTGCCTGTTGCTGCTGTGCTTGCATACTTGCAGGTTATGTGAACATCTTGTCTCCGCCAATTTTTCTAACACTTATAAAACCTTATCGATAAACTAAGTTGATGCCATATGTCATATGCAAGGACCACAGACCAATCTAGTATTAAGTGTTGAGAGATTTGTATGTTGTCACGGGCTTTTCACTTTAGGCTTTTGACCTGATGATAGGAATTCAATAGTTGAACTTGCTAGAACTGAAATATGTGCACTGCATAATAAGAGGTACTGTTTACGAATGTAATCTGTGAATCTAGTAAGAGAGAACATAATGTTACAATAAATCTGTCTGCAGACGTGATTCTAACACAATCTTCTACAATATGACTTGGATTTTATTGTGCCTTGTTAAGCTCCAAAGTGCTACTGAGAGTAAACTATGAAACTGTTGTAAAATGATAGCTAGTGCCTTGTTAAGCTTCAAAGTGCTACTGAGAGTAAACTATGAAACTGTTGTAAAATGATAGCTACGCTACACGTAAGCTCAATGCTGTCTAATTGAGACTCATATATCAGGACATACACCAGAAAGCAATAATTTGTCAAGTGAAATGTTAAAGTTGTTGCCTGTTTCCATTGAAACCATCTTGGCCTTGAGACCTCATTTGGAGACAAAATTGTTGCCTTTTTAGTGTAGCTCCTGCTACTGCTTCAGCAGTATCCATATGTCCCAAGTCCTTGATGCTTTCTCTTCTGTACGCAGAATGAGATTGAGCACTGCCGAGAGGATCCTGTAGCATCTCCGCAGCATCCAAGCCAACAGCAAACACATAGCACCCCTTCTGCAAATGTTCAATGCAATCCCTTCTCGTTTGGGAACAGAGCTGCTGCGCTTGACTCCCGGATGGATGAAACAGACCAGACAAGCAATTCTGGCGTCCCAAATTCTCTTCCCGACCCTTTACGGCAAAATTTCCACTCAAATCATTTGATTCAGTCTTCAGGGTATGGCCCCATCAACTCATGTCCCAACGGAAATGGGCCTCGGAACAACCGGTCGCCACAAAATCAGGACTCTGTGAATTGCAATTTAACTGAGCCCTCCATGGATATGCATTGTGATGGTCCTTGAACTTGAGAACCATATGAAAATTCGAAGCAATTATCTTGGTTTGTTCAAGGCATCAAGATGTGATCTTCACTGCCTGAAACCTAAAAAAATCTCAATATTTGTTGACCAAGAACGAGAAGCCCATCGGTTAGAGATGATGTGTTTGCCACCAGCTATGTCTCCATGTGGCTCGTGCAGAGCTCCAGCGATCTTGATTTGTAGACATTATTATCAACCCTTACTAACAGAATGTGCATGGCACACAGAAGCCCTCTTGGGAGACAAATATGTTGATTGCGAAGGTTGGAACTTGGAAGCAGTATAATGGTTGGTTTTACTGCCGCTTTCAGCACCAGTCTTTTCCTTGTGTGGCAAGTGCAAAGCTATGCTCTGTTTATGAGCACTTTGTGGTGGTGCTTTCTTCTTAAGGAATTTGCTTGCTGCATTCTGTCATTCTTTGTAATAGATGCATTCGCAGTTGCAGTGTTTCATCTTTTTTTTCCTACTCCATAATTTGACCAGGAAGTCTTGTAACATTTGTTTTCAAAGTGGCATTGAAGTGTAGAAGTTCAAACATATTTTTTTTTATGAATATCTAACCCAGAACTAGAATCTGGAATGGGCGTTCTCGAGACCTGTGAACACAGTAGACTCATGGTTGCAAAGTTCTTTGCATGATTCTAATATCACTGTAGATTGTCAAGTTAGACGTTTCTGAATTATCTAACAGAACTTTGACAGTGCTAGGTAGTTTTGTGATACACGAAGATGGCATTTCTAATTATAAGAACAGGTGAACAGCGACACATTTGGTTGGAAGTAATTGAAAGGAGGGAAGGGATTGAGAGTTTAGAAATCTTCTACTTATTCGTGGGAGTGGGAATTTTGATGGGAAAGGGAACGAGAGTTCAGAGACCAAACTTCTACTAATCAATTCTCCAGGGGGGAGGTGGTAATTGGATAGGAATTGTGTTTTTAATGAAAGATGGGTGCATCATCACCATTTATCATGACTTGTCTTATAATTCCCTCCATCAACTTCCATGATTAATTCTCATGCCCCTTCTCATGCAGTACCAATCGCACCGCAAAGATTAAACCCCAAGATCAGACATCATTTGGCACTAGTCCAAATGCGTACAAGACATATCATTTAGCATTGTCCAAAGACGTTCATGTGATCTGAATCTTTACACAAGGAACGTATGAACGCCCACAATCTCCAACTCCTCTAAACTGTGGTTTTGCGGTAATTTAACGGATGATCCGTCTTCTAACTGCGGAAGGTCAGCAACTTACACACAGCATTCAGCTTTCCATTCGGAACTGCCCACAACCAGTGACTTGCAGATTCAATCTCTTCTTGTCTTATACAACTAAAACATTCGGTACGACACCAAACCTCATCGGTCTGCCTCGCCCCTGCGATCCCCGCCTCCTGCTCGCGCGCAAGGAGGTAAAAACGGAAAGCCAATCAGGCAATCACCTCGCCCAATCCCGCCCGATCCTCCAGCCAGCGCACGATCATCTCCCCCAATCCGTGGCTCCAGCAACCGCCCTCCGCTTCATCTCCGCGCTCGCCCACGCCTAACGCCTCCTCTCCCTCCCTGCCCTCGCGCCGCCGCGTGGGATACGTGGAGGTCGCCGCCGGAGACGCCGCCGTGTGGGATAAGTGGAGGTCGCCACCGGAGACCACTCCGCGCCTGCACCGGCACCTCGCCAAGTCAGACTGCCCCCGCCCTCGATCGTCGAACCGCTGCCGTAGGAGCTGCGGCAAACGTCGACGAGTGTCGCCGCCCTTCTCACCGCCGCGAGCGTCGCCGCCCGGGGCAACAGGACGAACCCCTATGCCCCGCTCTCTCACTTCGTCTCCCTCGGCTGGATCAACGTTGGGGCGGTTAGATCGACGCCGTGGGCACCCTCCTTCGACGCGCCGCCCCCTTCATCTCCCCTGGCTTGACCAGCGTTGGGGTGGACGGATCGGCGCCGCCCCCAGTCACATCGACACAGTCGCCCTCCAGTTGACGCGCCGCCCCCTTCGTCTCCCCAAGCTGGATCAACGTTGTGGCGATCGGATCGATGCCATCGCCAGTCGGATCGATGCCTTGGCCGCCCTCCCGTGGACGCGCCGCCACATTCGCGTACGTGTTCATCTCCTGGCTGCCTCTCCCTTCTTATGCATTTCGAATTTCAAGATTGAGCATTTGTCTGCTTAATTTGATTTCAGGAACTAGCCGGATTGTGGAGTGCTGTGGTTTTCTCAATTTGAGTTTGCTGTCTGATGGGTTTGTCGGTGCCGGTGTTGCAGAGATTGTGGCGGCGACGTCCATCGCGAGGCCATGGGCGGATGTCACCTACTGCACTCCTGCACTCCGGTTCAGATTATTTCGATTCGTTCTGTGTATTCGATGCTCTGATGGTTGCTTTAGCTGCTAAATTGGTGCCGATCTTGTAATGGTATTGGGTGATAGATGAGTCTCGAATGCAATTTCGTTTGTTAAAAAATGTGATCACACTGTGGAATTGAATGCAGACAAATGCCCAAGTTTCATGCGCAGTTAGTGAGGATGCAGTGCTATTGATTTGGGAACCTGAACCTTGGTCATTGCACACTTGAGAGCTCGAGTTCATATGTATAGTTATATAAATAGTATATCATGTTGAGTCTGGAATCGCAAAACAAGTTATACCTTTATAATCTATGCTTTTGGTGGCTTGAGTGTATATGTACCAGTTAATTTGGACATGGGAAAACAAAATAGAAAGAGACGCAACCGAGGATTTTGTTATTTACTGCTGCAATCAAGATATTATACATCCAAGTTGAAATTTCTTTGCATTAGCATAATAAGGGGCAGTTCGGCTGGTGTGAATACCAGCCGGATTTCACTGTACATGGCTGGTTTTCACTGTTCACTCTCTCGCAAATTCCTCCAGATTCATCCAGATTCCTCCAAGCGAACATGGCCTAAGCTTGTTTACAAAAGCACAGTGAATATTCTACATTTAACACAATTCTGCATTTTTTGTGGTCGCTTTTATTTGAATTGAGAATTGATGATTTAAATTGTGGGGTTCCTTCTTTTCTGTTGATTGTTTGAAGCCTGTTTGACACCCTGTAGTGTTATGTCCTTGGATTAAACTCTTTTTTCTAATGGTTAATTTTTTTGTCTTGCTTGAATTGTATGATGGAGTTCAGTTGAGATGGCACAACCCAATGCTTGAATATATCTAATTTGAACAATTAATGAGTTCTTGTGTTACGTAGGTTGCTCTGAAAACACTTGTAGTGATCCATAGGCTTCTTCGGGAAGGTGATCCTGCATTCCGCGAAGAGTTTCTAACATTTATTTACTCAGAGAGAGTGGATTTTGCAATTGTCAAACTTCAAGGATGATTCTAGCCCAGTTGGTTTGTATTTCTTCAATTTATTAACCTGATATTTTATTTGGATCGTTAATATTCTTTCATATTTCCTTCTTATCTATTGCCTTTATATTTCAGAATTATATCCAGCTTGAGATTATTCTTCATGGGTTCGCACATACGGTTTATTTTTGGAGGAAAAACCTGAATGCTTCAGGGTCTTGAAGTGTGACATTGAAGCTGAGCGTTTATCAAAGCAAGGTCAAGGACCTGAAAATGTCTGGATTCTGACATGCTCATCCACTATTTTTATTTCATTTTATTACCACTTTACCAAAGCTGGGCGGTGTTATCCATTATTTGTAGCTATATTACTTGCTGATGATACTTCAGCATGTAATTAAACTTTTTTGTTTTCAGGGAGACCACAGTAGAACTAGGGAATTGAATTCTCGACTTGCTGGAGCAATTGCCAGTACCGTAGCAATTATTATATCGACTTATTGGCTGTCGGGTGATTCTCTCTTATCCTTGCAATAAATTTAGGTTTTTTGTCTGTATTTTTCTTTTTTAACTAAGCCAACATGGCACTGCTTTTCCTTTTGTATTCAAGCAGATGGAGTTGCAAATAACAATTATCTGGTGCAATATGCTCTAGCTCAGGTAAGCTCTGTTTTTTCTGTCATTTTTTTGCTTCAACTTCTACAAGGTGATCTTTATATTTAGTTTAACGAGCCAACTGGTCATTTATGAATCTGTCTGGCTATGTCTTGCACTTTATGACCTATTCAATGTATAATAGAGCAGTTCAATTCCTGCTATGTAACAGTTTATTCTTAGATCCGGGGCATCTTACGCAATTTGAGTTAATCCTGATAGATTTAATATGGGCTTGGCCCATATTTTATTTAAATAAATTAAATAAATCCTAGGCTCATATTATATACTACGGTGCATGAATTGCTTTTACCAGTTAAGTCAATTATGGGCAGGAGTTTCTATTCCTAATTGTGAGTGGGAGTGACAAGAGTTTTTTATTCCTAAATAAGAGAGTTACAGGAGTTTTCGTTCCTAATGGCAAGAGTTACGGGAGTTTCTACTCCTAATGGTGAGAGTTACGGGAGTTTCCGCTCATGATAACGAAAGTTTCTTTTGTGAGAGTCTCTCCCAACTCTTGTGCTCCCGCTCGGCTTCCTGGCTATGTGATAAAAGCAAGACATGCTTCAACATTCAGACGAGCTCTACTACATATACGTAGGCCTTCACCTTTCTAAGTATTTCTTTCTCCATCAACATTTTTCCCATCGCCTCTAACTTTTTTTAACATTCATAACTATTGCCTCGTATACCCTTATGCCCGTCGGATGATGAGATGTTCCCTTTCCAATTTAAGCAAAAGCAGTTTCCTATCCGGCTCAGCTTCGCGATGACCGTTAACAAGTCGCAAGGGCAGACTATCCCTAACGTCGGGGTATACTTGCCGAAACCAGTGTTCTCGCACGGCCAATTGTATGTGGCGCTATTAAGAGCTACGGCAAGATCGAACATTAGGATCCTAGCCATGCCGGTTGCTGAGAAGGACGCGAACAAGGAGAAAGGGAAAGGGAAAGGGAAGGGGAAGAAGAAAGCGACAAAGGATATGTTCACAAAGAATATCGTATATAAAGAGGTTCTAACTCCATAAAAGAGATAATGCATCACACGTCGATATATATATTTTTAGATATCAAATGGTACATTAACTTTAAAAATTAACAAACAACTTATATGCAGGATACTTCTAACTACAGCTTCAATAATCTGCATGCTTCAGTCGCAAGAAGTCAGACGCCGGATCTTGAACTAGAAAATCTTCTAGATCATCATTGATTGGTGACCAATTGCAACTTGGTATTCGTGCAAAAAAGCTCGTTCTCTTTAGGGAGGCCGAACTATTGGATTATTCATTAGATTCATAATTTGTGTGGAAAAAATTCTAAAAAATTTACGATCGTATTGTGAAACATTGAGACATTAGATTCTTAATTGTAGAATAGATTCTAAAACATGTATTGTGAAATACAAACTTGTTATGATTATCTTTTCGTAGCACTTGATTCTTAAAAGAAGTGCAAGCTTATCTTTCGCATATCGTAGGCATGAAATGATGCGACAATTGAAGTTGATATTTTAGTTTTGTAACTATCTTTCGTGAAGACTTATGTAATATTAATTGAAACATTATAATTATGGTATCTATTTTAGATAACGGTATAACACACGTTCATACATATGTTATCGTGATATTATATATTTTCGTTGCAACGCACAGGCATTTACCTGGTCAGAATAATTTATATGTCTATAAGGCGTGTCCTCGTTCTGTCGTTCATATTTACCGTTCATATATATAGCAAGTATATAAAAAGAAAAAGGTATGTTCTGCTTCTTCAGTAACCATATTTAACAAAGTTACAAGCATACAGGTTAGGTACAACTCAAGCAGTTAAATATGCTTGTACAACATCTGACGTCAGGTTGAAATAAAATCGCATCATGGGAGCAAGCCCCGTATATGCTTTGGAAACACCATCTAATATCAGTTTAATCACATATCGTGAGAACAAACCGGCGAGTCGTCCTTGATCGAGAGATTAGCGTCCTACTCGCCAGCCCTGCATGCAGCTACTGCCAGCACTGGCCGTCAAGTGGCCGCCGATGTCAGATCCGGGACTGGCCTTGTCAGCACGGGAGAGGGCAGCCGAGCTCCTTCGCCGCCGCACTAAGGAAGGCGAGCGTCAGCCTGGTGGCACGGCGGCTGTGGGCTTCCCATTCTATGCACCTCTCAACGTCCGCTTGCCAGTTGATGATGCCTGCGGCCAGGCACCGGTACGACGGGTTCTGGATGCCATTCCGCTGTTGTTCCCCTTGGATGATCTTGTTGGGGTTCATGGATCCGTTGTTCAGGATGTCACGGAGGACGGACATGCTGAGCGCGCGCACGTGTGCACTTGGGTGAGAAAGGCAGCGGATGGTGGTTGATAGACGGCACTGCAAATCATATTCAGTTAACCTGCTGAGTTATGAAGGATGCATGGTTGGCATTTTAATGAATGAGAACGAGAGTAGATAAAGAGGGCATGCCTTTAGCAGATTACAAAGGCCATCAGCAACTGATAAACCTGAATCTCCCCATTCAATAATAAGATGGACTGCTCGAGCAGTTACTTCGAGAAGCTGCATGTATCCACCAGACAAAACGACGGTCAGCAGGCATATATATCATGCGAGTTTGTAGTGCATGGAAATGATAAGTTGGTCATGTTTAATGACAGCAGAACATAATGGAACAGAACAGACAATTTTTGTTAAAGGTATTCTCCTGTTATGAAATCTGATGAATGAAAGAAATGTCACCTCAAGTTGTGGCAAAGTACAAGCTTCACCATCAACAAGCATTCCATCAGTAGCACGAAGTAGAAGGTCAGAGGCACTAGCAAGTATCACCAAAGCTTCAGGGCTGTCATGGTTCCTCATAAGCTCAGCTATAAGCTTCACTATACGTTGGTTGACTCTCCACATCTTCTGACCTTGTTCGTCGTCTCTAGCAATCCAAGGCTGCAAGTCCTTCTCGGCCTGTGAAAAAAATAAGCGTCAAGAAAGATGACTAGGAAACGGGTGCATATTCACGTAGGCATTGTAGTTAAAATGTGTTTTGAAATAGATTTGTCAGAAACCAAAAAAAACTAAGAATGTCTGTTTTGAAATAAATTAATCATAAAAGGAAAATGAATTTGTTTGAAGTAAATCAAACAAAATTTAAACCAAAATTAGTTTTGACCAAACATGCGAATATAGCAATATAGCAATATCGTGACCTGGAGAACGATAGCAGTTGAGGCCTTGGTTGGTGATGCTGAAACGACATCACAAAGTGCATCCACAACCTACACATGAGAAACAAGGATTGTCATTTAGCCATAAGAATGTTAACAACAATATTGATGACTTCATACCGCCACTCAGGCTTATAAGAACACATAAATATACCTTCCTCCATCCTTGGTGAGCTGATGTACTTTCTGCAGACATCTGCATTTCGGGAGAAGCTATGAGCTTCTGCCAGAGCAATGAGACAACAGAGAAGCACAGCTCTTGTTTCTCTGATAATACAGATCTTAGGAGAGTTTGTGAACCTCGGTACCCCCCATTCCGATCCATGGTAAGGAAGTTTGCCAAATCAGATGCTTCCACCTGTAAGCTTGCAATGGATTTCCCAGATGTACTTGCAACATCGCCATTCAGTAGAACCTCTTCTGCACATTTCAAGAGTGGCCTTGAGAAACCATTTTTCTTATGTGATGTTGAACCATTCTTGTTTTCCAGCTTGACACTATCCGATGAGCTGGTATTGTTTTCCTCAGAGTGATGTTGATTATCCTTCTTTACTGGTGTAAGGGTCAGGTGAGCTTCAAGAGGCTCAGCTTTGTTCACAATGGAGGACACTGTTTTACCATGCAAGTCAATCAAATGGTAGAGGGATGATGCCCTGGTAGAAATCTCAGGATCCCGCTTGCATCTCATCATTGCAGAGAGTGAAGTAAGGCACGGCCTACACCGACGAAATAACTCAGAAACGTGAGCGGCAACCATAGCTGCTGCAACTATTTCATTTGAGCTATAGCTCCATGAGGTACCAACTGATGATGGCTTCAGGGAGAAAAGGGCTTCCAAGATGCCAAGAATTCTGCGAGTATGAAGAATTGCTGAGCTGATGCTACTGCGTGGCTCATTATTGATCCCATTGTTTTTTCCAGGTATGTTAATCTTCATGGAATCCTTTAAATTTGAATGCGATCCATTCTTAGAAATGCAAGGGAACAGGTCGAGCTCGCAAGATAAGGCAACAACTGCAGCTAGAACATATGAATCAAACGTAGCAACAGGGCCTTGTCTCTTCTTACATCTGCTTCTTCCATTTGTTAATCTTGAATGATCAGTGGCTTCCTCATGGGAATGGTTATCACTACCAGTTGGTCTTTTGCTGCCTCCTGGCAAAGCTTGATGACTGACACAAACAGTTAACACCACAAATAGCAACCGGGAGGCAAGGTCCATTGAGGCACAGGATTCAACAAAGAGTGAATGTATCATTGTGTGAAGTTCAGCAACAGCAAGGTTCTTAGATTGACTTCTTGGCTTTCTAGATTGCTCTGATGTTTCAGAAGGAAAAGCTCTCCTAAGTATAGCTTCAACTGTTGCCACAAATATCCTCATCAGGCATGCTTCAGATGGACTTCCACGAGGTAGATACTCGAATACTTTTAATAATGGTAAGTACAGGCTCCATGACAGTGTAGGTGGCTGAAGCGGGGCAGCTACAACAATTTCAGGTAAATCAACTGCTGATGAACTTAGCGGTAGCAAACCATAGGCAGCTTCCCAGATGGTACATATTCTCCACTCAACATCAGGGCCATGAGCACACAACAAAGAAGCAATGCCTTGTGCAGTGGCATCGATAGTGGCCTCAGATGCAGGAACTTCCAACTTCCGGTAGTTAAAGGTGCAGACAGAAAAATGATCAATGCAAACAGAAGTCAGCAATAAATCAAGGGGAAGCTAATTTCCTACTTTGGGTTGTTATAACATCAAAGTAGCTGAATATTGTAAAGGGTTATATCAAAGAATATATGGCTCAAAGAACATCGTAGATCATAAAAAAAAACACCTTTTTTTAAGGAACTGAGGTACCATACTATATCAGCACGTATAAATGTGAAAATTCTTTATTCAATACACATACAGATTAAGTGTAGACATTATATCAATTCACTGCAATGTTTTGGCTGATCAAATACCCTAAATAGTCATATTAAGGTGTCTTCTGTCCTGAACTTAGCTTTCCTCTGCCCTGAACTTAGTTTGACAGTGATAAAACTGGCTAAAATGTTGTGTAGAAAAAAGTTTAGCTGGGCTTTCACTAGAGAGTAGTTAGTGTCTGAATTATCATCATACCCATAGCTTCTTTAGAAAGCTTTTAAATTGATTTTGAGAAAAATTATTGCATACCTGCTTCTTATATGATGATACATAGCCACCTAGTGGTTCATGATGTACTTCAACTCCTTCGGCATGTCTCAATGGTGGAAAAAGCAGCGTTGGTTGGGAAAGTATTCGGAAAAGCAAAGCAGCAGCTGTATCAGCAGCAATACCAGCTCTCATTGACATTGCAGTTCCAATTGCACGCAAGAAATGCAGATGCATCCAATTCTTTGGAAGCTACAAAAAAATAAAGTATCACAGTTAATGAAAAATTACACAAAGATGTGGTTGGACAATTTTGTATCATAGGCAACTTGATAATTTTGCACTCAGAGGATAATCTGTGAAGTATGTCATACCCGCATGCCAGAAGCATAATCTTCAGCTGCTCTAAGTAGTTCAACTAGCTGTACTGCTGCATCAAGTGCATCTGGAGCCCATGATGGTGGTGCTTCGAGAAGACCAAAAAGCAACCTCTGTGTAGCACTTGGTGTAGCAATTGCATAGTATCTGAAAAGAAAATAACCCATTAAAAATACTATCTGGAAGTGGATTAAGCACAGCAGTGAACTGGAGCTTACCTATGGAACAAGCGAGCATATGGTTCAAGAGGGGGCAGGCCAGCCACCAAATGCTCATCCAAGGGTGTTGTTGGTGGAGGTAGCAGAAGCGCAGGAACAGCTGCTGCTGTTAAATTTGCTGTTTCATAACGAGCTACCTCCTCATCACAGACACTTAATATAACTCCAGCTCCATTGGCAACAGCCCATCTGGGGGTGGACGGCATAAGCTGTGGGTGCTTCCCAGATCCTCGGCTGCAAGCTAAATCACCCAGGGATATGTTACAATTTTTTTCCATACACAACAAACATTATCAAGTACTACCCACATCCCAAAATATAGATACTTCTGGGTTTGTCCTAAGTAAGACCAAGTTTATAGAAAAAATAATTAAAATATAGAACACCAAATAACTGCATGGTGAAAATCATTTCATAGTTGGTCTAATGATACTAATTTGGTGTCCTAGATATTAATATTTTCTCCTATAAATTTGGTCAAAACTAACACAGTTTGACTTAGGACAAACCTAGAGGTAGCTATTAAGGGATGAAGGATTATATGAGAAAACAGTCCTCCAAACTCCAGGCTCGAGATTAGATAGATCATTGAATCTATTTTCATAATAAACTTATTTGGAGATACAAATGTTGCTAATATTTTCTATAAACGTAGTCAGACTTAAGAAAGTTTGACCAGCACGCTTCCCATGGCGACAGTTAATAAGGGACAGAGGGAGTATGATATCTCTACATATAGGAAAATGAGGCATTTAATGTTACTGTAATGCTGCAAATATACAATTATTTGCTGGTTGATTTTACTGACCAGTAGTTGGAGGCTTCAATTCTCCACCAGCAGCATATTTTCCCATTACACCCCCACACCTGATAAATGTGAAATAAAAACGAAGTGCTTAGACTCTGTTACAAAGTAGAAGTGTATTCAAGCAAACAATTAACTTTGAGCAGCAAATTAATATATTCCAACAAGCTGAAAAGCATCACACAGCAGAGAACAAACAATTCCATTTGTGTAACTGCATCATTTCACAGTAACCAGTTATTTCTGAACTATGTGTCCCCATACTATTCCTAGCGGCATGCTTGAAATCAATAAATTGCAGACATGGTTGCAGTATGGACTGGATAATGAATTCCTTCCCTTACTCCTGTATTATCATGGCTAGCTGTTTGTTGAATTCCGTGTATACATTGTCCATGATATACACATTGTTGATAAAAATACATAATCTGGAGCTTTACGGAAATTCAATAAACAGAAAAAGGTCAAATACAAATAATATTACTCACCATCGAAAATAGTCACTTCGAATGCCCAAAGGTGCAGCTAGCAGTATGTCAGTGATCCACGGGGTTAGTGGCCTCAATGGCTTCCGGTCAGATTCGTTTCCTGGAGAATTATTAGATTTCTTATCTGTGGAATCACTAGATGTTGCCTGATCAGATGTGCTGCTACATTCAGCTTCACTATGTCGGCGCTCAACTTTGAATATTGGCCTATTGTAGTGAGTCAAGACTCTAAGAATTTCTCCACAGGCCAAGGCCCACTGCTCTGAGTACTCTTGCTGCGGTGAAAATTGTTAATGAGAAACAGTATAGAATTGTGAAACTCAAAGTCAACACAAAGAGAACTGAAACCAACCACGATAGTAATGGCCTCACCTCAGAAGTATGGCTAAATAAAGAGATGAAGGAGCTGAATGGGGGACCATGCCTATCATAGCACAGCGTCCCATCTATGATGCGTGAAAGAATTGGATGTACAACTGCATGACCATGCTCTGGATGATGAAGAACAAAAGTTGCTGTACAATGCAAGTAAAAGCAATATGTCAAATTCTTTCTTGGATTTCCTGGCAATTGTCCATAAGAAGTATGTATTACCCAACACTTCATCTACCAAGCGACTTTCTTTTGATGGATAGGAACTTTGAATGAGCTGCACAGAAGCAAAAAAAAAGGGTAAATAAGGTAAACACATCTGGCATACATTTTGCCACAGCAAATACTAAACTGTTGTAGGAGATGAGGTACCTGAGCTATATCTTCAGGGAATTGCTCGCTGTCAGCTGTAAACTGGCCAAAGTACTCGACATAGGCCAAAATTTGTGCCTTCAAACAAGAAAAGACCAAAGGTGTTTGCGATCTACATCAAGTATCGTGAAAATTATAGCATAGACAACAAAACTCAAGAAGCAAGAAAGATACCTTCTTCTGCTCCACATCCTGGGGTGGAGGCCAGTACAATGATGAGAACTGGAGCCCATCGATCCACTTCGCATTTGAATCTGACATTCTTGGTAGCTCAAGAGCCTACCCAAGAAACTAGAAAGGCTCTCAAAGGGAAAGAAATAAATTATACACGTTGATCCAATAACCAATAAGAGCACCTGTAATCAACACCGTATTGAAGTTGCCAGTCAGTTCATCAATCTATGCCACCAAATTCCTACTCTTAGTAATGCTACTTGCCTCGAAACCAAGAAACTTTCAGCAAGACACAAGTTCTCCTAAGTGTACTGTTAACTTCTACAATCAACCCCCACAGAGGGGGGGTCTGCATCCCCCAACGTGAACAAGTATCATATCAACCAATCCCAAACATAGTTGCTTGAAAACCTCTGTATTAGAAATATATAACAAAAGAAGAATAGGGGGAAATGAATAATATTGAGAATTAATATTTAAGAATGAAGCAACTAAACAACAAATATAGGAACTAACAAAAGAAATGAGATGGAGCTAAAACAAAAAATGTGTACAATCTGCTGATAGATCTTTTAATTTTTTAAGATACAATAAATGCATGATCAAACAAAATTATTACCAAAATAGGGGATGAGAATTTTTCACTTCTCTTTTTAAGGCAGTAATTTTCACTTAACAAATATAGGCAGTAATTTTTAAGGCAGTACTTATCTAACATTTCAGCGCCACAATCCAAAATGGACACTTAAAACTACATTTGTGGATCACATAATTGAAGAATCAATCAATTTGGTAAAAGAGCACTTTAAAATATTCAAGGTGATGTTTTTTTTTTCCGAAACTGCCCGTAAGGGGAAGGTGATTTGGGAATCAGCTATTTACCCTTTAGAAAGTTCATACAGGTGCCTACATCTAAAAAGTTGTTCATTAAGGTTCAGCAATTTCGAGGACTTAACTTATCACCTAATTTCCTGTACTGATGAACAATTCGTAGGAATAGGATGACTGGTACAGAAGTTGAAGGTAAAATCTTTCTGCTCAACTTGCATATTTCTAGTACAAGTTCGTGTTTGTCTGCTTTAGTTCCTCGTCAAAAAAATACAATCAAACAAACAGGATAACCAAAGCAGACATGTTAAATAAAGGATTAACAACCTTTATAGATACAATTCCAAATGATTATCCCCGCCCTCTTTTGCACAACCGTAACAACGGATTTTTTTTTCAGGAACATAATTCTACAAACTGGTATGACACCGTAAATAGCGAGGCCCAACTCAAATCGACACTATTTGCAATCAAAACCTATAGAAACTCGTAGTCAAGTGCATCCGCCACGCATCGACCCGTCGAGGCTAGCCAAAACAAAATATGGTAAATTGGTAACTACAATCAGCTCAACCTCGCCGCCAAAATTTAAACTCTTCGTCGTCCAATCCTCCGCGTCTCTAGTAAATCTATCACCAGAACCCCGATAAAACCACCTGCTCCTAAAAAATATCTACAAATCCAGCCGGCCAGTTGACACCAGTAGCCGCGAACGGATAACCGTAAATCAACGGGCAAAACCGCAGAAAATACTAAATACAGCGCCAGAAGCACGAAACCCGCACAGAAAAAATCCGGGAAAATCAGGAGCATTACCTCGACGGGGCGCGCTCTAATCCGAGGCTCTCCGCGGGCAGCCAGCGGCGTCCGTGCGCAGATTTCGCGGCGGGGCGGCGGGTGAGGCGGAAGGGAGGAGAGAGAAATGGCGAGGAACGAGGAGAGGCGAGGAAAAGATTTTTTCGCGATGCGGGGTGGTGGTGGTGGTGGTGGTGCGGCCGCGTTATTTCAGCCGCTCGCCACAAGTGGAGGCCCACGCTGGTCACTACAGTCACCGACAGGTGGACACAGAATACGTTCGGGCCCACGCGTCCGCGGGTGGGTGCGGCTACGGGTGCGGGGGAGGGGAGATACTTATTCGGGAATGGCTCGGGCTGGGCTGTGGGCTGGGGTGGGAGATCGCCTCCTGGCGCTGCTGACATGGCCTTGATATTTTCTTGGGCGGCATGGCATGGGTGCATGACCATCATGACATGCATCATCCATCCATCATACGCATGCGGCATGCCCCTGAAATTGCGATTTGCACCTCCGTTTGGGAGTTAAATTTTAATAGCCTCCTGTGTCTGGTGCCTGCTTTTTCAGTGGTTCAACACTAACGGGGTGTTACTGTTACGACTTGTGATTTGGTGGAGGCGCATAGAATAGATAGTTTCTTGATTTTTATAACAAATATCCGATGATACTCCACGGGTCAAAAATAATTCTCTTATTTTGTGTTTTATGCTTATCTTTGGTCGGAAGTTTTTGGAAAATTACATTCTTATAAGTCATTAGAGATTATGCGATTTTGGAAATATTTTTCAATATAATTATACATGTATAGCTTAAGTAAATGTTTTCGAGCTAAATATTCTGTACATTTAATTACATGGAATGGGGATTATTAGGTAAAAGAAGGGATTACTCGAACAAGCACGAAAGCCTATAAAAACATAATTTATTAATTAACTAAATCAGATTCATGAACTAGAAGATAGCACACATAATAGATTTCTTGTTGTCCTAAATAAACAAACTACATGATTTTTTGAAATAGTGGTGCTACTGTGTTGAACTTGGAAGTTAGTACCATGCATGGTGCACGTGCTAGTGCCGATTACCGAGACCGTGAGACACGACAACATAGATTTCTTGTTGTCCTCAATAAACAAACTACATGATTTTTTGAGAATAGTGGTGCTACTGTTTGAACTTGGAAGTTAGTACCATGCATTGTGCACGTGCTAGTACCGATTACCGAGCCCGTGAGACACGACAACATAAACTTTCCGGCGCATAAGCATTATTTTTAACCGGGGTAGATAAATTTCGATGTTTTGTCAAGGGCGAACCAGCAAAAGAGAAGGATCTCATCATAAATTTGCTACAAGATAACACAACGTGAGGCTGGACTTTGCTAGGCTACTGGCCGTCCGATGCGTGGAGATCGACACCAATCCGATGGCCAGTGTTAGAAGCGTGCTTTGACAATGGAGGTCGTCGTCCTCTCTGCTGTCTCTCACTTCACCCGGTGAAGAATTTGAAGATAGCGCGGATGACATCAGGGGGCGGCAAGGCAAGTTGGAACGATTTGTCGATGACGAGCGGTGATAATTGGACGGTGGTGGTGCGATGTGCGCATTACGGCTTTTTAATTATTCGTCCACTATCATGGTGGGGCCCGGCCCTGCTGCCTTTGGCTAATTTGTGCTTAGACTAGATCCGTGATTATTAGGTCTTCCTTGGAGGTTTAAGAAAGGCATGAACAGCTGGTGGTTGTTTGCATGCTCTTTGCTTTCCGAGGGCCGCTGCGTATGGTGGTTACACTTGCACACTACTGTGTGAGAAATGTTCTTGTTTGTTTTCACATGCAATCATGCATAAAGGCAAGAGAAAAGTAAAGGTGAATTAGCTCTGACAATAACACAGCATTAAGAAAAAGTAAAACTAGCTACTAGGAGGGAAGCACTCGTGACTCTTCAATTAGTAAAATAAATATAAAACAGCAATAATAGTACTCCATATAGGACACATATATAGGAACAATTTTTCGACCTGTTCGCTGGTTGGTTTCTAGGTGATAAGCCTGGCTGGTGCTGGTTTATTGTGAGAGAAAAACATTGTTGGCTGGCTGATAGCCTAACTGAAACCAAAGCGAACAGACTGTTTAATTGAAAGCACGTGGGTGTGGAGTGTTATTATCCAATCGATGGCTATCTCAACCAATCTATCTAATGCGAAGACCGTGATCGACGTACAAGATCCACTTGAGTTTGCGTGGCCTTGGTAGCTAGAGCATATTATAAACAATTAAACATAGGATTAGAAGAAGAAATTATGTCCTCTCTGGAATGCAGATTTTTTTTCAGCTTTTGTATGTTTTTCTTATGAAAATGATGAATTGATTCCTATAAATTCCTCCATGCAATTCTTGTGAAATTCATGTGTTTCAGAGGCCCCAAACATATATACTGTTACTAGCTTTTAGTAGAGGCATGCTTTTAGTATCATAAACCTCGTCGTTTGTAGTTTTGTACATGTAGATGCGCGTCACGTCATATGAGGCTGATGAGCTATGTACAGTACAGTACGCGCAAACTGGCATTGCTTGTCAAGTAACATTACTAGCTTGTGGTAGTACGAACTTGCTGGGATTAAGAACGGACGAACGGTACTTATTTGGACCTCCGTGCCTGCCAATGAATATTAGTTTCATTAGGCTCAGAAATTTTCAGATCACCTGGCGTGCTTGGCACACATGCCAATCAGCAGATGAACCCCGGCCAATTGTCGCCACACACGTTTTGCAAAGCATGTAGCACGTACAGTACGTAGTATAGCAAGGAGTAGTACACAGTAAAGTCGGTAGCTATCGGAAGGGAAATAAATAATGGAGCATATAGTATACTATCAAATTGTTACGTACGTGTAGTACACTAACAGCCTGTTTATTGGTTGATTTATAAACTAATAAATCCGGTTAGTACTGGTACCATAATAGATATGCCGTGACTGAAACCAACTAACAGGCTGCCTAACACAACTGCACTGCGTTACGCGTCGCCGTCGCAAGAATCTCCTCTCCGGTAAAAAAAATATCCAAAAGCAGCTTTCTGGTCCCGAGCGAAGTGTCTAGAACCATCCAGCTAGCATATCTCTTCTTCTTCGCACGGATTCGTCCGATCAGCGCGTGGACTCCGTCGCGGGCCACGTTGCTGTCCCCGGATTCGTCCGATCAGCGCTGGACGGCCCGCGGGCGGCCACGAGACCCCCCAGTTGACCCCGTGTTGGGTGCCTCCAGCACGTTCGTTTAGCTGTGGTTTATCATAAATAATCGTAAATTTTCAATTAAAATAATATTTTTCTCTCACACAAATTAACCAACAGTATTTCTTTATGAACGAGCAACTATACATACGAACCACCCGACCGAGGCTGCTGACCCGTGGGGCGGTTCGGTAACGCGACGGCGACGGCCGGGCGGTGCGCGGACCCCGCTGGGGGTGTGCGTGTCGAGGAGGTGACGGACCAGGACAGGAGGGCGCTGTCGCGGCGTGGGGCCGGCACCGCGCGCGTACTGCTCCGTTTCAAGATGCGTGTCGAGGAGGTGACGGTATCTTCTTGCCCGGCAGAGGTGAAGGCGGAAGATTGGCTTGGAGCTGGCCAACTAGCCACTCCGTTTCAAGATGAGTGCTGTTCTAAATTTAAATATTTTTTAATACAATAGTATATCAACACATGGTATTCTAATAGATTTTAGTATAAACATACTCTATGATCAAGTTGTACGGTAAAAATAATAATATGCTTAGCATAATGATTGATCAAACTTAAACCTACTTGACTCCTTAAAAAACTAAGAATCACTAATCTGAGAACCGAGCTTTACTCCCGGTGAAACCCCCTCTAGTCCCGTTCCCCACCGGGAACAAGCATCCCCGGGGATTAAAGAAGTCCTTTAGTCCCGGTCGAACTTAAGGACTAAGGAGGACCTTTAGTCCGTTAAGTAACACCAACCGGACTAAAAGGTGCCTCTGACATGCCACGATGGCGGCACCTTTAGTCCCGGTTAGTATCTGACAAACCGGACTAAAGGTTTTTTCTTTTTTTTTCTTTTCATTTTTTGTTTTCTTTTCAAAATAGGTTTTCGAAGTCGTATTATGCACCTAATTATACATTTATACGCATATAGTATGTTTCGGTCAAGCACAATGAGCGTATTAAATCACACAATTCAATCATAGAAATATATATATATATATATATATATATGCATGCATGCATCATATATATATATTTTACATGCATGCATGCATATGTGTATTTTTACATTATATTATTTCATGTGCATATATTACAAAAGATTGCATTATAGTTGTTGTGACATAACAAGTTTCTTCTCATCCTCTAGCTTGGCTTCAATGGCGGTGTTGGGTGAAGTAGACTACGCCCTTGGAATCGATGACCTGCTCATTAAAAATCCGGCTATAGACTCTTGAATTGCTTTGATTTGGTCTTGCCGTATGACCTTTTCCTCCAACCATCGAGTCTCTGAGTTTTGAATTAACGGAAAATAAATTAATATATGTACATATATATATATAAAGACATAGTAACACAATCAATAATAATAATTAAATGAATATATAGTGTATTTTAACGTGCTTTGAGTCTCTCTGTAGGAGTTCTTTGGGAGAGCACCTTGATAAACTTGCAAACATAGTAACCACGATGGTTGTTCCCTGTTCACCCTTAGACACCACTTTTACGAGAAAAGATTTGTCATCCAATCTGGTGATCCGGTGAAAGCTATATGTTGAATTAATAAAGATGATGCGATTCGGGGACTTACTTTCAAAGGGATTACATTCGGTGGCGCTTTGCATTTTTCCATGTGTTGCTTCTCAATAAAGGTTTTCCAAACCTTTGCCCAATAAAAAATTTGCCACGTCATCGGATATAGTTAATCATCATGTTTGTGTGTATATATAGTTGCTAGAGATCTCAAATTACCTCTGGATAATATCTATCATATCTTGGTAGTCTTGTTGTGGTTTTCTCATCGAGTCATAGATTATCAAGTGACTTTTCACGGATCGATGTCCATCAATATCCGATGATTCTTTGCATGTGTTTATAGGATATAACGCATAACACTCATTAATTAACTAGAATCAACATATGAGCCATTAAGGCTATGATCGACATGATTAACACTCACTTGAAGTTATAGGAAAAGAGTATATCCTTCTTGTGGCGTTGGTTCACTAAAGTTCATGAGGTTACTCTCGATTTCGGGACTTCCAATTAGTCATTGGAGTAATTGGGTCTTTGAATACTATATGGGGATCAACAAAACCAATTTCATTGCGACCTTCCTTTACGAGCTCTGTCATTGTAAATCTGCATATATATAGTACTTGTTAGGATAATTTATATGCATATACACACATATGATGAGTTTAATAATAGATCGAAAAATTATTACTTACGAGCAATAGCGACTAATGATAACTTTGTCCGGAGAGGTCGGTGGCATAGTTGATGAAATTACGCAAAGTCAACATACATAACATCATCATACACGGAACCAATGTTAAATCTCTAATTACGACACCAACGAGAAGTCTCCTTTGGTAGACGCTTTGCATGTACCACTGTTTAGCGGTACATTTGCGTCCCCGGATCGAGATAAGGCTTGAGGTTGTATAGACTACGGCCTAGTACAAATTTTTTCTTCCAAATATCAACCTCCTTACGCACTCTCAATGTTTCCATCACCAAACATCTGGTAAAGGTCGAGACCAGTCTCATCAAGAAATTCACCAAGGTGATCCAAATCGACATCCGGAGGTATGTTTGCTGATGCATTAATCCTAAATTCGAACCATATTCATTACCAACAACTAAGCGGGGGATTGATTGGTGCGCTTGTTGTCCGAGTTGGGCAACTCCTTTCCCTGCCAGCTTCTTTTTACATGCGCCTCAATTGACTTGGTGAGAGTGCGGTCATAGTCGATAACGTTGATTTGGACGACTTACGAGATTCCATTGTTGATCTTTGGTAAGAAATCACCTTTTTCTTAAAATATCCGAGACTCTGAAGAAGTACGGTTTCTCAGGTTTCTCCTTGCTTCTTGATTCATTTTAAGTTTGTCATAGAATCTAGACATGTCTTTTTATATGCATCAGTTCCTTCTTCCTTCTCTTGAGATATTATTTTGGGAATAACCCTTGGTTTCACGGTGGCTTTCTTTGCGGTGAGGGTGGTTCTTCGTTTGAGGGGCTGACCTCTTGCTAGGCTTCTTGGTAGGCGGGGGCGGGGGGCGTTGGAGACCTCCTTGGAGGTGTTGGCGTGGCGTTGGAGACCTCCTTGGAGGTGTTGGCGGCGGCGTTGGAGACCTCCTTGGAGGTGGCGGGCTGCGGCGTTGGAGACCTCCTTGGAGAGGGTGTGGATGCGACCTGCGTCTTCCAACACAATGTCATCGTCTGAGCACTATGATGATCTGGCGATTGAACAATTATTTAGATTGGGGAGGATCTGCTACAAAAAAGGAATGACATATTATTATGAAGCGGTTGTTAATTATTTAAGCCAATACAAATTAATGATGTAGTGTTTTCATCCGCACATACCTATGGTGAGGTAGTTCGGGAGGAGGTGGAGCCGACATCCACGGAATGATGATGTAGCGCTTGCGCCATAGAATGAATGTCTTCTCCGCTTCTCCTAGAGTCTTCTCGCCATCACCTCCGGGGAATGTCAAGAGGCAAATCACTAAAACCTTTTTTCGACTTTATCTACCGAGATGGTGGCATATCCTTCTTGGATTATATTCCCATGAATCCTTGGTGTCTTGGTTGGGTCGATAGGATTAACAAGACCGATAGCCACCTTGATTGTGGAATTCTCCTTGAATGTGTAGCTCACCACGTTGTACAAGGTTGATGGCGTCATCCACGAGGGAAAGCGCGATCCTGTGTCCCCTTGATTTGGTATCTCCGTGGAAGCCATGTTGCTTTTCAAGCCCAAACAGTTGGCTAATGTTGATTCACAGCTCGATGCACCTTGCTTGCACTCACTTGCTATTTGCACTTGCCTTTTGATTTCCTCCTGCATTCTCGCTTCAAGGTTTTTTCCCGCTCTGTGCTTCACACGCACCGCTTCCTCCAACCTCTGGGAGCCGTGTGCCTCTTCTTCCTTCTTTCTCTGGCGACTTCTCATGGGAAGGTGCATCTGAGGAATCCATGCTCCCACGAGACACTTCCTTTGCCTCTAGTTCGGCCACCATGTTCAATAGTCCCGATGGCGTATGTCGGCTCATCCTTCTCTCTGTTGGGCTGAGCAGCACCACTAGCGATAGCTCTCGAGCATAAAGCAATCTTCTGCTTTGCTTCTTGCGGTCTTAAGCCATAAACGCACTTCCTGTCTCTCTGGTCTAGTGTTCCCCATGAGCGAAAAACCAATTCTTTGCACGTTCTCCCCACTCGAGTGATTACAGTGCGATACCCTTGGCAAGAAGGTGCGCTTCCATTTTGTTCCACTTCTTAATGGCGGTCGGGTAGCCACACGATCCCAAGGTATGGTGGTATGTCTTACATTGGGCATTATGTTGGTTCTTTATCACCCGACTCACACCCTCTTCCGAAGTCTTGTCTTGTACAAACTCATCCCAATAGGGCCTCTGCTTTGAGATCGGACTGGGGACGATAAAATCTGGTGCTATGTTCTTCTTGACATACGTCGTGTATAGGTGTTTCTTCCAAGTCTCAAAGCCTGGTGGCCATCTTCTTCATTGCCCAATCCCTAACTTCGCTCCTTCAATTCATCACCATCTATTATATCATCATAATCATCTGTTTGGGCGTGAAATGTACCAAGACATCATTCCAAATTAACGCCTTGTCACGATCGGAACAAAAGCGATATGAGGAGCATTGGTCTTCTTCTTCCATTCACGGGTACTAATCGAGAGTCGGTCCGTACAAAGGTAACCACAGTGGTGCACAAATTTCATTTTATTTATTATTTGGTTCTCTCCTGTATCCACATTGAACTCGAGATGATGAAGCGACCCTCAATGGCTTTTTGGGACCTCGAACATTTTTACTCTTCGTTGTAGTTGTTGATGTCGATCCAGAGGGCTACAAAACATAAACATTATTTTTAATGTCATGAGCACACATAGGACATATGATAATATATATATATAGCTAATAATAAAAAATATATACTTGGCCAATATGTTGTTGCTCATTTTGTTCAAGAAACTAATCTTGACTCCGTCATCTACATCCTCTTGCATGTTATTTTAGCACCATCATCGCCCGGCAACTTGAGTGCCGGTGTTGATCAAATTCATCATCAACTCCTCCTCATCCATATTTCTCGAATTGACCATCTAGCTTCAAAAACAAAACCAATATATAGTACGTCAAATCTTTGCTTATTACATGCGTAAAATCTACAAACAATATGCATTATTAAATCTTGCCCTCGATCACGGGACGCAATTACGCCACACTAGGGCCGAACTACGTCGGTACTAGGGCGAATTAGAGGGCACGAGAAAGGGCGGTGTGACAAGAGTGGCGGTGCTCCACTCCGCCCGTATATATATCTGTACACATGGGGTGAGCGAGGCGGCGGTGCTCACCGTATACATAAAACGCATGGACGAAATGCATATGAATACAAATGACGTATATATACGTCGTGTGGTAGCGGTGGCCGGTGTCTTGGCACGACGATGACGTGAGGCGGGCGGCGTCTTGGCAATTTACGGCAACGGCGACGACGTGAGGCGGGCGAAGCGGTGTGTCGGTGCGTGATGTTGTGATCCTATGTACCATGTGATCAACCATGTAGTCATTCATCATATGAGAAAATTCTATGTTAATAATATAAGTATAAGTCATTATGAAATGTAAGTATATGTGTCTTATTGCTCATATAACCATTACTATTTCGAAATGATAAGAATTTATTTTCTTCTTTTTAAAGCGATCTCGATGCTATGATATAAAGTTTGAAGATAGTCTTCCGGAAAAATATGTAATGCTCATATTACTTTAGCAACATTAATATATTATATCAGTATATTCAAAGTTCACAAATGAAGAAACATGTGATATTTTTGATAAACTAAAAAAGCGCTTAGTTTACAAACTGGTATCAAAATTGAGTTCCTATTTGACCATTATATATCCTACAACAAATCCTTCAAAAAAAAAAAAAGACCCTACATGAATATATTTGGATAAAATTTCGTTAACAAACATTGATCTATGAAGATAGAAAAATTCTTCTATTAATGTAGCGTTGTTTCCGAATAATATATAGCGTGTTTATTAACAAACATATCTTAACACAAGCGCGGATGGTTAAATAGCGTTGTTTCCGAATAATATATAGCGTGTTTATTATACAAGCCATGGATTTATATCGATCCAATTAATTTCTAAAGTAATTTTATTGGTGATCCTTAATTATACTTGTCATTTAGAGTTCCAAATATTCAAAACTTGCCTTAAGATATGTTTTTATTTAAAATCATTTAGAGTTCCAAATATCGGCGGTGTACCTCTTGGGAGGGCCTCGGGCCGGGCGGTGGGGAACAGCAGTGGGGCGTGTCGAGGCGGAGGAGGGCGCGGTGGAGGCCACGGGCAAGCGCGAGGAGGAGGCACGGTGGAGGCCACGGGCAACGCAGTGGAGGAGGCGTGTCGAGGCGCGGAGGAGGCGCGGTGGAGGCCACGGGCAAGCGGAGGAGGAGAGGGCAGGCGCTGCAGTGGAGGCCGCCGAGGAAGAAGACGGCGACGGTGTCACGGAAGGCGAACAGACCTTGGCCTTGAGGAAGAAGAGGGCGCGGCGGTGTTCGACGAGGAAGAAGACGAGCGGATCGATCTGCCAGGCGCTGGAGGTTATATAGCAGAGGAGAATTACTCCCGGTGCCATCCACCAACCGGGAGTAAAAACCCTTTACTCCCGGTGGCTGTTACCAGGGTCATCTTACGTGGACGTTCGCCCTCAACATCACCAGGGTCATCTCGCTTTGATCTTATACTGCATGACGCATGGCATACCGGGCATGCATCCAATTTCTCGTACTCTTTGCCACGGTATAGGATGCGGTCATTAGGACATGCATGTATCTTCTCTATTTCTAGCCCCATAGGACGGAGACAACTTGTTTTGCTTCGTAGGTAGTGGCGGGCAATTCATTGTACTTCGGAAGCATCTTCTTTTGGATTTTTAGTAACTCTCCAAATCCCTTGTCGGATACACCATTCTTTGCCTTCCATTGCGGCAATTCTAGTGTGGTTCCCAACTTTTACGCCTGCATCACAAGTTGGGTACAACAATTTCTTGTGATCTTCTAGCATCCGCTCGAACTTGATCTTCTCCTTTTCACTTTCACATTCTCTTTGTGCATCACGAATGACCCGACAAAGATCATCGGCCACTCATCTTCTGCGACTACCTCTTCTTGACTTCTCCCATTGCGGTATCATTGAAGCACGCACCATCGGGAATAATATCATTGTCGTCCCATTGTTCTTCTTCATCTTCTTCCATTACAACACCGGTTTCTCCGTGCTTTGTCCAACAAATATAGTTTGGCATGAAACCCGACTTGAACAAGTGTGAATGAAGAGTCCTTGAGCAAGGATATTCCACCGTATTCTTACATATGGCACATGGGCAAATGACACATGAAACCGTCGCGTTTGTTTGTCTCGGTTGCACGTAATAAAGAATGCACGCCGTCAATGAACTCTTGTGAGCGGCGATCAAGATTATACATCCAATGACGGCTCATCTGCATTACATGACATAAATATCATATTAAAACCTAGATCATAATTAATTATTTATACAACATGCGTGCCACCACAAAAGATACAAATTTATGAAAGCATCGCTACAATGTAGACAATCCCAACTACCACTAAAAGAACTAAAGCTAAAATACATTTCAGGGAGCACAAGGATTTGCGACCAATCTCAACTAAAACAGATGAGATCCCCGATTGTGCAACATCTTTGGGCTTCTTGGTGGATCAACGCCTCATTAGCAGCCCGTGTCTCACTTTTGTTGTGCAAGATATTTTTGCACGAGTTCAACATACTCTTCCTCCCAATAGAAGCACGAACATCGTCCACTTTGCCATCCCAATGAAATTAAAACAAAAAATTAGAACTTTAATCACAACCATCATGAAAATAGGTATAAACTAACCATAATCATTAAATACGATAAAATAACTCACATTGCGATCCGGACACTTGTAGAAGATACGATCCTTGTTGGGACCCTCCTTCTTCACTCGGTACTCCATCACAATCTTCATCTCATCACGACACTTGCCGCATGGAATGAGAGGAAGGCCCGCCTAAGTCGCTTTGGAAACCCATGAGAGGCCGAGGACCCGAAGCAGCTTGCCATCTACTCTCTATACTCATTTTTTAATACACTATAAATTTCTTCTTTTATAAACAAATAAAATTAACAAACTATAAAATTATCTAGATCTCTAAACAATGATATTTTTAATGGTCATTGTGTTCTCGTCTTTTTTCATGCGGCGTAAGTAATTCATATGATATTTTCGCAAATTAACGAAAGAATGGGAATGTACACACATAACGAGACTACTACGACGATATCGGGACGTGTGAATAAATAACCATCCATACTAGTTGACCTTGCTTACATGATCATCTCGGCGAGCATTTCTCCACCGGGACGGCACCGTGCCAGCCCGCGGAAGAGCTCCAATTCTACGAGGAAGGGAACACGGTCTTCCACGACCGTTGCCGCTCTCCCTCGTAGAATCAAAGCTCCTCCTTGACGTCCGTTACCGCTCGGCGGAGAACGTGCTTTCGCCGAGATGAACACGGTCCGCAAGTTCAACTAGTATGGATTTTCTATAATTTTCTAACTATTTTCTAAGTTTATATTTATATATATACTACGTTTGGATACGGTGATTGACGGACTCTGCGGCGATATCGGGACATGTGAATAAATAACCATCCGTACTAGTTGACCTTGCTTACGTGATCATCTCGGCGAGCATTTCTCCACGAGGCGCGGCACCGTGCTTGACCACGGAAGAGCTCCAATTCTACGAGGAAGGGAACACGGTCTTCCACGACCATTGCCGCTCTCCCTCGTAGAATCAAAGCTCCTCCTTGACGTCCGTTACCGCTTCGGCGGAGAACGTGCTCGCCGAGATGAACACGGTCCGCAAGTTCAACTAGCTACTTTAACCTTATTTCATGTAAATATGCAAGCTTGAAGTGATTTTAAGCTCAAATTGCTTACAAATGAAAAAAAAAACCAAAATAAAGAACCATATATATATATAGTGAACAAAATGAGATAAGACAATGGTGAAAAATGAGAGTATGAGATTGGTAACCTTTACAAGCTGAAGAATCGACGGAGGAATCGAAGAAATCGATGGAGGAATCGAATAATGGATGGAGGAACAATGGAGGAAGGGAGGAAGCAAGAACACTACTGCAGGTGAGCTTCAAAATGTGCTGAGCTCGGGCTCGGGGAGGAAGGAGGAGACGGCCGATTTATAAAGGAGAACATTTTAGTCCCGTTGGTGGATCCAACCGGGACTAAAAATAACTTTCAACCCCGGCAGCACCCACGGCCCGAGAAGTGAACCTTTACTCCCGGTTGGAGCCACCAACCGGGTAAAGTATACCTTTAGTCCCGGTTGGTGGCTCAACCGGGACTAAAGGTCCCTGCCACCTCTGTGCAAGCGCGAGAGCCGTTGGGCGGGGACCTTTAGTCCCGGTTGGAGCCACCAACCGACTAAAGGTATCTCTAGTCCCGGGCGCAAAAAATTCCGGGACTAGAGCCCATTTTAGCCGAGGATCAAAGGTCTGTTCTCTACTAGTGAATCACACTCTTTACAGGACAGATAGAGTACGTTCAAATATATACTCCATCTGTCTAAAAAAGACGAGATTTTGATTTTATCCTAGTCAAACTATCTTACGTTAGACAAGTTTAAGCAAAAGAATACCAAAAAAATATCTACTCGGTGTCATAAATATTAATATTTTTTCTCTACATTTTTTATTAAATTAAAAATAGTTTGACTTGGAACAAACCAAAACGTTATTATCTCTGGGGCAGATATAGTACTTGACGATTGTGTACATTTTTTGTTTTGGTAAAGTTGTTATTACCAAGTTTTTTTTTCAATTTTACCCGGTGTTAACGGACTATAGTGATACTATAGCACTATTTAGAACGCTGATTTTACTCTTTGCTAGGCTTATATGAAAACTTAAAGTTTGTTGGTCATCAGGAAACTCTATATAGTTTGCACTTTGCACCTATATTTTCTAGAAGGTTATTAATCATCCCATGTACCAATGAGAGGACTACAACATGGCCCCATAGTAACTTTACAGTACATGACACACGTATATACAGTTTGCGTGTTTTGATCATGGTGTCAAGTATTTAAAATTGGAGGGGAGCATAAGTTTTTCGTTATTAGGTGATGGATGTTACCGCTCTTATGCAAACGTAAAGAAATTAAACTACATGATCCGTAACCCTTAAAACAATGACTACACTTATACGTCCTGTTTACTTGGCTTATAAGCCGTATTTTTCAGCCAACGAATAGTATTTTTCTCTCACAACAAATCAGCCAATAATACTTTTAGGCATGACTTATCAGCCAAACGAACAGGGCAATAGGTGTCTATTAAGAAACCATCCTTAGAAATTAGGATGAGCATGAGCACGGTGACATGTGCATTCATGGATGAGCGTGGGGCGTTTGAGCGAGCACGACACGGCGTCGGTAGGCTGCAACGCGGAAGCATGTCGGCGAGCAGCACCGTGTAAGCGCAGCAGAAGTCCCGTCATGATGTGTTGGATGACGAGTCGTTTCTCGACTGAGAAACGGTTTTTTTTCCTCGCTCTCTCTTTCTTCGTTTTAGAGTTTTCATTTCACGTCATCTTTGTTTAGCTGACACATGTCATTTAATTCTACGAAAACAATTTCCTCCTTTAGGTTGAGACTGCTCTAATACCATCACGTAACAACCAAACACAACATAACACGTACCCCGTACGTGATTTTGTTGATACTGTGATCGCGTCCCACGGCAAACCTGTTGCATGGATGGGATTACTTGCCAACACACACCATGCTCAAAGTGAGGGCCAAATGAGCTCGTGATGGCATGCATGCATGCATGCTGCATGGCGCAAGGCAAGCGAAGTCGATGTCTGGCCGTGGCGGTGCATGTGCGACACCAGTCTCGTCCACGGCGGCACACTGTTCTTTTCGGTTATCGGTCGACGTGGACAGCAGGCAGCGCGCGACGGTCTGTCTGCCGCCGATGAGGACGACGAGGACAGGGGACGTACAACGACGGAGCCAGGAAAAAATTATGGCTGGGGCGAATTTCATAGACAAAATGAACCAAAAAGGCACCGTATTCACGACGCACCGCATTCACATACTATAATCATACAAATCATGACAAAAACGCTGCAATCACACATTATGGCGAAAAATAGATTGAATGAATATCAATTAACGTCTTAGCCTTAGCGAGTAACAATAAAATAATGGTAGCCCAAAACAATAGTGGACATTATAAGAATATACTTGCTAGTGGTGAAGGACTTTAAGAACGTGATATGTTGCCACAGGTAGGCTCAATGCTAACTCAATGTTGCGATAGACCAATGGAAAAGTGATATGTTTCTTAGTTGCATGTACCTCACGCTCACGCCCCTCCTCTCCTCCTCCATCCATTGGCTGCTCCCGCACCTGGGCTGCTGGGCACCTGGCGGCGGGGCGCGGGGCGGTGCCTGGCTGGCGGCCGCTAGCGTCTGGGGGCGGCCGATAGATGGGGTAGCGCCGTGGCGCAGCGGCGGCGGGCGACAGAATTGCGGAAGCGCTCGAGCTCTGTCGGTGTTTCCAGTTGCCATCGACTAGTAAATTTCTAATATTGCGCGTCTGGCTCGGATGGTGTACTAAGAGGACACGAGGTTTATACTGGTTCGGGCAGAATGTCCCTATGTCCAGTTCATTGCTGTTACTCGTGTTACTAGCACTGAAAGTTCGTAGTAGGGGTTACAAACGGTCGAGAGAGGGACAATTCCCAAGTCTCTGGTGAGAGGAGCGAACGGGTGCCGAGAGCTCGGTCGCTTCCCGGCTGTATGTTTATGTGTTCTGATCGGTTCAGGGTTCGATGGGTTCCAGTCCGAATCAATGCGATGTGTTGCAATGCCCCTTATGGGACGCCCTGCTTTCCCTGTCAGTTCTCGTACGAGGGTTAGGCAGAACAGCACCGGTACGCCCGACGCTATTCCAGATGTGAATCCCCAGGTATGGCCGGTCACGGCCACGGGTTATATTGGGGCATGCCGGTCAGCTCCCTGGTGTCAGAGCTTTGAACCAGGCTCATTCGCTTGGACCTGGAGTGGTTGGCGGCGGTATGGGTCTCCGTCGGGCGAGACGGATCCCCCGGCCTCAAGGTCGGTCGAGGCGGAGTCCCCCAAAGAGGTCGGGCGAGGCAGAGCTAGCCCTCAGAGGTCAGGCGAGGCAGAGCCCGCAGCCTCGGTGTCGAGCGAGGTGGAACCCACCCTCAGAGGTCGAGCGAGGCGGAGCCAGCCCTCAGAGATCGGGCGAGGCGGAGCCCGCGACCTCGGTGTCGAGCGAGGTGGATCTCGCTCACAGAGGTCGGGCGAGGCGGAGCCAGCCCTCAGAGGTTGGGCGAGGCAGAGCCCGCGGCCTCGGTGTCGGGTGAGGCGGAGCCCACCCTCAGAGGTCGGGCGAGGTGGAGCCAGCCCTCAGAGGTTACTGCCTCAGCTACGCATGACACCTTGGTTGACGACTCTGTCTCAATTAAAATGCACGCACACGAGCCCGCTGACAAAAAAAACCCCAAGCAATCCGGCCCGAATCGCTCGAGGGCTACACCCACGGGTGCGCTCGCGTGCACCTGCCAATGAAACGAAACCTCCCCCGCTGGCAACACGAAAAAACTCCCAGACGATTCTGCACGAATCACGCGGGGCTTGGAGGCTACACCCGCGGGTGCGCTCGCGCACACTCGCCGTCAAGACAAAAATCCCCCAGACGATTCTACCCGAATCACCCGGGGGCTCGGGGGCTCCTATCGGGTTCATAAATCCAGGGTCCCTCATGGACTGACTTTCCAGCAAAAGCTCGGCCCAGCAGACAACGTTGCGAACCAACACGCAAACTCTTGGGCCGGCCAAAGTACCTAAACGACAAGCCAGAAGGACGATCCATTCTCCGACCGAAAGACCTGGCCGAGGAGGAACGACGCCCACTTCCGACTCCGGCCCATCTCTCCGACTGGTTATTAGTTGCTCCTCTTTGGGTACCCTAGTATTGGTCCCCGACAAGCTCGATGCGGACAGGGAGTCAGGGATAGCGGGATGCGCTCGATTCATCAATTGGGATAGGGAATTTGGGACCAAATTGGGCCCTTACTGCCTTACTGGGCTAAAACTAAAAAGGCCCAATGTCGCTGCCCAGCAGCAACCATGGACTAATGTCGCTCGACGCTCATTCGTCTCCATGGCACTCTGCTCGGCACCTCGCGACTCGCGTCCTCGGCACTCGGCAATCGGAGATAGGGAAGAAGAGGGGTTCGGGGATAGGCTACGCCGCCGGTAGCTGGGGCGGCCGCCCCACCATGCCCTAGGGTAGCTCCGTCATTGGGGACGTACGTTTTTCTTTCCCGATGCACAGTGGCACGTCTTGGAGCGCGCGAAAACTATCGGGTTCATAAACCCGGGGTTCCTCATGGACCGGCTTCCCAACAAAGGCTCAGCCCAGCAGAGAACGTTGCTAACCAACGCACAAACTCTTGGGCTGGCCTAAGTACCTAAACGACAAGCCAGTAGGGTGATCCAATCTCCGATCGGAAGACCTGGCCGAGGAGGAGCGGCGCCCGCTTTCGACTCCGGCCCCCCTCTTCGACCGGAGCGCTCGCTTCGGTCTCCAGCCCACCTCCGGACGGCCTCTCCAACCGGAAGGCCTGGTCAAAACACCACTTTCGACTACGACCCGCTTCTCCAACTAGGAAAACGCCGAACCCCTGCTTACAGCTCCTCTCTGACTGGCGCAATCAGAGCCAACTGGGACCAACCGACCGGGGACGCCCGCTCGATAAGGACCAGGAAACGGACGGAGAAAGTAAGGCAGGGCGCACAAGTCAAAACTGCAATACCAGGGACCGTACCCTATGCACCTGCCAGACAAATACCCTGCGGCCTTCCTGGCACGACAGAACCCAAGCAGTGTTGTGGGCGCCGACATTTTCCCTACAATGTTGTGGGCGCCATCAACTCCCATACCAGACAAACACGGTAAGGCTTCCGCACATGCCTCTAGGCATCAACAGTGTTGTGGGTGCCGGCACTTACCGTACCAGGTGAACATGGTAAAACCCCCTGCATGACTCTCGGCATCAATAGTATGGTAGGCACCGATGTCTGCCATACCAGAAGACGACGACGCAACCTTCCACGTGCATCTAACATCAAACAGTATCGTGGGCCCCTACCATCATCTAGTACCCGTCGGTGTAGGCAGCAAGACTTAGCAGCATACGTACTCTTTCCCTCTCACTTGTAAGGCCATCCCCTTCATCTATAAAAGGGGATGCGCTCTCTTCCAACAGTTCAGTTGATTCAGATCGATCAAGTTCACTAGTACACAACAACAGAACCACCAGGTTCAAACCACGAGCACACACTCGAACACTTAGCATATAGCGGGGCTCCCATTACTCTCGGCCCTTCAGACCAGAGTCCGACCGGACCTCTTGTACCCCCATCTTTCTCCCTTTCGTTTGTAACCACACAACAAACTTCAAGCACCTAGGCTCAGGAATAAAATCACCGACTGACTCAAACTGGATGTAGGCCACATTGCCTAAACTAGTATAAACCCTATGTCATTGAGTGCTAGGTCACCTCTGATCACAACGTACGACAAAACTATAAATATTTACGTGTTGGTCACTTTCTGCACCGACAGTTGGCGCCGTTCGTGGGGAAGACGATGTACGTTCAACACTTTTTAGTCATCGGATGGCCCACTTTTCCGCCACCTTCACCATGGCGGGCTCAAGCGATACGACTCGCTTCGGCTCACTGGAGTTTCTCGCACTCCCACCTGTTGGGATGCGGGTTCCACCCGTCCTCGAGCCGTCCCAGGCCTTCCTCTTCGGAAGCCTGGACTTCATCGTTGACCGGCTTGGCATACTACACCTCTGCGAGGAGGCAACCATCCTGGTGCCCGTCGGAGGGGCGCCCCCCGTCGGCTCTGGGACACCTAATGACTTCAACGACAAGGCGCCTGGGTTCATTCCGAGCAAACGCTCTGCTCAAACCCCGCTATGAGTAATGAACATGCTGTTATTTACTCGCTATTCACTATCTTCCGCCGATTATCTAGAGGGACCCCGTTGTCCCTGCCGCGACCGCCATGCGACCAGTTCCCCTACGGCCTCGCATCCCCCGCGGATGCGTACGCCCGGGGGCTCCGAAGGATGTCGGTGCCGCCCCCTCTCACGTTCGAATTTGTGGGGATAACGAGCTATGCTCCCACCTGTTTCCTCGACCTCATGGATGACGATATTGAGAGTGAAGGCTCCAGCATCGGTGACGTGGCACCTAGCCACCGTCTGTCCCGGGAGTGCGCTATGGCGGACGCTCTGGGACAGCCGCCGGTGGTAGCGGAGTCCTTGTAGACTCACACCCCTCTGGACCCTCGTGCGGGGACCCTCGCGCTCACCCGAGAGCATGACGAAGAGCTACGACAATGGTGGCAGAACCGGCCACCACCTGCGCTGGCAAGCTCGGCGCACCACACTACGCCCCGTGCGCTTAAACCGGCGAGCAACGCCTGGGGTCGCGCCTGCTAGGTCCAGCTCAACATCATGAACGGGGGGAATAATCCCCCACAGTTCGCTCAGGCTGACCAGAACATCGCCGCTGTGGCAATGCTTCTGTGCGGCCTTCCTGAGCCAGACAATCCACCGAAACCTCTGGGCACAAGTGGAAACCACCGTCGTTCAACAGGTGGAGAGCTCCACATCACGACACCGACTCATGGCCTCTCTCCCCACCAGGGGAGTGGGGACGCACCAGACGAATCGCTCGACCCGCTCACTGCTACAGCCGTCGAGCGCGGCACAGGAGGCTGCATTTGCACCCCAGTCTGACCTGGCGCCCACTCCACACTGACCGCATGTACACGAGCGGCTCGGGCTGATCCAAGATGCTCACAGCATCATCAGCAACTAGCATCGGTCCCGGCATGATGATGACATCCATCGCGTGACAGTGATGGCAGCCGACACAGACCCCGGCCGAACCATCGCAAGGAGTGGTGAAACACACCCCAGGAGCGGTCGCCGGCCGGACGCCTAGAGTCCCAGCCCGGATGGCCGACGCATCTAGAGAGCGCCGCTCCCACAATGCTTCAACAGAGGCCAAGGCAAAGGCAAGGCCAAGCATGAGGATCAGGACGAGGGCCCCTCCACGCAGAGGGGCAATAAGAACAAAAAAGATCATCGCCGACCGGCCAACTCCGCGTTGGTCACCACGGCTGATCACACGGGCATGCAGCCCCAGCAGAGCCTTCTGGACCACTTCAATGAGCTCTTGGAGAGCCCGTGCACCAACCACGCCTACCCCGTCAAACACCTCTACAAGGACTACGAGCTCCTCAAGCTCCTTCTGCGATAGGCCGTCGGGCCGAAGGAAGAAAAAGGCGAAGAAGCAGCGGCTAAGAAAGAGGGCGTAGCGGGCAAGAATCTAGATGACTGAAGGTCGAGGTGATCTGACCGGACACCTACCGATTGAAGGACGACAACGACAACATTCTCACCAACGCTTGGAACAGCTATGCCATTTCTTCCCCTAAAATTCAGTCTTACCATTGTTTACTTAACGTTTGCTCCTATAAAAGCGCCCCGACCTGAACACTTTCGGCCCGGGTCGCTCGGGGGCTCCACAGGGGTGCACTACCACCTCTCTTTTCGTCTACTATCATATGGTAAAACTCCTTTCTACCCGAACAAAAGGGTAGTTCGTTCCTTTAAATTACCTTACGTAGCTTTGCTTTAAATATTTCGACCGATCGCACCCCGCCTCTACCTACGGTTACGAGCGGCTGAGCCTCGTGGGCCACGCCCGGGCTCCTAAGGTTGCAGCCTACTGGACGAATGGGCAAGTGCGAAAAAGAAAGAATAAAAAACAAAATTATGCTAAGGTAAAACTAAGGAACGAATGGGCCAAACTTCCCCAAACGGAGTGATTCCATCACAAAAAACAAAACTGCTTGTATCCATTGAGTACACAAGAACATTTACATGGGGGCTCCCCCACGAACTTAACTTTTTACGTCTGCTAAACTGCTTATACTTTACAAGCTATTGCGGCTGCCCGGCGGCATCAACTACCGGCTCGACCGGCGAGGATAGGGGATGCTCGTCCTCCGACTGGGCAACATTCGGCTCGGTTGGAGGCAGGGCGATGTCCACTTCTGACCTAGGCTCCACGCCATCCGTAGGCTGGGCGACATCCTCCTAACGCACGCTTTCAGTCATGTCCACACGGCGAGCATCCATCACCCACTGCGCGGAGACTTGCTCGGCCAACAACTTTGCGTGTGGCAGCAAGCTCTCCCCGAAGTGACTAGATGTCCTTCGTGCTACATCCTTCGGCATACCCACTGCAGATGGGGGCAAAGTCCAGGTTCGGGTGGTACATCGCCACAAAAGTCAACACCCCCGATGCTTCGTAGAATAGCCTGTGGGTGATGAGGGCCCGGACCTCATCCGGAACCTCCGCCAGCTAGATGGCGGGTGCTCTAGCACTTAGCGCCGACCCAAAGATCTCCGAGATGACGAGCAGGGCTACATTGCGTATCTGGTCAAGTTCCCCCTCGAGAGCACGTCGCTCTTCAAGGGACTTAGCCAGCGCCTCCGCATTCTGGCCAAACATCGCCTTGGCCATCTCCAGGTCCTGCTCCAACAACTCCACCTTTCCACCTAGCTCTGGAAAGAGGACGACAAGCTCAGAATCAAGCTAAAGGAAGAAACCAACACGTCGAAAGAAGAGAAGGTACTTATCGAGGTGGGTGTTCTCAAGGATGGAGAGTCCCTCCGCCTGCCGGGTCACCTGCTCGCGTAGCCGGCCGTTCGCCTCATCTGTCCCCATCAGCCGGCCCCAAAACGCGAGCACCTCCTGGTCAGCCTCCGACCGGGCCTTCCGCTACGACGCCAAGGCGCTCCGCTCTGCCTCTAAGGTCTTTAGGGTACCTTGAAGCGCCGCCTCGGTGTCCTCTAGGGACTTCCGTAGCGTCGCCTCGATCTTCACCTGGCAGGCCTTTGCCGCCTCATGCCCCCGCTCGGCGGCGGTCGCCCACTCCGCCATGAGCTGCTCCGCCACCCGCGCCTCGGTCGCCTCCACCGCCCAGTCCTAGGACTCGCGGCGGGCGGGCTCCAGGTGGCGCTCAAACTTGGCCATCCGAGCATGCTGCATCCGAAGGAAACGAGACTTGGGGCACGACATCTCCTGCAGACCCTGCAAACACGAGAAGCAAGCATGCTGAGGCAACCAATGAGAGACCAAGTGGTCAAGGACAAGCGCGGGAAACTCACCTCCACAGCATGGCGCAGGTCGACCTTGACCAACCGCTGGATGGACTTAACCCGCTCCTGGGCATCCTCAAGCTTCATCGATAGCTTGGCAAGATCGGACTCCATGGTGAGTCCTCTCCCCCTAAGGATGTCCTAGAGCTGACACTCTTGCGAATCCCGAAGGATGAACTGAACCTTCGTCGGGTCCTCGGGGCAGGGCCACACCAGGTCGGTCTCCTCTAGCCCGCTGGAGGGCCCAGCCTCCGACCGAACCACCGCCATCTCCCGCGACAGCACCGGCGACTCCACCTCATCATCTGCTTTGTCGTCGGAGGGGATCTCCACCACCTCGGTTTCATGGGTAACCGACAGGCGTTCTGGTTCTATCCTAGCCGCATCTCCCCCCGGCACCTCTAGCGCTGATCGGGAAGGTGAGCTGTGCAGCCCTCCACCTGGAGAGGCAGGGAGCCTGGTCTCTCTCTCCTCTTCCACCGCAGCCGGTGGAGGAGGGGCCGCAAGGGACACCTCCGACGCGGCCTCCGCCGTCACCATTGGGATTGCCGCCAACACCATCACCGCCGCTGCCACCATACTAGCGACCGACCCGGGGGGGCACCACCCCCGGAAGGGAAGGACTCGCCATCGCCACCCTGCTCTCCCCGGCGCTTGCCACGACATGCTGCAAGGTGGGCCTCCAATCCTCCCGCATGGGAGTTGGGGCGATGCTCAGCCCCGTCAACATCCGACCGCTGTCGAAAAAGTACAGGTCAGTCACACTCTAAAAAACTAAGAGCAAGATCGAAAAGAAAAAGGCATACCAGGATGAAAGTGATACGAATCTAAAGCCCGACCCGACATCGATGGGCCCACAGGGCGAGAACCGCTCTCGGGCCATGACCCATGCCCCCTCGCTTCAAACGGGGGAGTCAACCCAACCGACTCCTGCTCAGCTTGTGGATCACCATGACCTTCGGCTCAGGGCACACCAACTGGAGCAGCTGGCGGGACATCCTCCTATTGCGGGTCGCACGCTGGCGCCGGCCCCAACGATGCGCGAGTGCGAGCCCGCTCCTCCAACCACTGGGCTTGTCTCGCCGCATCCATAGCAAGCGAGGACGAGGCTGGCGATGTCGCCAAAGGGCGCGGTGGCCGCGTCCGGTTCACCTCCCGTTCACCGACGGTGTCCGCGCTCGCAGCACGCTTCCTTGGCTCGGGAACAAAGCCGCGCCTCTCTGTCTCCTGCTCGCCGCCAGCGGACGTGGCCATAGGATCGTGATGCTCCTCCGAGGTCATAACAACCTCCTAGTTTTCCTCCTCTTCGGAGAAGATCATGTCACCCCCCACCTCTGTGGGGTCCTCCGACTCGAGCTCTGACTCAACGTCGCTCCTATTTTCCCTGGTCCGCACACGCTAGGTGATCTCCTTCTCATGTTTCCGCTGAGCCTCCTTGGCTTTCTTCTTCTTCCTGGCATCCGCCGCCTCCTTCTAGGTGGCCTATCGAGCCACACCCTCCGACCCCTTCAGAAGATGCGGCCGAGACTTATAAACTCCAAGTCCCTATGAAACAGGCAACTCAATCAAAAAAGCGGAGAACAAAGGGGAAAAGAACACAGAGTAAAAAAAAGGGGAGCATACCAGTTTGGACACCACCGAGGAGTTAAGAGGTCCGGGCTTTCCATCAACGTTCTCCTTGGGCCTGAGCTGTAGCACCCAGTCAAGGCGACTCCAGACCTCATCGTTCGGCAGCTCCTCCAGCAACGCACGGTCAGTGTCCGTCGAGCCGCTGTACTTCCACATCGGCCGTGTCCTCTCCGCCAGCGGAGCAACCTGATGGCGGAAGAGGGTGTGGAACACCCGCATCCCATCAAGGCCATGCTGCACGAGCTTCTAGAGCTCCGCCTTGATGATCTCCACCTTATGCTTCTGCCGACTGGCGGGGCCCCACGACCAGCTATCCAGTTTCTCCGGCCTCCTGCTAGTGAAAGGGGGGAACGACGCCTCCGCTGGGTTCATGGTATAGAACCATTCCCCGTGCCCCCCCTGATTGGAATCGCAGGGGATATACACGGGGTACGAGCCCCCTGCGCTCGGTTTCTTCTGCAGGGCGAAGCCCCCCACCGGCACGGTCTCGGGCGGATTCCCCATCGACAAAGTTCGCCCAAAGAACATCCGCCAAAAGAAGTCCACGTGTGGCTCCATCCCAAGGAAGGCCTCGCACACGGTGACGAAGCCGGTGATATACAGCACCCTAGTCGGATTGAGGTGCTGCAGCTCCAAACCCCACTCGTTGAGGAGCCCGCACAGGAACCAGTGAACAGGGTATCCTAGCCCGCGCTCGTGGAAGGCAAGGAAGGAAACCACCTCGTCGGGCCGAGGTCATGGGAAATCCTCCCTCCCAGGAGCCCTCCTGTGCGCCACCTCCTTCGGTGGCAGAAACCCCTTCTTGGCGAAGGCCTCCAACACCGACTCCCTCACAACGGATGACCTCTAGCCCAACATTTCGCTCCAGTTTCGCGAATGGATTTGTGAGTTTTCTCCACTCCCTTGCTCTCTCCTTTTTCTCTCCTAGGAACCACCGCGGCACTCAGACGCTCTTAGCGAGAAGGAAGAAAGAGAAGAGATGGCAGATGAGGAATACGTGAAGGAACAAGGTGAAAGCCCTCTCCCTTCTCCTACTTAAATAAAAGGGCACAACAGTTGGGGAAGGCACGGCGATCGGGGAAAAGTGAAGCAACGGGGGCGAAAAACCCTCTCGCTTCCCCATTTAATGCAGATGGGACACGATGGGACGCGCCCTGACCGATGAGACACACTCTGCCCGATGGAACAACGCCTGGTCAGACGGGACGTGGCCTGGGTATGGCCCACCACTACCACACGCCAGGCATGAGAAACAAGGCACCACTACGCACAGGCAGCCCTCCGTCTTCCTAGGCGGGACTTGGAAAGGCCCAAACAATGGGATCTCCGCTAGGAGAGACCAACGGGCTTCTTGAGTCGATCGGACGGCTCAGGCGAACGCCGAGAGACAGGTAAGGAGCAGAGGGACGCCCCATGTGGGCCATGCCGACTCCATCACGAACGACGAGCACGGATCCCGGTCGGACATTTCCGATTGGAGCTCCTCGAACCCCGTCACTCGAGTCATCAAGGTAAACATTATCGACCCCCGCTCTTTCTTTGTATAAATCATTCATACATCCATACACGCATTCATTCCATACACCCGTGCCTCCCCCGATGATTCTACCCTGAATCGCCCGGGGGCTCAGGGGCTAAAGCATTACGTATGCAGTCAAATGCATCACAATGCTCCGTGTTGCGTCACAAAGCGGCAGTTGCCTCATTCAAACATGAGCAACGACCGACTGGGGTTCGAAGGCTGGCCCACAAAGGGCTCTAGTCCGCCTCGAGTCAAACAGAGCCAGGGGAGAAAACACAGATGAGCCCCGTGCAGCCCTCGCCCAGTCTGCCTCAAAGCAGACAGGGTCATCTCAACCTTCTCGTTCGATCCTAAACCTCGCCAAACCCACAGAATCTCCATCTAGGGGAGGCCAGCAGGCCACCCTGGTCGATCTTCGGAATGACCCAGACATCTGCTAGGTTACAGGTAAAGGAGCAGTGGAATGTCACAAGAGGACTATGCCGACCCCGTTACGAATGACAGACCCAGATTCCACTCGATCATACTCGTTAGCGAGCTCACCGAGCGCGTCACTCAAGCCCAAGTGATCGAGTCAAGCGACAAAGATCAGCTCCCCCAGTTGTGAGAAATCGAGGACGGGGTAACGCATAAAACTCAAACCGACCCCCACCAAGCCCAACAGGGCTCAGGGGCTCAAGACACCTAAAACTGCCTTGGCTGCGCGGGATGCACCGACGCTAGGATCCACGAGCTCCGTCTCGCCCGATCCCTAAACTAACTACCTTGGCTGCGTGGGCTGCACCGACGCCAGGATCCGTGAGCTCCGTCTCACCCGATCCCTAAACTAACTGCCTTGGCTGTGCGGGCTGCACCGACGCTAGGATCCGCGAGCTCCGTCTTGCCCGATCCCTAAACTAACTACCTCGGCTGCGCGGGCTGCACCGAGGATCCATGAGCTTCATCTCGACCGATCCCTAAACTAACTGTCGGGGACCTAATACCAGGGTACCTAATAAGGTGGAGCTAATGACCATCGAACGTTGACACTTCCGATCAGACGGGAACGCTACTGCGTTTCTTGTCCGAATGACGGAAGACTGGTTCCGCCTCGCTCGACCTTCGAGGGCTAGGCTCCACCTCGCCCGACCCTCGAGGGCTAAGCTCCACCTCACCCGACCCCCGAGGGCTAGGACCCGCCTCGCACGACCCCCGAGGGCTGGCTCTGCCTCGTTCGATGTCCGAGGGCAGGCTCCGCCTTGCTCGACATCCGAGGGCAGGCTCCGCCTCGCCCGATGGCTGAGGACAGGCTCCGCCTTGCCCGATGGCCGGGGGTCGGGGGCCAGGGGCAGAGTCCGCCTCGCCCGACGATTACACCCTACCCCTTCGTAATGAAGAGCACAAGGTACGATAGGACATTCAAGTCAAACACAGTACCAAGGACCATGCCCTGCAACGCTCTAGGAAAGTACTGTCAGGGTACGATGGGATAGGCGCTTTAGGCCATTCTGGGTGTGGCAGAGTCCGAATAGTGTTGTAGGCGCTGCCTTCAGCCCTCGGACGTGGAACCTGACATAGACATACGACAACCACTACGGTCCAAGAAGAGACTCGCGCCCTCTACAGTGATGAGCGTACAGTCACCACGTCGTCCGCTCTCCACAGGGCTACATGTCAACACCCTTGTCCGACACGCCGTCCGAAGGGGTGGGACGGGACGTGACCACTTGCTGATCTGGTAAGGGCATGGCATCGTCAGCACACAGGCGTCTGACGAACGTGCCAATCCCTGACACCATCTGGCCATGTCAGCGAGGCTGGATCAGCGGAAAAGGAGGGCCCAACATCTTCGGAGGGGCTTCTTGGCCTCTGGTTTTTCTCCTTTCTCCAACATGTAACCCCTACTCCCCCTTGGTCTATAAAAGGGAGGGCAGGGCACCCCGCTAAAGGGATGACAAGCTCACAGAGAGATTAACGGACACGATTAAACGACATACATCACACATAGCTGAGCAGCGACCGAGCTCTTGGCGACCTTTCGACCATTCCATGAGAGACTTGGGGCTCGTCCCTCTCTTGATCATTTGTACCCCCTACTACGAACCATTTTTGGTACTAATAACATCAGCAGCAGTAGACTGGACGTAGGGACGTTCAGTCCGAACCAGTATAAACCTCGTGTCCTTTAGTGCACCATCCGGGCCTAACACGCAACAATTACAAATTTACTAGCCGGTGTTTGTTCGAAACACCGACACTAACTGCCTCGGCTACGTGGGCTGCACCGACGCTAGGATCCATGAGCCCCGTCTCTCCTGATCCCTAAACTAACTGCCTCGGCTACGCGGGCTGCACTGACGCCAGGATCCACGAGCTCTGTCTCGCCCGATCCCTAAAAACTAACTGCCTCGGCTGCGTGGGCTGCACCGACGCCAGGATCCGTGAGCTCTGTCTCGCCCGATCCCTAAACTAACTGCCTCGACTATGCAGGATGCACCGACGCCAGGATCCGTAAGCTCCATCTCGCCCGATCCCTAAAACAACTACCTCAGCTGCGCACGACGGGTCCGCGAGTCCGCCTCGACCGATCCCTCAGTTGCACCCGATGCCAGGATCCACGAGCTCCGTCTCGCCTGATTCCTAAAAAAACTACCTCGGCTACGCACGGCACCTTGGTTGACGACTCTGCCTCAATTAAAATGCATGCACACGCGCCCGCTGACAAAAAACCCCCCAAGCGATTTGGCCCGAATCGCTCGGGGGCTACACCCGTGGGTGCGCTCATGCGCACCCACCAACAAAACGAAACCTCCCCCGCTGGCAACACGAAAAACCTCCTAGACAATTCTGCCTGAATCACCCAGGGGCTCGGGGCTACACCCGTGGCCGTCAAGACAAAAATCCCCCAGACGATTCTACCCGAATCGCCCGGGGGCTCGGGGGCTCCTATTGGGTTCATAAACTCGGGGTCCCTTATAGACCGACTTCCCAGCAAAGGCTCGGCCTAGCAGACAACATTGCGAACCAACACGCAAACTCTTGGGCGGCCCAAGTACCTAAACGACAAGCCAGAAGGGCGATCCAATCTCCGACCGGAAGACCTAGCCGAGGAGGAATGGCGCCCGCTTCCGACTCTAGCCTGTCTCTCCGACTGGTTATTAGCTCCTTCTCTTTGGGTACCCTAGTATTGGTCCTCGACAAGCTCGATGCGGACAGGAGTCAGGGACAGCTGGATGCGCTCGATTCATCGATTGGGATGGGGAATTTGGGACCAAATTGGGCCCTTACTACCTTACTGGGCTAAAACAAAAAAGGCCCAATGTCGCTGCCCAACAGCAACCATGGACTAATGCCGCTCGACGCTCGTTCGTCGCCATGGCACTCTGCTCGGCACCTCACGACTCGCGTCCTCGGCACTCGGCAACCGGAGATAGGGAATAAGAGGGGGTCCGAGGATAGGCTACGCCGCTGGTAGCTGGGGCGGCCGCCCCACCACGCCCTAGGGTAGCTCCATCATTGGGGACGTACGTTTTTCTTTCCCGATGCGCAGTGGCACTTCTCGGAGCGCGCGAAAGCTATCGGGTTCATAAACCCGGGGTCCCTCATGGACCGGCTTCCAGCAAAGGCTTGGCCCAACAGACAACGTTGCGAACCAACACGCAAACTCTTAGGCCAGCCCAAGTACCTAAACGACAAGCCAGAAGGGCGATCCAATCTCCGACCGAAAGACCTAGCCGAGGAGGAACGATGCCCGCTTCCGACTTTGGCCCGCCTCTCTGACCGGAGCGCTCGCTTCGGTCTCTAGCCCACCTCAGGATGGCCTCTCCGACCGAAAGGCCTGGCCAAAACACCACTTTCGATTCTCGACCCGCTTCTCCTACCGGGAAAACACCGAACCCCTGCTTACAACTCCTCTCCGACTGGCGCAATCAAAGCCGACTGGGACCAACCGACCGGGGACGCCCGCTCGGTAAGGACCAGGAAACGGATGGAGAAAGTAAGGCAGGGCGCACAAGTCAAAACCGTAATACCAGGGACCGTACCCTGTGCACCTGCTAGACAATACCCTACGACCTTCCTGGCACGACAGAACATAAGCAGTGTTATAGGTACCGACATTTTCCCTACAGTGTTGTGGGCGCCATTAACTCTCATACCAAACAAACACGGTAAGGCTCCCCACATGCATCTGGGCATCAACAGTGTTGTGGGCGCCGGCATTTACCGTACTAGATGAACATGGTAAAACCCCCTGCATGACTCTTGGCATCAACAGTATGGCAGACACCGACGTCTGCCATACTAGAAGAAGACGACGCAACCTCCCATGTGCATATGATATCAAACAGTATTGTGAGCGTCTACCATCATCTTGTACCCGCCGGCGTAGGCAGCAAGACTTAGCAACATACGTACTCTTTCTCTCTCACTAGTAAGGCCATCCCATTCATTTATAAAAGGGATGCGCTCTCTTTCAACAGTTCAGTTGATTCAGATCGATCAAGTTCACTAGTACACAACAACATAACCACCAAGTTCAAACCACGAGCACACACTCGAACACTTAGCATATAGCGGGGCTTCCGTCACTCTCGGCCCTTCAGACCAGAGTCTGATCGGACCTCTTGTACCTCCATCTTTCTCCCTTCCGTTTGTAACCCCACAGCAAACTTCGAGCACCTGGGCTCAGGAATAAAGTCACCGACCGACTCAAACTGGACGTAGGGCACGTTGCCTGAACCAGTATAAACCCTGTATCATTAAGTGCTAAGCCACCCCGATCACAACATACGGCAAAATTATAAATATTTACGTGTTGGTCACTTTCTGCACCGACAAAAACGTTCGGTGCGGAGTGGCGCGACAGCACTGTGTTGGCCTGGTGGTGTCCTGCATGCCATTTTCCCACAGAAACCAAACGCACTCGCCCTGGATCCAGCCACTTGCCATGCATTGCCCGTTTCGGCCATTTCTTTCGTTTGGCACGGCTATGCTAGTCGTCTTGCTGAGAGGGAGAGAGGAAAGGCAGCCCTTTGTTTCTAACCATGGCACTCTCACGCTATGTTTCTCTCTTTTGTGCCTTTTTGTGCTTTGATTGATTGACTTGTGAATTTAGTTTCGTAACGAAAAGAGCATGTACACATCGCATTCTTATACAGGCCCTATTTGTTTCGCTGAAATTTGGTTGATGCTGATTTCTTTTGAGAAAAAAATAATGTTTCTTCGCTAAAATACTGCTGAAATAGTGCTGAAGAACATGACGATACAAACAACAAAGGTTGGCCAACCCCGTTCCAATTTGACGGACGTTTATTTCCTTCGGAGCGAACGCTATATATATTGTCTGGCCATAGACAGAAAGCTAACCATATTCTTTATGATTCGATTCGATGGTCTCACCATAGCCAGGTCAGGCGCCCGAGCGTTTCCAAGCACATTCATTAAAAAAAACATTTCTGGTCATTCTTTGCATTTCTCTGACGGATCCTTTACATATCGCATATCAAATTTAGCGTCGCTCCAAAATTTTCTTCAACGGTCGTGGTAGTGGACACGTTCTCACTCTGTTTTTTTCTCTCTCTTTCATTTTTTTTCTTTTCCTTCTTTTCTATCATTTGCTTTTTTATTTCTTATGTTAATCTCTCTGTTTTTTGTCTATACATTAGTATGAACAATTTTTTTAGCTCAAAAACTTATCGATAAGTTTTTTTTTTGCGAGCAAAGAGAGGCTTTATTAGCTAGGTAACACAAAGTTACAATCAACAGCACACGCAGGTGCGTCCTCCCATCTAACCTCAGAACATTTCCATTGCCCAGCTAAACTAGCTAATGCATTAGTCACTTTGTTTCCATCTCTCTTCACTTGAGAAACTCTCCAATAGCCCAGCAAATATGTGAGGCCTTTGGCCTCCGCGATGACGACACCGATCTCTGATTTATCCGTGTCCAAACTTTTCAAGGCCGACATGACCCTTGAGCAGTCCGTTTCGATGATAACCTGCGTATGCATGTCTGGCGGATCCAGAACAAAATCTTAGCTAGGTACGGCAGTCCAAACCATTACCTGACTACATTTGATGTCATCTTGCTAATTTGGCACACTAATTCTAAATTGTTGCATTACCTCCTTTTCCACTAATCTAAAAAAAATACTTCACATTACAATAATTGGCGTAGCAATTAGGAATAGTCAATTAGCACTTCTTATCTTTTCATCAGAGGCTTTGCACACTACTTCACTCCATGGCTCTCAGCTGGTCTGTCTGATGCGGCACCGGACTCCACCAGACCACCACTAACGCACGGTGTGTGCAAATATAGGTGGGACTTAGCCCGTGTTTGGGACTGCTCCGCTCCACGTTTTTCAGCTCTGCTCCACGTTTTTTAGCAAAGCGGTTTTAGTACCGCACGCGCTGAAAAAATGGTGGAGCGTGAGGAGAGCGGCTAAAGAGTGAGGCGTCAGCGGAGCTGCACGATAAAGCGTGGAGAGAGTTGTGGATGCGATCATGCACCCCTTAGCCCGTGCCGTAGACGCTCCCGTGCGGGTTCAGCTCGTGACCTCTAAGCACGGTTCGTACCGGTTCGCTGACAAGTGGCGCTCGGCTAATCTGAGGCGTCAGCGTCACAAAGCGGAGCTGCCGGATGCGGCCATGCGGGCTCGCGGTCCAGGACTGTCAAGTTCGACGGCCCAATAGCATAGCCTGCGTGTTTATAGACCCAGGGACCATGGGCTAGCCCACGGCCCACTGTTTCGGCCTGGCTTAGCACGGCACGACGCCTTAAACTCAAATAATAATAATAATAATAATAATAATAATAATAATAATAATGCATGCATCCATTATACTCAAGACCATATGATCTAGTATCAGCTTGTTTCTTTCGATGAACGAAGGACGCGTTGGAAGGTGTGAACTAACGCCATTTCGATGGAGACAATATATAAACAAGTCGGTGGAATCATATTTTGGCCTCTTTGTTTTTGCATTATTCAT
>CAJGYO010000006.1:106699602-106899602 GCA_904845875.1 Miscanthus lutarioriparius
TTGCTGATTGCTGTTGCTGGTTACAAATTGGCAAGTTGGGAATTCAAAACAGAGCTTGGGTCCCTTCATCCGCAAATTGAACAACCACACAGCACAAAATGAGGAGAGTACAGTACTACATTGCATGTCACTACAAATTATACATTCGGATGCTTTGGATTACATGGTTAAAAAGTAACAAACCACCAAATCGTACTTGCACTACCAACAAGAAGATGAATGAAAAAAAAAACTTGCACTACTACAAATAAAAAGAAGAGAGAGAACAAATCGTTCAAGCCTCACACTGCAGAACAGAATGCATACCCTCCTTTCGCTGACTTCAGCGCGTCGCCTCCTCCGACCCCGACCTCCCCCGCCAAATTTTGGTAAAATTCAAACACAAAAAATTTACAGCGGCCGGCGTTTGATTCGATTCTGCTTGCTTGGGTTTCCTACTGGACTGAGAAACTTCATCCGACGTGAAAAGCAAAGCCACTTTTTCTTTTTTTTTACCCGAAATTTTTTTTGCAATGCGGACCCTCGGAGGCTGGCGACGTGACTAGAAGGTCCACTTCCAGATCTTGACCCGGATCCTGACCTCGCACGCGCGCGCGACGGTGGTCGCCGCGGCGGGCGGCGCCGGCGCGTCGTCGACGGCCGCCGCCGCGGGTGCCGGCGCTTCCGTCGCCGCCGCGGGGGCCGGAGCGTCGGCCGCCGCGGCCTTCCCTAGCTTCTTCTTCTTGGCGGCCGGCGCCGCGGGCGCGGCCACCTTGACGCCGTCGCAGTGCACCTGGATGCCGATCTTCTTGGTCTTGAGCCCGCCCACCCTGACGCCCGCCTTGGTCTCCAGGTCCAGGGTGATGGGGAACTCGCCGGACTTCTTGATGTCGGAGGCCGCCGCGGTGGGGTCGACCGTGAGCGCGGACGCCGAGACGGTGGCCTTGATGACGGTGATGTTGCCGGCGTCGGCCGTGAACCCGGGCACGGTCGCCTCGCCGAGCGGGACGGCGTTGGCGGCCGTGGCGGCCGTCACGGTGAAGTCGTCGTAGAGGTACACGAGTTTCTTGTTGGGGTTCTTGGCCGTCAGCGTCACGTCGATGGCGTCGCTCAGCGCGGGCGCCGTGGCGGACGACGACAGGCTCAGCTTCGTCACGCGCGCCACGGTCAGCGTGAAGGCCGGCCGGTGAGGCCGGTACAGGAGGTAGAAGGCGCCGCCCACCACGGCGGCCAGGAAGGCGAGGAGGAGGATGACGAGCACCGTCCAGAAGAAGCAGCAGCAGCAGCTGAACGGGCAGGACCGCCCGCCGCGCCGGCGCTTGGCGGCCGCCTGCTGTGGCCGGTAGATGGGCCGCTGGTACATCTTGGGCGGGCCGCCGGCGCCGTTGCCAGCCGCTGCCCCCGCCGGGGGCTGCGGGGTGGGCTTGCCATTGGAAGACATTGCTCTGTTCTGCTCCGCGCGCCGCAGGGGACGGACGAGCTCCGCAGGCGGGGCGGTGTGGGGTGGTTCTTGGAATTGGAAGCTGCGGTGTCACTGCGACTCCGTGAGCTTGGCGGTGAGGTGTAATGGAGGAGAGAGATCTATAGGCGCGAGGCGAGGAGGGTAGGGGAAGACGAGGAGGAGGGGGAGATGGAGAAGGTGAGGGATAAGGGACAGGGCACCTCACGGATGGTTCGACCTCACCAAATCATTTGTTGCTGCTGGCTGCTGTTGCTGCTGCTGCCGCTGCCGCTTTTCCTTGTCCTCTTCGTCTTCTCTTCCTTCACCTCACCTCACCTCACCTCACCTGATCGGTAGCGGGTATTTTTCCCGGGAATTTTTTCTCTCGCTAATAATTGCTAAACAAGTAGCATTTTGCAGATTAATCACTGTAGTATTTTCCAGTACTAGTATAGTATATTCTACTAGTAGTGCAGTAGCATCAGGTTTGGTTGGGCAAGTCAACTCAGTGCTGATGCCTTGCCTTGTCAAGTGTTGGTCGGAATGTATTATGAAACACACACAGTTTGGTACAACTTAGACATCGTCGAGGGGGAAAAAATGGTTTGGTAAAACTTGCCTTAGAAAAATTGCGTGCTAAAATAAAGGCCAGTTGCGAAGCATGAACAGCTCTGCAAACTGTTCGTTTCAAGCAAGAGTTGCCATTTTGTTTGCCATGTTTTTGGTGGCTCGGATAGAACTGGAGATGCAGATGATTAAGACATGGCGCCAATGTTTGCGGTTAAAGGCTTAAGGGAGTTAAGGCTAACTTAACTCCAGAAGTAGCAAAAGCTGTATCTTTAGCTCCAAAACAAACTTAACTCGACAAGTGCAGTTTTGTCTTGAAACATTGGCAGAAAGAGGACGTGAAAATTCACTGGCTGCCGTGATTGACCTGCTGCATCCTTCAAGTTGCAGAGGAATCGTAGCAGTAGTATAGTATCGACACGTGATACGAGCCTGGGTAGAAACTTCTAGGATCAAGCACGCAATTAAGAATTAACAAGTCTACGGATGCTTGCTTAATTTGGCCCTTTTTTTTACTGGCATGAGCTGAGCTTGCTAGAGCAGAGGCCTTTCCAATCTCGCTCGCTGTGTTCACTGTTCAGGCATGATGGGCATGGTCGTGTGCCCGTGACAAATCTCCTGGACATTCGAAAGTATTGTGGAACCCATCGTTTGTCCATGGATACATCAAGAGAAGGATGAATGACTGTGTAATTCATAATAAATAAAAAAATAAAATATATGGATGCAAATACACGGACACGATTTATGAATATGCACGCACATTCTATCTCTATAGTCGCTTCCAGAGAGTAGTTATAATATTTTCTCCATCTCTAAATAAATTAATTTCTAGAGTTGTCTTAAGTCAAATATTTTTAAAAAGTTGACCAAATTTATAGGAAAGAACTCAAGACTTATGACACTAAATTAGTATCATTAATTGCACCTTGCACAATGTTTTCATAATATGCTCATTTGGTGGCACAAATAAATGTTTATATTTTTTCTATAAATTTGATCAAACATAAAAATAAATTTGACTTAAGATAACTCTAAAAATTAGTTTATTCAGGAACATAGGGAGTATGTTAAATTCTTAAAAGATTATATATGCTCGATCAATATTAATTGCTTCAGTTAAAAAAATATTCACGTAAGAACTGGTCCCGGCTCATCTTAACTGTATCGCTACTAGTACGAAGCTTCTAAGCCTTTTATATTTCTTTATATATTTGAAAAAAAACTAGTACTCATACTCCCTCTCGTCAAAAAAAAATGTAATTTTATGATCGAGAGTAGTCAAACTTTCTTAAATTTAACCTATTTTATTTCAAAAAAAATATCAATATTTATGTCTTCAAATAAATTTAATATGAAAATATATTTTATAATAAATCTAATGGTACTTATTTATTGATAAAAAAGTTAAGTTAAAATTGTATTTTGTGAGACTTATAGTACAGACATAGGCCCTCAAAACCACGGGTCACACTCACCGCTATAAACGCACACACGTACACTCTAACCCTACGAGCACCTCCAAAATTGTATTTTGTGAGACCTATAGTACAGACATAGGCCCTCAAAACCACGGGTCACACTCACCGCTATAAACGCACGTACGCACATCCTAACCCTATGAGCATCTTCGAGGAACTGAGTTGAATCAGCAACTCTGAGGCGCCTCGCTGTCAAGAGACACATCGCGTACCACTGAAAGAATAACATCATTAAATCCTAAAATAAATCTAGAAAAAATAAGAGCACTCATATCAAGTTGGGAACTTAACCTGGGTGGCCAGGCTCCACCACAATCATTTCGCTAAGTTGAAATTGTATGACTCCTAGATAAATGAGAATTTGATTCTTTTTTTTATGAAGGAAATTTTAGATAACCAGTAGCCAGGCTCAGTCTATATATTGAGACAATGTATGCAGTGTCGAAGGGGTAGACGGGTAGTTGAGCCCAAGTATGAAATTAATGGAAGAAGAAACTAATCTCGTGCTTCTGCCTCCCATCTCCTAGTCCTTGCCAAGAATTCAATGAACATAGCAAGTACAAATTCATAGCAGGCTCCCATATATCCGTGGGCACTGGGCAACATCCATGCAAAGCCTTTGCTTCGGTCTCTTGTCATGCATGCACTCTGGTCCACTGTCCAGCACGTTCGGTCGTCACGTACACACTTGTATTGTATCACATGAGCATTTCCCTGCTTCACAGGGTATATGTATGCATGGTGGGGACACATGCATGCTTTTCTTTCTCAATGAATTTTGCATAGAACACACACACACACACACAGAGAATTATTACTGTTAATTAGTCGTGTAATGTTTGGTACAGTCAACCCGATGTTTGCATTAGTTAATGCCCAAGTTTTAGGGTGATTAAGCTGAGCATTACATGTAGTATCTACTATAGTGTTGCAGGCTATACAGCATGTGCTGATGTGATGGGCGTCCACGTCATATTTTGCGTCCAAATCCAACCAGCAGCAGCAGTAATTAAGCAGACACGCTTACGATACCCCAGCAATCACCGTCACACTAACTACCGGAGCGAAAATGATGCAGGGAGCCAGACAGCCAGTGACATCTGACATGCTTGCTTGCTTGGTTTTGTTGCTTCCATTCTCATACGCTCGTACTATATGTGGTGTGGCGGTTATGCTATTTGTGTGTTAGCCGGGGTTCTTGTCCTTGCTGGTGCGACGTCCCCGGCAGTCCAGCTGTAGCGTGGCTGATCGCACCCGCACCTGAAACTGGACCACACACCAGGCCCAATATTAACGTCGAGGTGGTTGCTTGCGACCTCTACTCGCATTTTTTCCTTTTCTTTTCCTTTTCTTTTTTTTTCACGAAAGGAGAGAGCTTTGTTCAAACTAACAAGTCATCATGTCTTTATTCACACACCAGAGTAGCAGAGATTCATCACAATCCGCATCTTGGTAAAAGAACACACGACTTTGACGCAAACTCATTCGTTAGCGGATGCATCAACAAAATTGGCCGTCTTACCCTCTAATCTATCCGTGCGTGTCATACGCATATTAACAACAGTCATGAGATTATTATCACTAATTGTTCTTTGATAATGCAACATCTTAGCATAATCAGCATGAGTAGGGTAAGGATCATCTACCTCTTCATTAATATTTACCTCCGGTGCAACGGATGTAAACGCATCAGGATCACCGAAGATGGGCTCACGGTATTGAGAAACCTTGCCTCGCCGATCCTTAACGTAGCTCGCAAGGAACACTTGAAGATCGGCGGAGAACTTGGCCTCAATCTTTTGACGAAGATCCTCGGGGAGCTCTTCGATAGATGTCGGATTCTTGATGTTCCCTTAGTTGAAAGGATTGGTGTGATCCCCCTTCTCCATGGTCTTCTTGTCGTTCGACATGCTACTAGTAGATTGAATCTTATTTTTCTTCTTCCCCAGCTGAGGCGCCAAAAAGTGTGTTGACGCCAATGTGGGTTATGCACTAACAAGGGCTAGCACGCCCAAGGTCGCACAAGGACAGCAAGAACGCAACGAATTGACAAAACCAACTGAGATATCGGTTAGGCTGATTTTGAGCCCGTTCTTCGCATGGTAAACTCCCGAGTGCCTCTTGGGAAGACCCATCAGGGAGGAGCACGTGGAGGTTGTCCTAGGATCGGCAAGGTCACTTAGAACACCGCCAAATCTCATCAAGAAACGTGGCGAACATCAAGGTAGAGAGAAAGTTAGGGCAAAAGGGTAGGTGTTGTGTTTTTTTACAACTGAAAGTTGGAATACTCAATAGCTGAGGGGTCTTGTACTTTTGATCAAAACCAACTAGCTGAGGGGCTACAATTGGGGATACATTATGTGTTGGGGACCCCAGTATCATGTTTAAGGCCTAATTACATAGCCTAAGGGTTCGCAAAATGATATTTGGAGGGCCATTTGTAGCCTTTGATGGCACTTTTTGTAAATACAAACCCCTTCGGATCCATTTGTAGCTCTTAGTGGCATTTTTGTAAATACTAGCCCTATCATGGAAAATAAAGAGAACCTTCCCTCCCACCTCCCCTATAAAAGGGGGAGAGAGGCAGGGGGAGAAGAGACTCGACCTTGGATGATCACTCGCTTAGCTCTCTCTCTTCCTCTCTCATTTGCTCTCCCATGTTTGGTGGCTAAACCAACATCATGCACTCCTAGTACTCCTAAATCTCAACAGAGTACTAATCCCACTACTAGTTTTACATTTCCAATAACAGAGTACTATAAAGATCCAGAACGGAAGAACCTTAGAAACCTCAATGCCCAGATATTAATCTCCAGCTTAGAACTACAATATGCTCCTATCTGGTTGAAAACATTGACACTCTGAAACTTCCATTGCCCTATTTACCGTGAGGGTAGTACTCCGCTAAATACGATAGTAGTTGTGCGCTTTCACCTTGCAAAGGAAGGTCCGCCTGATTAGTGGTAGGGTTAGGCAGATGTGGGGTTTGGGAGCGAACTTCTGGCACAGTGATTGAAGAGAGGATTAGAGATTTGGAACAAACCTCAGCACCCCTTCTTGCACCCATGGGTACTGAAAGGCCGGTCAGATGAGCATCGGTGAAAATGGTCCTCCGCCAGATGTGGCAGAAGTAGCGCACTCCAACACTAGCCCCGCTCCACCCTTGCCAAAGAAGGTCTACCAGATTAGTGTTAGGGTTAAGATGTGGAATTTGAGAGTGAAATTTGGGAGTGGCGATTGAAGAGAGGATTATATGGTAGAACCGCCTGAAATAACGTACTTACGGAAGCGCTTGTCTTCCATTAGACACTAAGCACTCCAAAAGTGAGTCACATCTGTCAGTTCCGTCGAGCACACCCCATGGGAGAACCCAAAAATCCACATTTTTCCATCAGGATCACAAATGAGAGAAATAAAGCTTACATCATTCTTAACCATTTCTTACATCACTTTTAATGCAACATCAGAGTTATGAACAATTTAATTTAATAGCGGAATATAAACATGTGATCAGAGTTACAGCGAAAATAAATAGCTATTCATGACATGATGAAGCATTGATATATAAACTATGACAACAGATTATAAAACTTCTATTTATAAAAACATTTAGCGAGAGTTATAAATAAAAACTATGATCGCAACGTAAAGGAATCCTCTCTGAGCCCACCAGGAGGGATCCACACACAAGAGTCAGCTCTAGCATTCGTCTGTCACCTGCAACAGGGAGAAATAAAACCCTGAATACTCAATTGTACTCAGCAAGACTTACCCGTCAGGAGGAAAGAAAAGACTCCAAGGAATATGTAAGGCTATCTGGCTCGTGGGTTTATTGCATCCACAGGAGGCATTACTAAGCGTGCATCCTTATATTCAATTTTATTAGCAGTCATTATTAGTTCATTAACTATCCATTCTATGTAAGCACCTATGCTACTTTCAAGCAGGTGGTAAGCAATCAGAACCATTTTTCTATCTTTCGTATTCCAGTTCTTACTACAGTGCTAGACTGTAGACTAGTCGTACCGGATTACCAGGCGATTCGTGAATCAATGTGCCTAGATGGGTACCCCGAAACACATGCCCCGCTTATACCCAAGGCACAAGCAGGACCAACCCACCACTCTCTTGTCGAGGGGTCCAGGTCCCTGTCCAAACTTGGACTCCAAGCCCCCACACATGAGTCCCGGACTCAGTGTGGTGCTTAGACCTCCACCATCCCCGCCTCCAATCAGTCGGTCCGAAAAGAGCCAGAACCCATGACAAGAGAACAATGAGCCTTTCCTGCTCCCATAAACAAGTATGTGCTCAGGATAATAAGTCTGTGACTTGTCTAGAACCCAATGCAACGGCCAGTCCTTAACTGACATGGACAGGGAAAATAATGTAACCAAGCTATGCCCCATTGGCCATAGTACACAACCTCTTATACCCACCAATAACCATGTCATATCCCTGCCCGGTCTCTATTTTCCTTTCACCATTTTATTATGAGAGTGATAATAATAATCACCTATTGTGAGCAACGGCATGTTACTCACGCTCCCAAAAATCCTAAGCATAGCAGCTACTCGACCTATGCTAGTAGGATTCATAGGTAGGTATATCTGTGCATGTAGTTTCCATAAAATGCCTATAACGTAAATGCACATCATATATATATATATATATCCAGTGATCATTCAAAATAAGGGTTATACACCGGGGCTTGCCTGGGTAAGATATAACCAAGTTAACTTTCATCTTGGTGGCATGATCATCAAGTCACCATGTGCTTCCGTTACTCCCGATGACTCCGCGATCCAACATTGCTCCTATCATGAAATACGTGGATGCAACGTAGGGACGTAAATAATCAATGGCAATCGCAACTCTTAAAATACGATTACGCCTCTCAAGCTAACGAGCTAGCACTGGTGATTAACGTACTAGGCCACGTATCCAAGTTGGTGAACTAGGCACTAATTTCCCGCAATGTTTTAGTTATAAAATCCCTAGGTGTTTCTTTATTCCTTTTTATTTACTATACATATAAATTAGGGTTCATTAGTTACCTTAGCAAACTAATTATTATGGAGCTACAAAAATTACAGATGGCACATAATAATACTATGGAGCTACTGTAAAATTTTCATGGACAAAACTATTACCTATTTGCCACAAAAATTCCTACAAATATTAATCTAAATAATATTAAACACTCACAATTGATTTAATAGCCACCGGTATCAACAAATATATATATGAACTAAATACACTGACAGATAGAGCATAATTTTAGGAACCTCACAAAATTAGTTTCATAATTTTTGGACGCCTATATGATTTACCAAAGTTCAACTCAGAATTACAAATGAAAAGCTATTTCTATTTTCCACGAAAAATCTAAACCGATTTCGGCCCACGCGGCCCACAGGCGAGGCGCTGCCCACGCGCGGAGGCGGCTTGCAGCGAGGAGGCCTGTGCGCGCTGGCACATATGCAAAAACACCCTAGACTATGAACATAACAACCCACAGTCCATGTTACTATTTCTAGAGACAACACTTATGCAAAAGAACCCTCGTACATTTCTCCTCTTTACAACGGTGAGACCCTCGGCCATCCCCGCGCACTTCAGCGTGGTGAGCAGTGGCACAGGCACCTACGCCAGCCACACGAGACCCCCGCTGACCTAGCTATGAGGCCAACACTCACCTAGGGTTCGACACAAGACGATGGGCGGCGGTTGCGCGAGATAGGACACCGTAGAAGGACCTGTCCACGACGGCGGACACCCTACAACAATGGCGACGGCGTTCAGGTGAGCCGCAGCAACAATCAAGGCGGTAGGGCAGCGGGTGAGCAACGATAACTCACCAGTGACCTTACCAAGAAGCCAGCTCAACTAGAGACAACCCGAGCAAGGCTGGCCGCGTGCGCGTGGCGAGGTGAATGGCAGACCACAAAGGCGCGGCCGCATCAGCGGTGAGGAGGCGGCACAAGAGCTGTGACTAGCATGCACATGACAAAGAGGAAGCCAAGGTGAGCTAATGGTGCAACAGAATTGGCGCGGGGTAAAGTGGTGGAGACTGGCCACGACGCGGGCAGCGACGGGCCTTAACGACACAGCGGCGGCAAGATTCCAAAATTGGAGCTCGTCGTGATGTGAGTCAAGGCAAGGTGGGGTCGACTAGAGAGGGGGCGTGAAGGCGGAGATGCGAGCACGAGGAATTGGTGAGAGGTGCTCGCTCTCTAGCTTCACCGTGACGCGACACGACGACGGCAGAAAGCAGAGGGAGGGAGAGACGGGGCGCGGCAGTGGGTTTGGCTCGTCCACGCCTTGGCAGGACATGGCCGACCAAACTTAAGGCAGCGTCTGCGCACCCGTGACATGACACTGTGGCCAGACCATGTGCAGTAGTGCGCGAGCGCGCGTAGAGATAGGTGGGGACACGGCATGCGCGGCTGCAGTACCATTAAGGCGGGACGACGGTGCAGGGCAGCCCACGTGCGAACTAGGACAAGGCAAGCGACAGCAGGACAGCGTCGCAGTGGTGTCAGTAGCGGCAGCATCGCGACTCAAGGTGGGTGGCAGTGCGGGCGTGACGGCGAGTGAATGGCGCTGGCAGCGACTCCGACACGGTGCGTGCGGGGCAGTTGACAGCAGCAGCAGCGGTTCCGCACGGCGGGGACAGTGGCAGCTAAGACCTGGCCAAGCCAGAGGTGGCCGCGGCTGGCCTCGGCCAAGCCTAGGTGACACGACTGCAGTGGCAGCAGCGCGGCACGGCTGACCGCATGGGACGACGATGAGGCAGGTGAGCGACGGGCACGGTGGCATCGCACGACAAGGCCAGACGGCCAGCGGTAGCTGGCCAGGACGGGGCAGTCGCGGTCGACCACGCACGACAGTGCGCGAGCGTGCGCGCCCGAGCCCAGCGACACCGAGGCACCGTGCGATGGTGACCGCGCACACACGGCCAGGCAACCGAAGCAAGTGTCGTTTATGAATTTTAAAGCATCGACCACGACTAAACCATTGATCCAATCCCCAAACCACTTTTGCTATACCAAAGAGGGTAGATTAGACTACAAAAACAAGCCATAATCCTACCCTACTGCTTAACCTAATCTCACACAATAAATTGCCAAACATATCAGTATCTAACTGTCAACAAACTTCGAATTTTTTCTAAGTTTTGAGTTGAACTCTATTTCAAATTGCATTTCTAAGCTATTAGAAATCTTAGCTAGTAATATTATTTTTTGACCGCAGGTATTTTATTGTCATCTACAAAGTTTGTACTTCAAATTTTATTTAAGTATCACATACATGCTCTATAGCATTTTTGTTTAATAAAAACTGGTTTTAAACCCTAAGTGATACAACATGACTATTAAATTAACTTTCATTTCGCACTTCCATTGATCGTTTTGAGTTACGAAAATTAATCTACACTCTTTATTACATGCACTGACACATAAACATGAGGCTCATGACATAGCTTAGCAAGTTGTTTAAGTGGTAACACCGAGGGTGTTACAGATTAGGGATTTGGAGAGTCCTTACCCCTCGCACCCGTGGGCACTGGAAGGCTGAGACCTCCAGACGGCGATGACCAGGCCCAAGAGGAGAGACGACACGTTGCCGCCGCCGTTGACATTTTGGAGAAAGGAGATGGTTCGTTTTGGCCTTCGAGTTTGTTCTCGGTCCAGCACAACTTGCTCATTTTGAGCCCTTCAATTTTCTATTTAGAACCCCATCTTGTTGTTATTATTAGCTAGAAAGTACTTATGTCCAGCGGAATCTGAAATCGGTGGCAGATGGACCAATTTGAGAGATTGCGTGCTCTCACCGATGGCATTATTTCAAAATGCAATATTTTTTGTGAGAGGATTCAAAATGCAATAGTTGCATACTTGCAAGGTAAAACATGAGGTCAGAGCGAGGCTTCATGGGCCATATAGCCCAAAACAAAGAAACCGACCCAACCGGACCAAAGGTGCAAGACCAAGACCAATTTGCTAGCACACGGAGTCACAAAGTTGCAGTTTTCCTGACCATTGAGAGCCAATCATCATGAATGAAGAATATATGTAGACACCTCATGAAATCTTCTCTCATGCCCTACAAATAAAGATGAAAAAATTGCACTGTGCAACAATTGACCCAACTAGCCAACACCGAATATTGGTACCAAATTACTTCAAACTATAAGAAAACTGTTTTAACACGAATCCTCTCACATAAACACCTTTCTTTTTTACCTTGCACTGCCATCAAGATCACATAGCACTCACACAGATGATTTGGAAAAGGGCAAAAACAAGGTAATTCAAGTGCGCAGCCAACACTGGCGGACTGCAAATCCACAAATTAAATCCTTTATTTTCTACTCCATAAAAAAACAACGCAACTAGCACCCGCACGTCTGGCGCGAGCACGCGTCCAGACGTTCCTCGGGACCATCCGGTTGAGATGATAGGAGTCGTCCAAATCTCATCAAATAAAGCAACGACGGAAATAAAGCGGTCCTATCCAATGCAATAGAACGAGCGCGCCCCCGCGTGCGGCCCATCCCCTGCTGCGCCGCCGTGCCTCGTCGCGTCGCCATCCCCTACACGCCCGTTGCCCTCCACGCCCCATCCCCACCGTGCTCCATCACCCGAATGTCCAATGAGAAATTTTCCATCGGAAGATCTGTTGCAACACGGAGCAATGCGAGATGCAACATCAGAAATATTACTTGTTTGCAACATCAGATCAAGTCTACTGCAACATCAGACAAGGCTACCGCAACAACATAATAAAGCTACTACAATGCGAGATGCAAGATCAAAAAAAGGTAACTAATGCAACAAAGAAATATTACTTGTTGCAACATCAGAACAAGGCTACTGCAACAACAGAACAAAGCGCAATGCCAGAAGCAACATTAGAAAAAAGAGACTAATGCAACAAAAAATATTACTTGTTGCAACATCAGAATAAGGCTACTACAACAACCGAACAAAGCGCAATGCGAGAAGCAACATAAAAAAAAGAGACTAATGCAAAAAAGAAATATTACTTGTTGCAACATCAGAACAAGGCTACTACAATGCGAGATGCAACATCAGAAACAAAAAAAAGAGATTAATGCAACAAAGAAATATTACTTGTTGCAACATCAAAACAAGGCTACTGCAATAGAGCTCGCCGGAACCCTAGCCACCGCCGTGTCCCTCAGATCCAGAGGAGAAGGAGGAGGAGGAGGAGGGCTCAAATCCAGAGGAGCAGGAGGGGGAGCACTCAGACCTAGAGGAGGAGGAGGAGGAGGGGGGCTTAGATGCAGAGAAGGACCGACCTACCTCGTCGGAGCCGCCGTGGTCATCCTCATCTCCGGCCAGTGGGGGGAGGGAGGGAGGGAGGGAGTGGGGCGGCGGGACGGCAGCGAGCTGTGGGGCGCGACGTCCGTCCCGAGGGCGCAAGCAGGCCCGGAGAGCGGAGCGGCAGCGAGTGGCACGTGGGGGGAGCGGAGTGGGTCACGGGATGGCGGAGAAGCAACGAGTGGCTGCAGGGTGGGTCATGGGATGGGATAACGATGTCGATGGGATAAGGAGTTGGGGTCACGGGTCCGCGTCCGGACGCAAGTTGGGGGCGGACGCCCTGTTCGTATCAATTTCGTAAAAAAACTATAGCATATTACCAAGTCAAACCATTCTAAATTTGATCAACTTTATACGAAAACATCAATATTTATAACATTAAATAATCGTATAAATTCGTCATGAGATAGTTCTAAGACAAGTGCGGTCACGTCCGAGCGCTGTCACTGTCATTTCAAAGGATCATTTTATCTACACTAGTTTCTCCATTGCATCGTTAACTTAGGAACAATACTACAATAGTAACTCTATACAAAGCTAAGCGAGAACCACCGTGTTAGTAAGGTTAGCACCATTACAGCTTTATTATCACCCTCCATGAGGGTATGTTTGATCGATACAAATAACTAGTAATTAGTTAGGTCTAAATATTAGCTTAAATTAGTTATGGTTGACTAGCAGCTAGTTGAAGACTTATTAAAAGAATCAATCCACATATTAACCTTCCTGTTTAAATGCATTGGAACTAGTTTATATCAATTTTTATCTAGCTAACAATTTTATCGAACAGACTCGAATTAATTCTGATTGTGCATTAATTGCAAGTGGTAAAACTTTGAGCAATGTGATAGCACCCAAAAGCTGGTTTTCGGTTGATTTCTACCCGTGCAATTTGAAGGCGGTTCTTCGATGATCGAGTACCACGTGTACTTCCTGCGCTGAAGGCATGAAGGGCAGCACTGCGGATCAACTGCACAGGCAGCTTTTTCTCCGCTTCTCATGCTCCACAGCATTCAAACTTCAACATCAACACTGTGTACTGTATGCACAAAAGCATTTGGCAGACCCATGGCATTAGCCTGATTTCCATTTTCTTTAGATATAATAAAGTTTCGAGTGATGGTTCCCATACCTGCACAAACTGCAAGACAATCAACAAGATAATCTAGTGAAAGATGCAAGAACTAGACCCTGTTAGGCATAGCTTCACCAACAACGTCACGAGCTGTTTTTTGCCAAACACCTTTTTTTTAAATAATTTCATGGATAAAGCTCTTTTTTTTCCTCCTCTCACAAAAAATTAGTGTGAGATGAAGCTGGAAAAAAGTAGCTCATCTCAGCTTTAGCTTCACCTGACACAAGTGGACCCCACCACGTGAGGAATCCAGATTTGCCCCTTCGCTGCGCCTGTGCGGGCTCTGGCTGGGGTACGAGCGGCGAGGACGCCGTCCGCCATGCGAGCGGTGTGGCCATCTTCGCCGGGGCATGAGCGGGCGTGGCCGCCGGTCACGAGCAGCGCAGACACTGAGGCGCCGGTCACGAGCAGCGCGAGCGGCACGACAGTTGTCGCTGAGGCCACGCGCAGGCGCAGCCACCAGCGCAAAAGGCGTGGCCACCGGGGCTCGGCAGCTGGATGCAAGCGGCACAGCCACCATGGCTCGGCCGCTGGGCACAAGCGGCGAGGCTGTCTTCTCTAGGGCATGGGCGAGCATAGGCACCGGAGACACGCACGAGTGAGCGCGACCGCCGGGGCACGAGTGGCTCCGTCGCCGGAGCATGCAAGCGAGCATGTGCCGTGTGGAGAAGAAGGTTGCGGTGCGCGTGCTCGTTCGTGAAGAAGAAAGCCGAGATGCGCCACTCGCACGTGCCCTGTGAGAAGACGAGCGGAGGAAACAACCAAGATAGGAGATACCCATGACCATGAGGAGATGATGAGGGAAAAAGAAAAAAAGTAAAGGGCGTTATAGTCATTTTGCTCTATTGGATTACCATATGAAACTATTTCGCCAAATAGATTTACAAAACAGCTTTACTTTCACCGAGAAAGCTATTGGTAGAGTTGAAAACAAAAAAACGCTTCACTGGTGAAGCTGAGCTGTGCCAAACGGGGCCCTAGTATCGACATTTTATTGTGAAATACTACACCGGTAGACAATTTCACTGGTGAAGCTGAGCTGTGCCAAACGGGGCCCTAGTATCGACATTTTATTGTGAAATACTACACCGGTAGACAAGGTATGTTTGGAACGCAGGAAATACTACACCGGTAGACAAGGTATGTTTGGAACGCAGGAATTTCATAAGAATCACACATGAATTTTACAGAAATCAGTTCCATTTCATAGGAAAAATGCAGGAATAGGAAAACTTTCCCGCATTCCAAACAAACCCTAACATGAGCTAAGACAAGCTATCTACTATACCTAAATAGGAGGAACCCACTATCAGATTTCTCTGCGATTTCATGAAGCCACATCATCGAAAGGCCCCATAACCACCGGTCACTACTTCGAGTTATTCATGAGGCAACCAAAGAGATAGTGGTGAAAGCTCTAGTTTTCTGGTGAATTGATGAAACCCTAAATGCTAACCTAGTTTATCAAAGTGATTATTAGATAGGTAGCACTACTTCAAGTGGTGAAGCAAATGAAGATCATGACATGATGATGGTGATGGCATGGAGATGATCAAATGCTTGGACTTGGGAAAGAAGAAAGAAAAACAAAAAGCTCAAGGCAAAGGTGAAATTGATAGGAGCTTTTTGGTTTAGTGATCGAGACACTTAGAGAGTGTGATCACATTTAGGATCGATAGCCATACTATTAAGAGGGGTGAAACTCGTATCGAAATACGGTTATCAAAGTGCCACTAGATGCTCTAACTCATTGCATATGCATTTAGGATCTAGTGGAGTGCTAACAACCTTGAAAACATTTGTGAAAATATGCTAACACATGTGCACAAGGTGATACACTTGGTGGTTGGCACATTTGAGCAAGGGTAAAGAAGATAGAGTTGAAAAGGAGTAAGTTGCGCTGGTCACAGAGTGACCGAACGCGTCCGGTGTGGCTACCGGACACGTCCGATATTTGGACCCGAGGTGAGCGACTAAGTGAAAGTGACCGGACTCTGGCTCAGTTGAGTGATCAGACACTGATGAATTACTGTTCAGCGTCAGGTCAAAGTGATATAGCCGATACAGGATTGCAGAGACCGACCGGACGTGTCCGGTCGCCATACCGAACGCGTCCGGTGTGAACCAGCAAGTCTCGGGTTTTCAGCGAAATAATTGATCGGACGCTGGCAGCGTCCGGTCCGATGTGACCGGACGTGTCTGGTCGGCCCAGAGCGGCTCTAGGAGCTCTCTGGACTCGATCGGACGCTGCGTCTCCCGCTGAAAGATCCTAATATGGCTAGAGGGGGGTGAATAGCCTATTTAAAAATCTACAAATCAACTGGAGCAATTTAATTAGTATAACAAATAGCGAAATACAAACTTGCTCTAGCTCTACAAGGGTTGCAAGCCACCTATCCAATAATTCTAGTTGTTATGATCACTAAACACACAATTTGCTATGTCACTATTCACTAAGAGCTCTCACACTTGCTACACTAAAGAGATCCACTAGATGAACTTAAACTACAAAGCAAGCTCTCAATTCTAGCTACACTAAAGAGCTTGCTACAACTAGTTTGTAAGAATATAAATGAGTGAGTAGAATGATTATACCACCGTGTAGAGGAATGAACCAATCACAAGATGAATACTAAATCAATCACCGGGAGAATACCAAAGGGCAAGAGACAACCAATTTTTCTCCCGAGGTTCACGTGCTTGCCGGCACGCTAGTCCCCGTTGTGTCGACCAACACTTGGTGGTTCGGCGGCTAAGAGGTGTTGGACGAACCTTGTCCATACAATTGGACACCGTAAAACCTACCCACAAGTGAGGTAACTCAATGACATGAGCAATCCACTAGAGTTACTTTTCGGCACTCCACCGAGGAAGGCACAAGACCCCTCACAATCACCACGATCGGAGCCGGAGACAATCACCAACCTTCGCTCGACGATCCTCGCTGCTCCAAGCTGTCTAGATGGCGGCAACCACCAAAAGAAACAAGTGAATCCCGCAGTGAAACACGAATACCAAGTGCCTCTATATGCAATCACTCAAGCAATGCACTTGGATTCTCTCCTAATCTCACAATGATAATGGATCAATGATGGAGATGAGTGGGAGGGCTTTGGATAAGCTCACAAGGTTGCTATGTCAATGCAAATGGACAAGAGAGTGAGCTTGAGCTGGCCATAGGGCTTAAATAGAAGCCCCCACAAAATAGAGCTGTTGGCTCCTCAGTCCACTGAAAAACGGGGCGACCGGACACACCGGTCAGATCGACCGGACGCTAGACCCTAGCGTCCGATCGCGCGATGTGTGCCACATGTCCCCTGCTTCAAACGCTGATCACCCGATCTCAATGGTCATCAGTACATTTAAGTTGTGATCGGATGCGCTGCTTGAAAGTGACCGAACGCAGGACCTTAGCGTCCGGTCGTTTCCAGTAAGCTTCCATTCGCGAAAAATCACGACCGGACGCGTCCAGTCATGCCCGACCGGACTCACCCAGCGTCCGGTCACTCGGCGTCTCCTCTGTGCGCTGCCACGTTAGTAGGACCAGACGCACCTCGTCAGCGTTCGGTCACTAAGTGACCTAGCGTCCGGTTTAGGGTTTAGGGTTTAGGGTTTAGGGTTTAGGGTTTAGGTTTAGGTTTAGGGTTTAGGGTTTAGGGTTTAGGGTTTAGGGTTTAGGGTTTAGGGTTTAGGGTTTAGGGTTTAGGGTTTAGGGTTTAGGGTTTAGGGTTTAGGGTTTAGGGTTTAGGGGTTTAGGGTTTAGGGTTTAGGGGTTTAGGGTTTAGGGTTTAGGGTTTAGGGTTTAGGGTTTAGGGTTTAGGGTTTAGGGTTTAGGGTTTAGGGTTTAGGGTTTAGGGTTTAGGGTTTAGGGTTTAGGACCAGACGCACCTCGTCAGCGTTCGGTCAATGTGCTTTGTTTTTGAATGTTGAACCGGGTTGTTGGTGAGCTTTACGGCACTCTCATTGTCACATAGCAATGGCACTTGCTTGAATTTGATTCCAAAGTCATTCAAAGTAGCCTTCATCCAAAGTAATTGAGCACAACAACTACCGGCCGAAATGTACTTCGCTTCAGCGGTTGAAAGTGCTACACTATTTTGCTTTTTTGATGACTAAGACACAAGTGATCTTCCCAAGAGTTGACATGTGCCCGATGTGCTCTTTCTCTCAACTTTACATCCCGCATAATCGGAGTCCGAATATCCAATCAACTCAAATCTTGCTCCTTTGGGATACCACAATCCAATATTTTATGTATGCTTCAAGTACCTCAATATTCTCTTTGTTGCCTTCAAATGACTTTCTCTTGGCGAGGCTTGAAATCTAGCACACATACATACACTAAACATCACATCCGGCCTTGATGCGGTCACATAGAGTAGGCTTCCAATCATAGACCGATACATCTTTTGATCCACTATGTTGTCACTAGCATCACTATCCAAGCTTCCACTTGTCCCCATTGGTGTACTAATAGCTTTAGCATCATCCATTCCAAACTTCTTGAGCATGTCCTTTTATACTTGCCTTGACTTATAAATGTGCCATTCTTCATTTGCTTGATTTGAAGACCAAGGAAGTAACTAAGCACTCCAATCATGGACATTTCAAACTCACTTGCCATCATCTTGCCAAACTCTTCACAAAATTCTTGATTTGTTGACCCAAATATGATATCATCAACATAGATTTGCATTACAAACAAGTCATTTCCAAGCTTCTTGGTGAAGAGAGTGGTGTCAACCTTTTCCATCTTAAATCCCTTAGAGAGTAGGAAATCCCTCAATCTCTCATACCATGCTCTAGATACTTGTTTCAATCCATACAAAGCCTTTCTCAACTTGTAAACATGGTTGGGTTTCTTTTCATCTTCAAAACCAGGAGGTTGCTCAACATACACAAGCTCATTGATGTACCCATTGAGAAATACACTCTTCACATCCATTTGGTACAACTTAATGTTGTGGGCACAAACATAGGCTAACAAGATCCTAATTGCTTTCAATCTTGCAACTAGGGCATATGTTTCTCCAAAGTCAAGACCTTCAACTTGAGTGTAACCTTGAGCCACTAATCTTGCTTTGTTCCTTATTGCTATCCCATCTTGATCTTGCTTGTTCTGAAAGACCCACTTGGTTCCAATCACATTATGATCCTTAGGCCTCTCAACTAACTCCCATACTTGGTTTCTTATGAAGTTGTTTAGCTCTTCATGCATAGCATTCACCCAATCAACATTCTTCAAGCTTCATCTATCTTCTTAGGTTCAATGGATGACACAAATGAGAAATGCTCATAAAATGAAGTCAATCTTGATCTAGTTTGCACACCTCTTGAAATATCACCAATGATAGTATCCAATGGATGATCTCTTGCAACATTGGTTGGTTGAAGCACTTGCACTTGATTGCTTGCATTTGATTGATCACTTGGTTGAGATGATGAACTAGCCACTTGTTGTTGATCTTGCACTTTGTCATCACTAGTACTTGCTTGAACTTGATCATGAGAACCACTAGCTTGCACATTTGAGTTAGAGAGCACTTGATTCTTGTTATCTTCAACATCAATCACTTCTCTAGGCCTTATATCACCAATGCCCAAGTTTTTCATTGCATTGAGTAATTGAGTGCCTCTTACATCATCTAAATTCTCATCTTCCTCTTGGGAACCATTTGTTTCATCAAATTCCACATCATGAACCTCCTCAAGAGTACCACTAGACAAATTCCAAACTCTATATGCCTTGCTAGTAGTGGAGTAACCAAGCAAGAAACCTTCATCATATTTCTTTTCAAACTTGCTTAATCTAATGCCTTTCTTCAATATGTAGCATTTACAACCAAAAACCAAAAAATATGCTATATTGTGCTTTCTTCCATTCAATAGCTCATAAGGTGTCTTTTCCATCATAGGGTGACAATAGAGTCGGTTGCTATAATAGCAAGCCGTGTTGATTGCTTCGGCCCAAAATGAATGACTCACATTGTACTCACTCAACATTGATCTTGCCATGTCAATCAAAGTTTTATTCTTTCTTTCAACTAGGCCATTTGATTGTGGAGTGTACTTGGCTGAGAATTGATGTCTAATTCCAAATTCATCACACAACTCATCAATTCTTGTGTTCTTGAACTCACTTCCATTGTCACTTCTCACTTTCTTGATGGTTGTTTCACACTCATTGTAAATGCCCTTGACAAATTATTTGAATGTTGCAAACACATCACTCTTATCCACTAGAAATAATACCCATGTGTATCTAGTGAAATCATCTACAATCACAAATCCATATTTGTTTCCACCAATGCTAGTGTATGTGGTTGGTCCAAACAAGTCTATGTGCATCAACTCAAATGCCTTAGATGTGCTCATCATGCTCTTCTTAGGATGTGTGTTACCAACTTGCTTTCCAGCTTGACATGCACTACATAGCTTGTCCTTTTCAAATGTGACATCTTTCAAGCCTCTAACTAAATCATGCTTGATCAACTTGTTTAATTGTTTCATTCCAACATGACCAAGCCTTCTATGCCATAACCAACCCATGCTTGACTTAGTGATCAAACATGTTGACAATTGAGCTTCTCTAGCATTGAAATCAACTAAGTATAGATTCTCATATCTAAATCCTTTGAATATCAAGTTAGAGCCATCTACACTTATAATCTCTACATTATCCACACTAAATATGCATTTGAAACCAAGATCACACAATTGAGCTACCGATAATAGGTTCAAGTTCAAGCTCTCTACAAGTAGCACATTGGAAATGCTCAAGTCATTAGATATTGCAATCTTACCAAGACCTTTGACCTTGCATTTGCCATTGTCACCAAATGTGATACTATCAATCCCATTGCTCTTGTTTTCATTGATTGAATTGAACATTCTTGAATCACCAGTCATGTGTTGTGTGCACCCACTATCAAGCACCCAATGTCTTCCTCTAGCTTTATAATTGACCTACAAAAGAAGATCAATTCCTTTTAGGTACCCAAACTTGCTTGGGTCCTTGAAGGTTAGTTACTATGGTCTTTGATACCCAAATGGCCTTCTTCTTTGGACACACAATTGGTGTACCAATGAACTTAGCCTTTACACCATTGGCACCCTTAACGAGCATGTAACAAGAATCAAATTTAATTGAGGATACATTAGGTAGCTTGTTCTTGTTAATCTTGCAATATTGCTCTACATGCCCAACTTGCTTGCATCTATTGCAAAACCGACCATTGTCCTTCACAAAGCTAACTTTGGAAGTGAAAAGGCTGCCTTACCTTTCTTGGGGGTATAGCCTAATCCCTCTTTGTTGAGAGAAAACCTTTGGCTACCCAAGCACTTTAGTAAGCGGGCATCTCCACCATAGGCATTGCCTAAGGCACGAGTGAGCTCATTCACCTCCTTCTTGAGGGTCTCATTTTCCACCATTAGTGAGGCATCACAAGTGAGACCATCACTCAAAGGTGAAGTAGAAGCAGTAGTGCTACAAGAAGTGTTGTGGGAGCAACTACAATGGGCTTATAAAAAGATTCATCAATAATATCACATGTTAGTCCCACATCACAAGACATAATCACTTGCTCCTTCTTGGCTTCCTCAATTTTGATTTGCTCGATGAGAGAGAAGTGAGCCTTTTCAAGCTTCGAGTGAGCTTTGCCAAGCTTCTCATGGGCTTCCATTAGCCTCTCATGAGTGGCATTGAGCTCATCAAAGGATTGCTCAAGAAATTTTACTTTCTTGCGTAATTCTTTGCACTCCTTTCTCTTCATCTCAACGCAAGTGTACACTTGCTCACACATGTCCAAGAGCTCCTCCTTGGTGTACTCCTCCTCCTCCTCATCATCACTCCTACAAGCATCACTTTCACATTCATCATCATCACTCACATTATATTTTACCTTGGTAGGCTTTGCCATGAGGCATGTCGATGGAGTGTCGAAGATGGAGGGCTTGTTGTTGATGGCGATGCTTGCTAGTGCTTTCTTGATAGATTTCTTGCCATCATCACTAGAGTCATCACTATCCCAAGTGACCATATATCCTCCACCCTTCTTCTTTTGGAAGGTCATCCTCTTCTCCTTCTTCTCCTTTTCCTTCTTGTCCTTCTTGTGCTTCTTCTTTTCATCCTCATCATTGTCACTATTGTAGGGACAATCCGCTACAACATGATCGGGGCTCTTGCAATTATAGCATCTTCTCACATATTCTTTGCTTTTGGTGTGATCTCTTCTCTTTCTTGCACCATACCCCTTCTTCTTCATGAATTTGCTCATCTTGCGCACAAAGAGAGCCATGGATTCATCATCAATATCACTAAGATCATCATCATCACTTGATTCTTTCTTGGACTTGCCCTTGTTCTTGGATGATGAGCTAGCTTTGAATGTTACACTCTTCTTCTTCTTGTCTTCTTTTTCCTTCTTGTTATCCTTGTCAACCCCTTCCCTTTCCACATGGTATGTCTCTTGTGTCATGACATCACCTATTACTTGATTAGGGGTAATCTCCTTCAATCCTCCTCTTATGATAAGCAATCTCAACATCTCAAATCTTGGAGGTAGGCACATCAAGAACCGATGAGAGACATCATCATCCTTGATCTTCTCTCCCAAAGCCTTCAAGTCATTAACAATTACTTGCAACCGATGGAATATCTCCGGAATGCTCTCATCATCCTTCATCTTGAAGCTTGTCAACTTATCCTTGAGGATATACAACGTGGCACTTTTCACCGTTGGTGTGCCCTCATATGTTTACTCCAATCTCCTCCACACCTCATTAGCTCTTTCACAATCCTTTATTTGCTCAAACACCTTGGAATCAATGGCATTGTATATGGTGTTGAGAGCCATTGTATTGCATTGCTTGTTGGTCTTGTCTTGGTTGGTGAGATTGTCAGGATCAATGATAGCATAGTCATTCTCGATCACATCCCATACTTGATTATTGATTGAACCAAGATACATCTTTATCTTTCTCTTCTAATAATCATAGCATGTGCCGTCAAAGAATGGTGGTTTGCCCCCCACATGGTTGAACACAACTTGAGCCATAATTTGACATCGAGGTTGTTAAGCCTTCAATCAAACTGTGACTACGGCTCTAATACCACTTGAAAGGTCCTAATATGGCTAGAGTAGGGGTGAATAGCCTATTTAAAAATCTACAAATCAACTAGAGCAATTTAATTAGTATAATAAATAGCGAAATGCAAATTTGCTCTAGCTCTACAAGGGTTGCAAGCCACCTATTCAACAATTCTAGTTGTTATGATCACTAAACACACAATTTGCTATGTCACTACTCACTAAGAGCTCTCACACTTGCTACACTAAAGAGCTCCACTAGATGAACTTAAACTATAAAGCAAGCTCTCAATTCTAGCTACACTAAAGAGCTTGCTACAACTAGTTTGTAAGAATATAAATGAGTGAGTAGGATGATTATACCACCGTGTAGAGAAATGAACCAATCACAAGATGAATACTAAATCAATCACCGGGAGAATACCAAAGGGCAAGAGACAACCAATTTTTCTCCAAGGTTCACGTGCTTGCCGACACGCTAGTCCCCGTTGTGTCGACCAGCACTTGGTGGTTCGGCGCCTAAGAGGTGTTGCACGAACCTCGTCCACACAATTGGACACCACAAGAACCTACCCACAAGTGAGGTAACTCAATGACACGAGCAATCCACTAGAGTTACCTTTCGGTGCTCCACCGGGGAAGGCACAAGACCCCTCACAATCACCACGATCGGAGCCAGAGACAATCACCAACCTCTGCTCGATGATCCTCGCTGCTCCAAGCCATCTAGGTGGTGGCAACCACCAAAAGAAACAAGTGAATCCCACAGCGTCCGATCACTTGGCGTCTCCTCTGTGCGCTACCACGTTAGCAGGACCAGACGCACCCCGTCAGCATCCGGTCACGAAGTGACCCAGCGTCCGGTCGAAGACCAACGCCAGCGTCTTCATGCTTCCACTGATCGGACGCGCCGGTCCTACCGAGACCAGCGTCCGGTCACTTACAGTGACCTTCGTCTTTTCTGTATAGAGCGCCGGTGGCACCGTCGAACTGTCCGCACTCTACGGGCGGGCACTCCACCGGTGAAGTTCCTAACCCTTGTTCAAATGTGCCAACCACCAAGTGTTACACCTTGCGCATGTGTGTTAGCATATTTTCATAAATGTTTTCAAGGGTGTTAGCACTCCACTAGATCCTAAATGCATATGCAATGAGTTAGAGCATCTAGTGTCACTTTGATAACCACATTTTGATATGAGTTTCACCCCTCTTAATAGTACGGCTATCGATCCTAAATATGATCACACTCGCTAAGTCTTGATCACCGAAATAAAATGGCTCCTACAACTTATACCTTTGCCTTGAGCCTCTTGTTTTTCTCTTTCTTCTTTTCAAGTCCAAGCACTTGATCATCGCCATGGAATCACCATCATCATGTCATGATCTTCATTTGCTTCACCACTTGGAATAGTGCTACCTATCTCATAATCACTTTGATAAACTAGGTTAGCACTTAGGGTTTCATCAATTAATCAAAACCAAAGTAGAGCTTTCTCCTGTGTCCGGTCCGGTGTGACCGGACGCGTCCGGTTGGCCTAGAGTAGCTCTGGGAGCTCTTTGACTCGACTAGATGCTGCGTCTCCTGCGTTTGGCCATTTTCTAACAGCGGGTCTGATCATGTAGTATTACTGTGCAGAGATAGCCTTTGGGCGGTCAGACTGTGACCGGACATAGTGACTGGACGCGTCCGGTGCACACGACCTGCTCGTCCGATCGTCCCGTAGTCAGCCCAATAATTGAGCCAATGGCTCTATTGTTTGGGGGCGTCTATAAATATCGTTTGGCCGGCTAAAACTTACTCTCTTGGCCATTTGTATTGACATAGCAACCTTCTGAGCTTAGCCAAAGCCCTTCCACTCATCTCCACCATTGATTCATCATCTTTGTGAGATTAGGAGTGAATCTAAGTGCATTGCTTGAGTTTTTGCATCTAGAGGCACTTGGTGTTCGTGTTTCACTGCGGGATTTGCTTGTTTCTCTTGGTGGTTGCTGCCACCTAGATGGCTTGGAGCAGCGAGGATCATCGAGCGGAGGTTGGTGATTGTCTCCGGCTCCGATCGTGGTGATTGTGAGGGGTTCTTGACCTTTCCCCAGCGGAGAGCCAAAAGGTACTCTAGTAAATTGCTCATGGTTTGTGTGATCCTCATCTTGTGTTGGTTGTGTGGCACCCTATTGAGGGTTTGGCGTGTGATGCCAATTAGCGCGTGAACCTCAAAGAGAGTGAATCGCCACAACGAGGACTAGCTTGTCGGTAAGCAAGTGAACCTCGGTAAAAATCATTGTGTCATCATTTGATTCCGAGGTGATTGGTATTCATTGGTATTCATTCTTGTGATTGATTGGTTCATTCCTCGACTCGGCGGTATAACCATCTTGCTCTATCTCTTTACATTACTGTAAACTAGTTGTCAAGCTCTTTAGTGTAGCTAGTTGTGAGAGGTTGTTAGTTTGGTTAGTGTGGCTCTTTAGTCAGGCTTTGAGAGCACACTAACTTAGTGTAGCAACATAGCCATTATGTGGATAGACTATAGAAACTAGAATTATGGTAGGTGGCTTGCATTTGTAGTAGGCTAGCGCAACACTAGCCTCGCCTCATATTTGTCTAACCGGTTTGCTAAGTGTTGTTGTAGAAGTTTTTAATAGGCTATTCACCCCCTCTAGCCATTAGGACCTTTCAAGCGGTATTGGAGTCGTGGTCACCATAATTTGAGGCTTAACAACCTTCGGTGTAAAAATGGCTTAAATCAACAGCACCAATAAGCCACCCTAATTTGATGGGATAAATTTTCCATATTGGAAGTTAAAGATGACCACACATATCAAGTCAATCAATAGAAGGGTGTGGAAGGTGGTAGAAACCAAAATTGAGATTGTCGATCCGGAGAATCCCACCGCGGCCGAAGAAGTGCTTCTCCAAAACAATGACATTGCTCTAAGTGCCATTCATGATGCAATTAATGAGAGAACATTTGAGCAAATCAAGAACATTGAGATAGCTCATGAGGCTTGGAAGAAGTTGGAAGAATTATTCGAGGGCACCAAGGCAATGATGGGTGCAAAGGCATACATTCTCAAGTAAAAAATTGTTAGCTTCAAGATGGAGAAAGATGAGAGTGTGCCGGACATGTTCTATCGGATAAAAGTGCTTGTCAATGATCTCAAAGCACTTGGTGAGAAGGTGGAGGATAAGGACTTCTCTCATAAGTTCTTGAAATGCTTACCCGTAAGAGATTTGGCATGTTGGTCACCTTGTTAGTGAGGACCGGGGTTGACAAGAAGAAGAGTGTGGCATTCAAGGCCACACCATTCAAGGGCAAGGCAAAGCAAGAATCATCAAGTGAAGATGAAGACTTGAGCTTTGATGAGATGGATGATGAGAAGATGTCTCTCTTTGTCAAGAGATTCGGCAAGTTCATGATGAAGAAGGGCTACCGTGCTAGAAGAAAGAAGTCTTCATCCAAGAACAAGGAAGAGTCAAGAAGGTTCTTCAATTGCGGAAGTAAAGATCATCTTGTTGCTCAATGCCCATACAATAGTGACAATGATGATGATAAGAAGAACAAGAAGAAGGACAAGAAGGAAAAGAAAGGAAAGAAGGACAAGATGATCTTCAAGAAGAAGAAGAAGGGTGGTTCATATGTGGTCACTTGGGATAGTGATGCTTCTTCAAGTGATGATGATGATAGTGATGATGACAAGACCACCAAAAAGAAGGCACTTGCAAGCATTGCTATCAATGAGAAGCCCTCTCTCTTCGACACTCCATCATGCTTCATGGCTAAGGCCACTAAGGTACAAACTTGTGATGATGGAAGTGATGAGAAACATGATAATGATAATGAAAATAAAAATGAAAATGAAAGTGATTTGTGATGATGATGAACCAACTAAGGATGAACTACTTGACATGCTAGATGATGCTAAAGAACACTTCGACATTAAGAGAAGGGAATGCAAAAGCTTGTGTAAGGAAATAAAAGCCTTTAAACAAGCCTTTGATGAGCTCAAATCATCTCATGAGAGGCTAGAGGAAGCCCATGAGAAGCTTGGCAAGGCTCACAAGAAGCTTGAAAAAGCTCATTCCTCTTTGCTTGATGAGCAAAATAAGAAGAAGCATTGTTGAGACATGTAATGTAGGCTTAACTTGTGATATAATTGATAAATCATTATTTAAGCCTATCATTGTTGCTCCCACTAACCCTTCTTGTAGCATTTCTACTTCCACCTCATCTAGTAGTGATGGTTTCACTTGTGATGCCTCACTAATGGTTGAGAATGAGACTCTCTAGAAGGAGGTCAATAAGCTCACTCACACCTTGGCTAAGGCCTATGGTGGTGAGGACCGCTTGCTTATATGCTTGGGTAGCCAAAGAGCTTCTCTCTACAAAGAGGGATTGGGCTATACCTCCAAGAAAGGCAAGGCGGCCTTTCCTCCTCACAAGACTAGTTTTGTGAAGAACAATAGTCAGTTTTGCACTAGTTGCAAGCAAGTTAGTCATAAAGAGCATGAGTGCAAGAGCAAGAGTAAAAATGCTAATGTATCCTCAATTAAGATTAATGTTTCTATGTGCTTACTAAGGGTACAAATGGTGTGAAGGCTAAGTTCATTGGTGCACCATGGATGGGCTCAAAAAAGAAAGCCATTTGGGTACCAAAGAGCTTAGTGACTAACCTTTAAGGACCCAAACAAGTTTGGGTACCTAAAAAGAATTAATCTTCTTTTATAGGTCAATTACAAAGCCGGAGGAAGGCATTGGGTTCTTGATAGTGGATGCACTCAACATATGACCGGTGATGCAAGAATATTCAACTCAATCAACACCAATGACAATGATGGTTATGATAGTATCACATTTGGTGACAATGGCAAAGGCAAGGTCAAAGGGCTTGGTAAGATTACAATATCCAATGACATAAGCATTTCCAATGTGTTGTTTGTAGAGAGCTTGAACTTCAATTTGCTATCCATGGCTCAATTGTGTGATCTTAGATTCAAATGCATATTTGGGGTAGATGATGTAGAGATCATAAGTGTAGATGGCTCTAACATGATTTTCAAAGAATTTAGATATGAGAATCTATACTTGGTTGATTTTAATGCTAGTGAAGCTCAACTATCTACATGTTTATTCACTAAGTCTAGCATGGGTTGGTTATGGCATCGAAGGCTTGGTCATGTTGGAATGAAATAATTGAATAGATTGGTTAAGCATGACTTGGTTAGAGGCTTCAAAGATGTAGTGTTTGAGAAAGATAAGCTTTGTAGCTCTTATCAAGCCGGAAAACAAGTTGGAAACTCCCATCCTAAGAAAAGCATGATGAGCACTAGTAAAGCATTTGAGTTATTGCACATGGACTTTTTTGGGCCAACTTAATACACTAGCATTGGTGGTAACAAATATGACTTTGTGATAGTGGATGATTATACTAGATACACTTGGGTATTCTTTCTAGTGGACAAAAGTGTTGTGATTGCAACATTCAAATCATTTGTCAAAGGCATTCACAATGAGTTTGAAACAACCATCAAGAGAGTTAGAAGTGACAATGGTAGTGAGTTCAAGAACACTAGAATTGATGAGTTGTGTGACGAATTTAGAATTAGACATCAATTCTCGGCCAAGTACACTCCATAGTCAAATGGTCACGTTGAGAGGAAGAATAGAACACTCATTGATATGGCAAGGTCTATGCTTAGTGAGTACAATGTGAGTCAATCTTTTTAGGCCAAAGCTATCAACACGACTTGCTATTGTAGCAACTGCCTCTATTGTCACCTATTGAAAGAGAAGACACCATATGAGCTTTTGAATGGCAGAAAGCCCAACATTGCATATTTTCGGGTCTTTAGTTGTAAATGCTATATCTTAAAGAAAGGCACTAGATTGAGCAAGTTTGACAAGAAATGTGATGAAGCATTCCTACTTGGATACTCAACTACTAGCAAAGCATATAGAGTTTAGAATTTGGATAGTGGTACTCTTGAAGAAGTTTATGATGTTGAATTTGATGAAACCAAGGGTTCCTAAGAGGAGAATGAGAACTTGGAAGATGTTAGAGGCATTCAACTTTCAAATGCCATGAAGGACATGGATGTTGGTAAATTGAGGCCTAGGCAAGTGAATGATGATGAAGATGATCAAGTGCAAGTGCTCTCTAACTCAAATGTACAAGATGGTACAAATCAAGCTAGTACAAGTGGCTCTCATGATAATGAACAAGATCAAGTGGCTAGTGCATCATCTCAACCCAATGATCAAGCAAGTGCAAGCAATCAAGTTCCAATTCTCCAACCAACCAATATTACAAGGGATCATCCATTGGACACTATCATTGGTGATATTTCAAGAGGTGTGCAAACTAGATCAAAATTGGCTTCATTTTATGAGCACTTATCATTTGTGTCATCTATTAAACCAAAGAAGATAGATGAGGCATTGAAGGATGTTGATTGGGTGAATGCTTTGTATAAAGAATTGAATAACTTCACAAGAAATCAAGTATGGGAATTGGTAGAGAGACCAAAGGGACACAATGCGATTGGAATCAAATGGGTCTTTAGAAACAAGCAAGATCAAGATGGGATAGTAGTAAGGAACAAAGCAAGATTGGTAGCATAAGGATATACACAAGTTGAAGGTCTTGACTTTAGAGAAACATATGCCCCGGTTGTTGGATTAGAAGCAATTAGAATCTTGCTAGCCTATGCTTGTGCCCACAATATCAAACTTTATCAAATGGATGTCAACAGTGCATTCTCAATGGTTACATAAATGAAGAAGTATATGTTGAGCAACCTCCCGGTTTTAAAGATGACGAGAAGCCCGAGCATGTGTACAAGTTGAAGAAGGCATTCTATGGCTTGAAGCAAGTATCTAGAGCATGGTATGAGAGATTGAGGGACTTCCTACTCTCTAAAGGGTTCATGATGGGCAAGGTTGACACCACTCTTTTCATCAAGAAGATTGGAAAAGATTTATTTGTGTTGCAAATCTATGTAGATGACATCATATTTGGATCAACCAATTAAGACTTTTGTGAAGAATTTGGAAAGATGATGGCTAATGAGTTTGAGATGTTCATGATTAGAGAGTTAAGTTACTTCCTTGGTCTTCAAATCAAGCAATTGAAGAATGGTACATTTGTGAGTCAAGGCAAGTATATCAAGGACATGATCAAGAAGTTTGGCATGAGTGATAGCAAAGCCATTAGCACATCAATGGGGACAAATGGCAACTTGGATAGTGATACAAGTGGCAATATGGTGGATCAAAAATTGTATCGGTCTATGATTGGAAGCCTACTTTATGTGACCGCATCGAGGCCGAATGTCATGTTTAGTGTATGCATGTGTGTAAGATTTCAAGCCTCACCAAGATAAAGTCATTTGAAGGCTACAAAGAGAATATTAAGGTACTTGAAGCATACACAAAATATTGGTTTGTGGTATCCCAAAGGAGCAAAGTTTGAGCTAGTTGGTTACTCCGACTCGGATTATGCGGGATGCAAGGTTGAAAGGAAGATCACCTTGGGCACATGTCGATTATTGGGAAGATCACTAGTCTCATGGTCATCAAAGAAGCAAAATAGTGTTGCATTATCAACCGCCAAAGCCAAATACATATCCGCCGGTAGTTGTTGTGTATAAATACTTTGGATGAAGGCCACCTTGGATTACTTTGGAATCAAGTTCAAGAAAGTTCCATTGCTATGTGATAATGAGAGTGCAATCAAGTTAACCAACAATCCGGTTCAACATGCAAGAACAAAGCACATTGATGAATGCCACCATTTTATAAGAGATCACCAACAAAAAGGGGATATTTGCATTGAGAGTGTAGGCACCGAAGATCAACTTGCTGATATATTCCCCAAGCCATTGGATGAGAAAAGGTTTTGCAAGCTAAGGAATGAGTTGAACATATTGTAACAACCCAAAAATCCATACACTAAAAATACCAACTACAAAAAATTTCTTAAAACTCCCATGTGATGATGAGTGTCATGTATAGTAACCCAACCTAAGGGATGCATTAGGTCTAACCCCAACCCAAGTCAACACATAAGCATGGCATGCCATTGTTAATCATGCATATTTAAATACTATCCAATGAAGCATGGCATATATTGTTAACTCAACTTGTGATTTGGATTTCCAATTGCTTTATGTTATGCTTAACAACTTCTTTTAAAGAAACACACCATAAAGTAATTACTATTCAAACCAAAGGATAAATGTGTAAAAAGAGAAAACTAATTCTATATTTATATATAACAAACTACACCTATGTTGATATACAATTAGCTAAATAAATTCCTAATATGTATAAAAGAATGTAGTGGGCCTCATATCTAAAACTCCAATGAATTTGGTGCACCCATTTTGAATTCAAATACCCAAACCAAATTTGAATTCAAATCAAGGAAGAAGAAAAAGAAAACAGAAAAAAAAAATGAGGAAGAGGGCCTCATGCTGCCGGCTCGGCTACCTTTCTTCTTCACTGCCCACCAAAGAACCCCACCCCAAAGAAAGAAGTGAAGTGAAGAAGAAATGCCTGAGCTCATGAGGCCTAGCAGCCAGCAATCATCACCCATGCCCGCAGCTACTGCCTGCCTGCGCTCGCTTGCCACACCCACATGGGCCCCGCACGTCAGCCACCTTCGACAACAGTGCTTTCTTCCTCCCCACGCCGATTCTTCTCCGACCAAGTCCCGATAGCGATGGCAGGAGCGGGCCAGGGGTCACGCCGGGAGCATGACCCTGTCTCCCCCTTGGCGCCACGCCCACGACCACGCCATAGCCCTAGAACCCTAGCCAGCCTTGCTAGAAGCCCTCCGATCGCCCCTAGTTCTCCATCCGCCGTCCACCGAGCTCCATGGATGAGCTCGGCTATAAAAACCCTAGCCTCGGATGCCCAAGCGCTCTCTTGTGCCCCGCCGCCACCTTGTGGCCGTCCACCGCTCACCTGAGCCAAGAGAGAGAGCCAAGAGAGAGAGGGGATAGAGGAAGAAGGAGCCCTCGCGTGCTGCCGAAGTTGCCGGAGCCGAGGGCGACGCTGTCATCGTCATCACGATCGCGGGTCGGCACTGCACGGCTTTCGGAGCTACACGGCCTCAAACCGCCACTGCATCGCCACCCTATCGCTGTCGACACCAACGGTGAGCCCCTCCCGGTCTCTCCCTGCCCGCCGCCGGACCTCACCTTGTCGGCCATGATGCTCCACACCAGGAGCGCATAGGCTAGGGCCGTCTTCGGTCCTTGGGAACACACACACCCATGCGCACACCCACGACCACGCCGTGACCACCCCGCTGGAGCCCCTGGTTCACCCGTGTGCCTCGCCGTCGTCTTCATGACCGCCGTGGCCGCCGGGAAGCCCCTACCGGCCACAGGAGGACCCGAGCCCCGCCTTTGAAACTGGACGTCCTCGCCACGTCCCCACGGATCCGCAGAAGCCTTTACCTGCCTTAACCGGACGCTAGCTCCGCCACGGAGGCTCACCAACGAGCTCGCCGCCATTTGAGACCTTGCCGATGCCTCCGTGCACGTGGCCAGCCACCACCGGAGGCCGCCAGGGCAGCGCTAGAATACCACCGTGCTCGCAGAAGCCTCGCGAAGCTCACATGCACCACCGAGATGCCTCTTCGAGGCCGTAGTCACCTCCCCGACGCCGCCGTTGTGCCTGAAAAACCGCCGCCGTGGCCGGCACAGCTCGGGACCCCGCACGCCGTGTTGACCCCACCAACGAAGACGCCGAGGCTCGGCGGAGCTTCCACCCGCATCAATTGCGCACTAGCACCGCCACAGAGGCTCACCAGCAAGCTCACTGCCGGCAAGAGCACGGCCGTGGGAGAAACAGGGGAACACCCCCCTCGCCGGCCACCCGCGCATGAACCCGGTGCTCGTAGACCATGCCCGAGGAAAGAGTGGTGGACTCGGTCCACCGTAGACCAGTCTGCGGTCCATGGACCAGCACTCCTAAGTCCACCGTGAACCGTGAGCCGTAGACCACAGCCCAGTAAAGGCCCATGGCTATGACGTGGCAGTGCCACAGCACGCCACGTGCCCGGGCTGGCCCAACCCAAATCCAGCCCTGTCCAGGCCCAGTTTGAACCTGGCCCGTATTGACCGTTGACTGGTCAATGCTGACAGTTGACCTGGACCCACCTGTCAGTAGCACAGACACTCTAGACCCACACGTCAGATGCTGACTTCATGATGATGTCACGCGGGACCCACATGTCAGAAGCCAGCACAGCCGAGGTGACATCATGCTGACGTCACGCTGACATCAGCTGCTGACGTCAGCAGCCCAGGCCCCACGTGTTAGTGACCCTGACTGTTGACCGTTGACTCATCGTTGACGGACGTTGACTTTGACCGGACCCACCTGTCAGTGACCTAATAGCCTTTGGCCCCACCTGTCGGTGTGGATGACGTCATGCTGACGTTAGCTGGACCCCACCTGTCAGCTCGGAACCGTGAAGCTGACGTCAGCAAGCCACGTGGACCAATCACAGCGTGACACATGTCAGCCCAGGATTAATTCAGCCTTTTTCCATTTTCAGAAATAGATTTAATCTTTAGAAATTCATAACTAATTCATACGACCTCGGAAAAATATGAAACTAGGACCAAAATTCATCTAAAATCAAGCTCTACGCAATGAACCCATGTTTGAGTGCATTTGGCTCTTTTGAATTTTCATTGCTTCTTTGTGCTATTCTATAGACGTCGCTAACGTGACTATAATGCGATCGTTTGCAGACTCGGAGGAGAATCGGACGGACGAGGATCGTGAGTACCATGAGGAGTACGGAGATGACTACACTGAAGGTGCAACATCCCACCCAACCTCGTAGCACCTATTACGCATGGCTAAAATAGAAATGCTAGTGCTTTACCTTATTGCAATCACACTATGATAGGACTTGCATGGTAGAATGCTTTCTTGATGGCCTTTACCTTGACGCAACCTTACCCCTGCTCACCCTGCTGTTAGGCTAGTCACACGCTTGCTATTTCATTACTTAATACTTCTACTACGCTTGCACTACATTGATGTGTGGAGGAAACTAATGATCGGGGAGAGTGTTGCGTGTGTGACTTGGGTGCGTGGAGGGTGAGGGTTGTGTCGACCAAGTTGAAGTAAATGACAAGCCTGGGGCAAGTCTTGCCGTGGGGTGCTACCTGGGCACCCCTAGAATGGATACCTGTGGTGGGTAAATGGTATATGAGGTGGCCCTGGGTGTGAACCTGTGATGGGAGGAGCCCAGGGTGGAGGTGTTGTGGTGGCACGGTAAATGGAAATCCTGATGGAGACATTCTGGCTTGGTCATCCCTAAGGACTTACTAGTACTCAGATTTACCAGGAAGCCTTACGTACCACTCGCCCTATATGGTGCGGTACGGCCGGACTACTGGGTAGGATATTGCCACTACTGCTAGGTTGATAGCGGACAGTGTGAGGGATGTACGGGGTGCGGAGGATTTCCCCCCACACCCTTCCGAGACTTCATGGAGACCTTGTGGACCCAGTTCATGACTCATAGTTTCAGCCACCCTAGACTGAACTTGGGGTGTACCAGGGCTGAATGGTAGAGTGGCATTATCCTAGGCTAGCAAGCGGCTGGAATCAGCCTAGTTGACGACGGTCAGCGAGGAAGGCGGATCTTGTGGTTATGTAAAACCTCTGCAGAGTGTATGGTTGATCGATCGATACATATGCTGACTCGTCGGCAATGGACCTTTCCTGGGTTTCGCTTAAACTACATAGTGAGATGAGTCCTTCTCTTCTCCCCCTGGGAGTGAGTGTTCGGACGTAGCCAGGGGCTACGGGCCATGAGACAGTGTCGAGAGGGAGTTGGCCTGTCGACTGAGCGATGGTATGGGTGTGGTATGGAGATGGTGTGGAGATGGTGGTTTATCGATCCCAGGATCAAAACCTGGCTCTGGAATGGGAATGGGGTGGAATGTGTGTGAATGGTGTTAAAACTTGACCAACTGATATAATGTACTTGATATGCTAATACATAGGAAACCCGGGCCATATAGGTTCCTTTTTGAGTATATCCAATGTGCATCCAATTTCCACAAAGCAATGCTCATAAGGTTGGGAGTGGCCAGTACAAATTGTACTGATAAATTTTGGCACACAGGTTCTGCTGAGGAGTATAACTCCAGGGAGTTTGACAGTTGAGGGGTTCATTCCTACGCTCAAGTTTGGCGATCTATCTTCAAGCTGTTCTGAATGAATGCTACTTTTGATTCCGCCAATGCGGCGATGTAATAATTTATGTAATTCCGCACTATATATACTCTGATATTACGTTGTATGGTTGTGATATTCGACTGGAATTCGGGTAATATGATCTTCAACAGTCTTATTACACTTCGACTCTGTGGATTTCCCTTCGTGGAAATCGGGGTTGTTTCAGTTGGTATCAGAGCCATGCTTGACCATAGGACGAAACCCTTAGAAATGGACGAGAGAATAGGACGTGAACAACCCTTCTTTTGGTTATATACCGACCCTGCATTTACTTTCTATGCAAGGCTTATCTATTTATTGACCTGCTAACACCTGATCCTTGAAACATGCAGATGGCAACGAACGACGAATGGACGCCTCTAGGACCGCTACCTCTGGACCACGCCAAGCTTACCTTCGACCTATGTGAGCTTGGGGGTTTTGCACAGACCCTCTGTCGAGTTCTCGTCACGTTAGGAGTCCCCGACGAGCTTGTCAAGGTCACCTGTACCGGGAAGTCAACTCAGGGAGGAGGAATCGAAGGACCAGTTGTCACCTCGGTCGAGTTCCCAGCTAGCACCGAGTTGACTATAGAGGACATAGTTGAGGAGGGACTGCGAGCTGTCTCACACAAGGCACTTCGTAGAGTGATGAAGGACCACTACGAGCACCTGAAGACGACAGAGTTCCGTCTACTTCCCCAGGCCCTTGACCTCAGCCTTACCCCTAGTGAGCAGAGTTTCGCAGCCGGCAGAGTTATCTTTACAGAGGAGGATAGATGCCTTTGTGTCTCAGCTATCCACCTACTGGAGCAGGACAGGTACGTGACCTAGCTTGAGCAGAAGAGACGTCAGGACCGGGCTCTTCTATGGGAGTGCCAGGAGCGAGACTCGCAGGGAGCACAAGAGCGAGCTAGCCTGCTCGAGGCAGTTGCCAAGCTACAGGATGAGCTCAACCGTCATGAGGAAATCCACAGAGCCGAGGTCGCTGACTTACAGGATAAAGCAGCCGACCTAGGCAACAGAAATTGCTACCTCGATAGCAAGGTCTTGGAGTTGTAGAGGGAGTTGGATGACAAGAAGGCCGAGTTCAACCGCAGAGGAGACAGAGAGAGGTCCAAGGGGATTGATATGCTGAAAATCCAATCACGGAACAAGACCTTGACCCAGGAGCTAGAGGAGTTTAGGAAGAAGGCCGTTCGCAACCAGGGTCACCTGATCGAGGCACTCAGGTAGACCGAGTACCTACATGACAAGTGCGAGAGGACTTGGCATGCTTGGCAGAAGTTTGACAAGAAGCGCCTCAGGGAGATGAAGGGTATGTGGGATCAGCTACCCAAGGAGATTCGCAGCAAGACGAAGCCTAGGATAGAGGAGTTCGAGTTAGCACTGACTCACCTCAATCTAGATGCCTGCCCTACCCTACCTGGAGCCAAGCCTACTGAGGAGCTCATCGAGGCCTTGAAGTACGTGTCCCGACTTCACAAGTCTGACGAGGAGATCGAGATTGAGAACAGTCGTATCCCAGCTGCGGTGTACGAGTTAGAGTAGATGACCCTGCGTGGTCATGAGATATGCCAGTAGCTTCCATGAGTTGTACCCCATGATGTACCCCTTATAAGATGTATTATGAGATGCTATGCATAGTACGATTCTCGCACGTCTTCAAGTGTAGCTACTAGAGATGATGCTATGTAATAAAACCCGTGTAATGAATGATTTGGATCTTATTGCATCTTATGGATCTTATTGCTTCTTTGTAATGAGTGTTGGATAGTATAAATGATTTTCTTTAAATCGTCGAAATCATGTAATCATATTGAATTGTAAGCACTTATGGCACAAGCACTAAAATTCTTATGATCCGTGTTGTAGATGCCGAACCGCCGATCTGCTCGCCTAATGAACCGTGGACGTGCGCCCATCCCCGAACCAGCCAAACCCAACGAGGGCCGTGGTGGCAACAACTGTGGTCGTGGCCGTGGCCGTGGATGCGGAGGGATACCCTTCAACCTAGAGAATACCCCGCCTCCTGTTGAGGAGAACATTCCGCCACCACCACCACCAAACCTGGCAGAAGTGATGGTGCAGCAGACCTAGCTTCTTGCAGCTCTTGTTGAAGGAGCAAACCGTCGCTAGGGAGGTCAGCAAAATGACTTTCAAAGGAAGCTGGAAGGATTTTTGAAGCTAAGGCCACCCACCTATGATGGCACCTACCCTGACCCGCTTGTAGCCAATGACTGGCTCAAGGAAATGGAGAAGAAGCTTGACCTCACTACTTTCACCGACGATGAGTGTGTTGGAGCTGCCGCACACCAGCTCACAGGTGCAGCACGCGCTTGGTGGGACAGTTTCAGTGACTCCAATGAAGACCCTGCCAATATCTCGTGGGATGAGTTTGCTGAAGCATTCACTGAGTATCACATTCCCAAGGGTATCATGGAGGCCAAAGCCGAGGAGTTCCGCAACATCAAGATGGGAAAGGACAAGGTGACTGAGTACACTACTCGTTTCACCAACCTTCTACGCTATGCCCCTTCCTATGTTGTGAACTCTGAGAAGGAGAAGTTGTACTATTACCATAAGGGACTTAACCCGCACATCAATCTGAAGTTTGGCAGTATTGAGAGTAACACGTTGCGTGCTCTGGTGGATCGCTGCATCCAGATTGAGAAGGACCGTGCTGAAGCTGGAGAAGAGTACAGGGAGAGGAAGCGTAAGCCTGAGGAGTCTTTCCGTGGCCGTGAACGCAAGAGGTTCTGCAGAGATGCACCATCCAGGGAACGCTCACGCCACAATAGGGATGACAACCCTAGATCGAGTAGGGGTAGTGGAGGCTACACCACCAAATACCCCCGCCCTGCTCAGGATCGTTACACCCGGGACCATTATGCTCAGGACCGCAACACTCAGGATCGTATCAACCATTCCCGCTCTATGAATGAGCGCCCAGCACAGAACCGCTCCGCACTAGGCACTAGAAACTGGAAGGCACCCGCGCCATCCCCTACAGGCGGTGCGCCTTTCACCTGCTTCGCTTGTGGCCAACTAGGTCACAAAGCTACTGAGTGCCCTCAGAACTCAGCTGCTCAGAAGTCTCAGTTCAAGGGATCTGCTACTCATGGACGTCTCAACCATCTAGACACTGAGGAAGCACAGACTGCCCCTGACATGGTGTACAGTATGTTTTTAGTTAATGGCAATACTGCATTAGTTCTATTTGATTCTGGAGCAACTTGTTCATACATATCATCCAAGTTTGCACGAGAGCGTGACCTGCCTGTAACCCCACGTGAAAAGCCTATCATCACCAGCTCACCATTAGGAGACCTAAAATGCACCCACATCTGTAAGGGAGTGAGTCTTACCATTGAGGGTCTTACCTTTAAAGCCGACCTAACCCTGTTACCTTCCACTAACCTAGATGTCATCTTAGGCATGGATTGGTTAACCATCCACCGAGGCATCATATCATGTTCACCTAGATACGTCCAAGTGACCCACCCATCAGGTCAAGTCATTAGATGTGAACCCCAGTCTGGAAAGTCCACCTCTATCCTATGTGCCCTTAAAGCAAGTTCAGAATCAAAAAAAGAGGAAAAGACAGTTCATGATGTGCCTATGGTCGAGACTATCCCGATGTATTCCCTAAGAATTACCGGTATATGCCACCGACCGTGATGTAGAGTTCATCATTGATCTTTTATCGAGAACAGGACCCATTGCCAAGAGGCCCTATCGCATGTCGGTTGATGAACTGGCCGAGCTCAAAGAAACGACTTGATGAGCTCATCTCGAAGGATATATCGGACCCGATGCTTCACCACAGGGATCCCCTATTCATTTGTTAAGAAGAAGGATGGCTCAATGAGAATGTGCATTGATTACCGAAACTTGAACGCAGTCACCATCAAGAACAAGTACCCCCGCCAAGGATTGATGATTTGCTTGATCAGCTCGGAGGTGCCAAGTATTTCTCCAAGATTGATCTCGATCTCGCTATCATCGATGACGATTCGAGAGAGTGACATCCCAAGATAGCTTTTCGTGACTAGGTATGGGACAGTTTGAGTTCAACATGGTATCCTTCGGACTCACGAATGCACCCGCATACTTCATGAACATGATGAATAAGGTTTTCATGGATGATCTAGATAAGTTTGTGGTGGTATTCATTGATGACATTCTTGTCTATTCATCCACCGCTGAAGAGCATGAACATCACCTAAGAACTGTACTTGAGAAACTAGCCCAACATCAGCTTTACGCAAAGTTCAGCAAATGTGAGTTTTGGTTACAGGAAGTTGCCTTCCTAGGCCATGTACTATCAAATTTGAAGGTGTTGCGATGACCCCGCTAAGATTGAGGCTGTGAAAGAATGGGAACAACCCCGTAATGTGACAGAAGTCAGAAGTTTCTTGGGATTGGCTGGATATTACCGCCGATTCATCGAAAACTTCTCCAAGATAGCCCGTCCGATGACCAACCTTCTGAAGAAGACCAAGGAGTTTGAATGGACGCCGAAGTGCGAACAAAGCTTCCAGGAATTGAAACATAAGCTTACCACAACTCCTGTGTTAGCATTGCCTGATATCAGCAAAGATTTCATGGTCTATTGTGATGCATCCCATCAAGGACTTGGTTGTGTATTGATGCAAGATGGAAGAGTGATAGCTTATGCTTCTCGACAGTTGAAAGAACACGAGAACCGTTACTCTACTCATGATCTTGAGTTAGCAGCAGTTGTGCATGCCTTGAAAATCTAGAGGCACTACTTGATAGGCAACAAGTGTGATATCTACACCGATCACAAGAGCTTGAAGTACTTTTTCACTCAAGAAGATCTGAATATGAGGCAACGCCGATGGCTAGAGTTGATCAAGGACTATGACCTGGAAATTCACTATCATCCAGGAAAAGCTAATGTAGTCATAGATGCCCTCAGCCGTAAGAGTTACTGTCACACTTTGATCACTGAATCCGTACCACCTGAGCTCAAAGAAGAGATTGATGATTTCCAACTTGAGATACTACCGCATGGCTTATTAAATGAGCTCCGCATACAGTATAATCTCACAGATCGCATCCGTCAAGCTTAGAAAAATTGTGAAGAGATTGAATATCTCTGTGGTCTGATGAAACTAGGCTACAAGACCAACCACCATGAGGATGAACAAGAAACCATCTGGTTCAAGGACAGAATCTGTGTACCTTCTGATCCAGCCATACGAGAGGAAATTCTGTCAGAAGCCCATGATTCTAAGTATTGTATACACCCTGGGAATTCAAAGATGTATCAAGACTTGAAGAAACACTTTTGGTGGAAAGGCATGAAGACGACATTGCAGGACATGTGGCACGATGTGACACCTGTAATAGAGTTAAGGCTGAACATCAAAGGCCTGCAGGATTGCTAAAACCTCTTGACGTTCCCGAGTGGAAATGGGAGAGCATATCCATGGATTTCATAGTTGGATTGCCCCGTTCATAGAAAGGCAACGATTCCATCTGGGTGATTGTTGATCGTTTGACCAAGATTGCTCACTTTGTACCAGTGAAGACCAAGACCAATGCAAAAAAATTAGCAGATCTATATATTGAGCATATTCTCAGATTGCATGGAGCTCCCTCTAGTATTGTATCTGATCGTGGTCCTCAGTTTGTGTCCTGATTCTGGGAAGCTTTGCACAAGTCTATTGGAACTAAACTTGATTTCAGTACCGCTTACCACCCGCAGACAGATGGACAGACAGAACGGGTAAATCAGATCTTAGAAGACATGCTTCACGCTAGTGTACTGAATTATGGCTCTGATTGGGAGAAGTGCTTACCCTATGCAGAGTTCTCTTACAACAACAGCTACCAAGCCAGTATCAAGATGTCTCCATTTGAAGCTCTGTATGGTAGACCTTGTAAGACACCTTTGATGTGGTCTCAACCGGGTGAAAGATCGTTCTTTGATTTCGCTAAGATTCAAGATGCAGAGGAAGGAGTTGCTCAAGTAAAGGAGAATTTGAGAATAGCTCAAAGTCGATACAAGAGCTATGCTGACAAAAGGAGAAGAGAACTTGAGTTTAATGTGGGAGACTTCATCTATCTCAAGGTATCCCCGCTACGTGGGACTGTCAGATTCCATGTGAAAGGGAAGCTTGCCCCTAGATTTGTTGGCCCATACAAGATTTGCAAGAGGATTGGAAAGCTCACCTACAAACTTGAGCTACCTGAGGAATTGGTGGGTGTACATCCCATATTCCATGTCTCTCAGCTACGCAAGTGTATGAGAGTGCCTGATGAAGTAGTTCCAACAGATACACTTGACATTCAAGATACACTTGAGTATAGAGAACGTCCTATCATAATTCTGGGCAGAGATACCAAAGAGACTCGAAGCAAGACTATTCCTATGTGCAAGATCCAATGGAGTAATCACACAGAGAGAGAAGCAACATGGGCGAAAGAGTCTGACCTCCGACTATGATATCCTTACCTCTTCGAAGAGTACGTTACACTTTAATCTCGGGGACGAGATTCTGTTAAGGGGGTAGGACTGTAACAACCCAAAAATCCATACACTAAAAATACCAACTACAAATTTTTTTTCTTAAAACTCCCATGTGATGATGAGTGTCATGTATAGTAACCCAACCTAAGGGATGCATTAGGTCTAACCCCAACCCAAGTTAACACATAAGCATGGCATGCCATTGTTAATCATGCATATTTAAATACTATCCAATGAAGCATGGCATATATTGTTAACTCAACTTGTGATTTGGATTTCCAATTGCTTTATGTTATGCTTAACAACTTCTTTTAAAGAAACACATCATAAAGTAATTACTATTCAAACCAAAGGATAAATGTGTAAAAAGAGAAAACTAATTCTATATTTATATATAACAAACTACACCTATGTTGATATACAATTAGCTAAATAAATTCCTAATATGTATAAAAGAATGTAGTCGGCCTCATATCTAAAACTCCAATGAATTTGGTGCACCCATTTTGAATTCAAATACCCAAACCAAATTTGAATTCAAATCAAGTAAAAAGAAAAAGAAAACAGAAAAAAAATGTGGAAGAGGGCCTCTTGATGGCTCGGCTTCTGCTTTCGGCTTCACTGACCCTAAGCCAAGAATCAACCCAACCCACCGGTCTGGTGACAAGAAGACCCCACGAGCTCACAGATGCCCTAGCAGCCTAGCGACTAGCAGCCCAGCGCATCACCCATGCCCGCGCGCCCTGTCTGCCTCGCTTGCAACCACTGCCACATGGGCCCCACACGTCAGCCACCTCCGACAACAGTGTTTTCTTCCTCCCCACGTCAATTCTTCTCCGACCAAGTCCCGACAGCGATGGTAGGAGCGGGCCAGGGGTCACGCCGGGAGCATGACCTTGTCTCCCCCTTGGCACCGCGCCCACGACCGCGCCACGGCCCAGAACCCTAGCCAGCCTCGCTAGAAGCCCTCCGATCGCCCCTAGTTCTCCATCCGCCGTCCACCGAGCTCCATGGATGAGCTCGGCTATAAAAACCCCAGCCTCGGATGCCCAAGCGCTCTCCTGTGCCCCGCCGCCACCTTGTGGCCGTCCACCGCTCACCCGAGCCAAGAGAGAGAGCCAAGAGAGAGAGGGGATAGAGGAAGAAGAGCCCCTGCGTGCTTTCCGAAGTCGCTAGAGCCGAGGGCGACGCCGTCGTCGTCATCACGGTCGCGGGTCGGCACTGCACGACTTCCGAAGCTACTTGGCCTCGAACCACCACTGCATCGCCACCCTATCGCCGTCGACACCAACGGTGAGCCCCTCCCGGTCTCTCCCTGCCCGCCGCCGACCTCACCTTATCGGCCATGGCGCTCCACACCGGGAGCGCATAGGCCAGGGCCATCTTCGGTCCTTGGGAACACATGCACCCACGCGCACACCCACGACCACGCCGTGACCACCCCGCTGGAGCCCTTGGTTCACCCGTGCGCCTCGCCGTCGTCTTCATGACCGCCGTGGCCGCCGGGAAGCCCTACCGGCCATAGGAGGACCCAAGCCCCGCCTTTGAGCCTGGACGTCCTCGCCGCATCCCCATGGATCCATAGAAGCCTTTACCTGCCTTAACCAGATGCTAGCTCCGCCATGGAGGCTCACCAACGAGCTCGCCGCCGTTTGAGACCTTGCCGATGCCTCCGTGCACGCGGCCAGCCACCACCAGAGGCCGCCAGGGCAGCGCTAGAACACCACCGTGCCCGCAGAAGCCTTGCGAAGCTCACATGCACCACCGAGATGCCTCTCCGAGGCCTGTAGCCACCTCCTCGACGCCGCCGTTGTGCTCGGAAAACCACCACCGTGGCCGGCACAGCACGGGACCCCGCACGCCGTGTTGACCCCACCAACGAAGACGCCGAGGCTCGGCGGAGCTTCCACCCGCGTCAATTGCGCACTAGCACCGCCATGGAGGCTCACCAGAAAGCTCGCCACAAACAAGAGCACGGCCACGGGAGAAACAGGGGAACACCCCCCTCGCCGGCCACCCGTGCATGAACCCGGTGCTCGTAGACCATGCCCGAGGAAAGAGTGGTGGACTCGGTCCACCGTAGACCAGTCTGCGGTCCATGGACCAGCACTCCTAAGTCCACCGTGAACCGTGAGCCGTAGACCACAGCCCAGTAAAGGCCCATGGCTATGACGTGGCAGCGCCACAACACGCCACGTGCCCGGGCCAGCCCGACCCAAATCCAGCCCTGTCCAGGCCCAGTTCAAACCTGGCCCGTATTGACCATTGATTGGTCAACGTTGATAGTTGACCTGGACCCACCTGTCAGTAGCACAGACACTCTAGACCCACATGTCAGATGCTGACGTCATGATGACGTCACATGGGACCCACATGTCGGGCCAAAGACACCGGTAGGTGACGTCATGCGACATCATCACCGACATCACCGCTAACGCCGCCAGCCCAGCCCCACATGTTAGTGACCCTGACTGTTGACCGTTGACTCACCGTTGACCGACGTTGACTTTGACCGGACCCACCTGTCAGTGACCCAATAGCCTTTGGCCCCACCTGTCGGTATGGATGACGTCATGCTGACGTCAGCTGGACCCCACCTGTCAGCTCAGAACCGTGATGCTGACATCATGCTGACGTCAGCAAGCCACGTGGACCAACCACAGCGTGACACATGTCAGCCCAGGATTAATTCAGTCTTTTTCCATTTTTAGAAATAGATTTAATCTTGAAAATTCATAAGTAATTCATACGACCTCGGAAAAATATGAAACTAGGACCAAAATTCATCTAAAATCAAGCTCTACGCAATGAACCCATGTTTGAGTGCATTTGGCTCTTTTGAATTTTCATTGCTTCTTTGTGTTATTCTATAGACGTCGCGAACGCGACTATAATGCGATCATTTGTAGACTCGGAGGAGAACCGGACGGACGAGGATCGTGAGTACCATGAGGAGTACGAAGACGACTACACTGAAAGTGCCACATCCCACCCAACCTCGTAGCACCTATTACGCATGGCTAAAATAGAAATGCTGGTGCTTTACCTTATTGCAATCACACTATGATAGGACTTGCATGGTAGAATGCTTTCTTGATGGCCTTTACCTTGACGCAACCTTACCCCTGCTCACCCTACTGTTAGGCTAGTCACACGCTTGCTATTTCATTACTTAATACTTCTACTACGCTTGCACTACATTGATGTGTGGAGGAAACTGATGATTGGGGAGAGTGGTGCATGTGTGACTTGGGTGCGTGGAGGGTGAGGGTTGTGTCGACCAAGTTGGAGTAAATGACGAGCCTGGGGCAAGTCTTGCCATGGGGTGCTACCTGGGCACCCCTGGAATGGATACCTGTGGTGGGTAAATGGTATATGAGGTGGCCCTGGGTGTGAACCTGTGTTGGGAGGAGCCCAGGGTGGAGGTGCTGTGGTGGCATTGTAAATGGAAACCCTGATGGAGACATTCTGGCTTGGTCATCCCTAAGGACTTGCTAGTACTCAGATTCACCGGGAAGCCTTACGTACCACTCACCCTATATGGTGCAGGACGGCCGGACTACTGGGTAGGATATTGCCACTACTGCTAGGTTGATAGCGGACAGTGTGAGGGAGGTACGGGGTGCGGAGGATTTCCCCCCACACCCTTCCGAGACTTCATGGAGACCTTGTGGACCCGGTTCATGACTCACAGTTTCAGCCACCCTAGACTGGACTTGGGGTGTACCAGGGCTGAATGGTAGAGTGGCACTATCCTAGGCTAGCAAGTGGCTGGAATTAGCCCAGTTGACGACGGTCAGCGATGAAGGCGGATCTTGTGGTTATGTAAAACCTCTACAGAGTGTATGGTTGATCGATCGATACATATGCTAACTCATCGGCAATGGACCTTTCCTGGGTTTCGCTTAAACTAGATAGTGAGATGAGTCCTTCTCTTCTCCCCCTGGGAGTGAGTGTTCGGACGTAGCCAGGGGCTACGGGCCATGAGACAGTGCCGAGAGGGAGTTGGCCTGTCGACTGAGCGATGGTATGGGTATGGTATGGAGATGGTGTGGAGATGGTGGTGTATCGATCCCAGGATCGAAACCTGGCTCTGGAATGGGAATGGGGTGGAATGTGTGTGAATGGTGTTAAAACTTGACCAACTGATATAATATACTTGATATGCTAATACATAGGAAACCCCAGCCTTATAGGTTCCTTTTTTAGTATATCCAACGTGCATCCAATTTCCACAAAGCAATGCTCATAGGGTTGGGAGTGGCCAGTACAAATCGTACTGATAAATTTTGGCACACATGTTCTGCTGAGGAGTATAGCTCCGGGGAGTTTGACGGTTGAGGGGTTCGTTCCTACGCTCAAGTTTGGCGATCTATCTTCAAGCTATTCTGAATGAATGCTACTTTTGATTCCGCCAATGCGGCGATGTAATAATTTATGTAATTCCGCACTATATATACTCTGATATTACGTTGTATGGTTGTGATATTCGACTAGAATTCGGGTAATATGATCTTCAATGGTCTTATTACACTTCAACTCTGTGGATTTCCCTTCGTGGAAATCGGGGTTGTTTCACATATTGGATTTCTTAAATATGTGTTGATGCTCCCTCACTCATATGACATGCCTCTTCTTCGAGCAATCTAAGGTAAAAGTTGATTGGCATGGCATACATCCTTACTAAGGACATGATTTGTGCATCTAGTCATCTTTCACATTTACTAGGCCCATTCATGAAAATCAAATGAATTTGATGATTGTATGGTACCACTATCGCTTCTATGCTTGACTTGATCTAGTGGTAGCATATGACATGTTTGTGGGCTTGTAAACCTAGTGTTTGATCTAGAAAATGAGCTCTAAGTGTTTAACTCAATATGGTACAAGATAACCCTTATTTGGAGGTGTGAAGAAGTTTGTCCTTGGATCAAACCGAGTTAAATATCTTTAACAAATGATCTAGATTGGACCAAATTTGGGAAAATGATTCTCACTCCATTGATTGATATTGATAATCCTAACCTATCTATAATTTATGTCTTTGTGGTCATTGATGACAAAGGAGGAGAAAAACAAAGATATAAGTGATATGGGGAGAAATAGTGTACAAAGATAGTGAAAAGACAACAAGGGAAAGAGAAGAAACAAAGATGTAAGTGATAGGGGGAGAGATATGGATGGATTAAAATTTTGAGCACACAAGTAGGGGGAGCAAGCTCATAAACTTGGTGGATGCATTTGAATGTGCATTTCATATGTTTGCTTGCATGGCACAAGTTTTAAATTTCAATATCCATGTTTGTGTGGTGTATGCTAGTTGTAGGTTTGAATAATGAAATGAAAAACTAGCATGCATAGGTTAAGTAACTAGACTCATGCTCACATTATGAAAACTAAACCCTTACTTCTAATGTTGATCTCATGAGATATTCTAGTTTTTGTGTATGTCTAGTTAGTAATGGTGCTAAGGATGATATATTGGTGCACTCCGATTGGTATCATGCTTCAAAGATCCATCTTTTATACCTTAGCATCATTTGGTAGACATTGTCTCCTATATTTCCTATTTAAGCATATGTGCAAGCTATAATCCAAACTCTTAGCACATATGTAGGGAGAGCAATTGCTACCATTTGAAATTCATGAAACTTGTCCATATCCTTTTACACATGGTAAATATGCTTGGACAAGCAACATAAATTTAAATGAATTTCAATTCATATCTTTGTGAAAGGGTTGTCATCAATTACAAAAAGGGGGAGATTGAAAGCTCTAGTTTGGTTTTGGTGAATTGATAAAACCCTAAGTGCTAACCTAGTTTATCAAAGTGATTATGAGATAGGTAGCACTACTCTAAGTGGTGAAGAAAATAAAGATCATGACATGACGATGGCGATGGCATGGTGATGATCAAATGCTTGGACATGGAAAAGAAGAAAGAAAAACAAAAAGCTCAAGGCAAAGGTGAAATTGATAGGAGCTTTTTGGTTTAGTGATCGAGACACTTAGAGAGTGTGATCGCATTTAGGATCGATAGCCCTACTATTAAGAGGGGTGAAACTAGTATCGAAATACGGTTATCAAAGTGCCACTAGAAGCTCTCACTCATTGCATATGCATTTAGGATCTAGTGTAGTGCTAACACCATTGAAAACATTTGTGAAAATATGCTAACACATGTGCACAAGGTGATACACTTGGTGGTTGGCACATTTGAACAAGGGTAAAGAAGATAGAGTTGAAAAGGAGTTAGTCGCGCTGGTCACAGAGTGACCGAACGCGTCCGGTGTTGATGAGGACATGACCTCCATACATATGACCATGCTTGAAGAACCATATGGGGACCAAGGAGATCAGCGAGGGTGTCCTAAGCGAGATGGAGGCCCGAAGCTCATCCGGTTCGAGTCACCAAGGTGGAGGCCCAAATCAAGTTCGAGTCCATCTTTGCCTCCAGGACCAGTCTGCCTTAAACTAGTCACCCAGGACACATCTGGACTCCGTTTTTGACGATCTACATATGGATGGAAAGCTAATTTGACAAGGAAGCCAACCCAAATGGTTTCACGTCAAAAGGTCTTCGGAATCAATAGGAATCGTTGAAACAAGTCAGCATCCAGAATCTACCAGGGTGCTGCGACACCGTATTTTGGTCTGTTGAACCATGTATCGTGCTTGGGCCCATTAGGGGGCGCGTCCAGGGGGGTGATGCCCAAGACTCTATATTTATCATCCGTTGCTCTCCTTAGGGTTTGGGTTTTGTTTAGTTCTTGATTTCCTCGTGAAACAGACGTCATTTTGCTACAACTGTCGCCGCTAAGGCCGCTTGCTGTGAACCAGGGCCCCAGTTCTTGATCTTGTTCGCCTGTGGCGATTAGTCTTTTTGAATAAAGACTTGAAATCCTTCTCATTATCATAAGCTTCATATTTATTTGTAATTTTAGATTGCGTTTATCCTGCTCTTGCTTGTGTTCTCGATTCGCTTGCAGGAAAGCCTTCTCGGCGAGGTCAATTGCGTTTGCGTGGTTGATAACCAACGGAGCAGTGGTGTAACGGTTGCGGGGGTCCGAATTAATCTTGGTTCGAAGCCTAGATCGTGAATGTCGAGTCTCCACCAATCGATGCTATCATACCTTTCAAAAGATCGGGCCTAGTCTACATCAGGTGGTATCAGAGACCTTGTTGCCCGTTAGGTATAACTTTGTTTTCCCTTTAGATTATTACTGTTTTTGCATTACCTATAGTCCACAAAAAGCCAAAAAAAAAAATATATACGCCACCACATATTCCCTGTCCTATAGCCTCATTGTGCCGTGCAATTTCGTTTCTGTTTCGCGTTGTTGAGTTTGTGCCCTAGGTCAAGTTCTGGTTGCTGGTTTTAGATCGTTTTGAGTCCACTTTGTGTTTTCCCCTTTGTTTTTCATCATAATCCATAAACACCTTCAAGTCTTGCTGTGTTTCCTTTGTCTCCATCAAACCCTAGATCACGCCATCTATTTTGTTATTTTTTTCACTGTTTCCATCAATTCCTTGCTGCCGTGACAACTTTTGCGCGTATTGTTCCTGTTTTGTCCTCTAATTCGGAGTCGATTCGTAAAACTGGTCTTGTTTTCGCATACGAACTCCATTTTCGACGTTCCATATATCAAAATCGATCAGAAAAAATTTCGAATCCGTCCATCCCCCTCTTTGCAGGGTTTGAAAATTTTAGATTGATCAAAAAGTGGTCATAAGATCATCTTTTCGTGGTCACAAGGTTTTTGTCGATTTTGAGCAAGTTTTTGAAAATTCCACATGCCATGTCTTTCACTTGTTTAAGCTCATATTTTCTGTGGTTACTTCTTTTGTGCTCCTAAGTAAAGGAAAAATTTCAAAAAAATTAAAAGAAAAAGTTGAATTTCCCAAAAAAACAACGACCGCCCAAAAGATAGAAAAAAAGAGAGGGGCAAAAGAGGAACAATATCTAGAGGAGCACATAGAGAGCGCCATTTGAGTTGTGTTTGTGTGTGCTGATTTCTACCTTGTTCCTGATCATATTCTTGCTGTTCACATCACTTGATACATCTGGTACTTGGAACGTGAGTAGGCCAGCAATTAAGACAAGTACTTGGGATATTTATTCAACTTTGCTATTCGGTTGCGACTATTATTTTTTCCTTGCTACTATATTGTGCCTATCCAAGCTCCACTTTCTTCTAACCAAGTATAGGTTCGCCTTGCAATTGTTACACTCAAGCTACAACGGTATCACAGTCATCGACCGATTGCACCGCCTGTTGCTTTGGTAAGAACACTTGTAAGACCGTGGTAAGACGCTTGAGAGTTGAGTGCCTTGTTTTTCCTTATCCATAACCTAAGTAGTTGATACGGATAATACTTTTGTGTAGTCTTTTGATGTCTTCTATCAATGATAGGTTGTTCGTATCCACCGACTTATGATGGTATAGGTGCTGATGAGTACATAGAGTGAGAAATTGCCATCGATAACATATTTGCTACTCGCTTTATGTGTCCAAGGAGGAAGGTAAAAAATGCAGCTAGTGTTTTGTGACATTCTGCTTTATCTTGGTGGGAGTCTTTAGATCCTTCTGATAAACCTCAAACTTGGAATGATATGAAACATCTTATGAGAGAAAATTTTGTTAATCCATCTCTTGTAATTAATTCAAATGATGAGGTGCATAAACTAGATCAATATCTTGTTATTCCTCCTGCTATGCCTAACCTTTTGCAGAACAATGTACAAAAGCGCGAGGATGACGTGACAGAAAAGGAGATGCTCACAGTCTCATGTGAAAATTCAGAACCATCAACTATTACTCTGGCTGAACATGAGAGCAAAGGTAATGCTGACGATGCTAAACTCACAGAAGGTGAGAGTTCTCTTGATGTGCTGAATTTTTCCACCAATCATGCTATGATAGAGCAAATTTTAGTGGAGCCTTCGCTTGATTTACCTTTATCACAAGATGATTTGCTTGATGTTTCTTGTGACGAAGATGACTTGCATGATGATAATTATGTTATACCCATACAATTATTGAAGAATGATCATGCTATATGTGCGCTGAAATCGAACACTTGTGCTGAAAATAGACTTGTTATTCATAATGCTAGTGAAGTTGATGAGCTAAAATTGTTGTCTTCTTTAAATACTTTGGGTTACATTGAATTTGACGTTCTGTGTAATCTTAGTTCTTTAGAGGAGAAACTTTATGCATATGCTGATTTGCCATGGTTCTCTAGACATACATATCATGTTTTTGGCAAATATAACAACCAACGACAATATTTGATACAACGAGTTTATATTTGTACAAATCTGAATTCTCCTTTTGTTGTGCAAAGTAATGATCAACTAGAGGACAATAAAATCAACATTGTTGTTATGCCATATTCCTCTAGTTTTGTTTTTCGAACACAAGTGGAATCCAAAAAAAGGGAGCATATGTTTCTTGTTAGTACTAATCTTTTGCAGGATAGTATTAGCAAAGATCGTGTCTATTTCAATCGAGCAGACTACATGTTTATAGGACAAGACAAGCTACAAACCTGGACATGTGGTCATATTCTTTTTCACAACATTGTCCATTCCCATTATTTTGGAAACCTCGTTTGTCCTCATGTTGTGCAGGATCGACTTCAAATAAAATCGACGCCGAGGACGGCTTTTCGTCAAGACAGGGAGGATGATGAGGACATTACCTCCATACATATGACCATGCTTGAAGAACCATATGGAGACCAAGGAGATCAGCGAGGGTGTCCTAAGCGAGAAGGAGGCCCGAAGCTCATCCGGTTCGAGTCACCAAAGTGGAGGCCCAAATCAAGTTCGAGTCCATCTCGGCCTCTAGGACTAGTCTACCTTAAACTGGTCACCCAGGATGCATCTGGACTCCGTTTTCGACGATCCACATATGGATGGAAATCTAATTTGATAAGGAAGCCAACCCAAGTGGTTTCACGTCAAAAGCTCTTCGAAATCAACGGAAATCATCGAAACAAGTCAGTGTCCAGAATCTGCCAGGGTGCTGCAACACCGTATTTTGGTCTGTTGGACCATGTATCGTGTTTGGGCCCATTAGGGGGCGCGTCCAGGGGGGGTGACGCCCAAGACTCTATATTTATCAGCCATCACTCTCCTTAGGGTTTGGGTTTTGTTTAGTTCTTGATTTCCTCGTGAAACAGACGTCGTTTTGCTGCAACTGTCATCGCCAAGGCCGCTTGCTGTGAACCAGGGCCCCAGTTCTTGATCTTGTTCGCCTGTGGCGATTAATCCTTTCGAATAAAGACTTGAACTCCTTCTCGTTATCATAAGCTTGATATTTATTTGCAATTTCAAATTGCGTTTATCCCGTTCTTGCTTGTGTTATCGATTCGCTTGCAGGAAAGCCTTGTCGACGAGGTCAATTGCGTTCGCGTGGTTGATAACCAACGGAGCAGTGGTGTAATGGTTGCGGGGGTCCGAATCAAAATTGGTTCGAAGCCTAGATTGTGAACATCGAGTCTCCACCAATTGACGCTATCATACCTTTTGGAAGATCGGGCCTAGTCTACATCAGGTGTGGCTACCGGACGCGTCCGGTATTTTGTCTAGACTTTGGGTAGTGAGACAGAAGTGACCAGACGCGTCCGGTGTGGCTACCGGATGCGTCCGATATTTGGACCTGAGGTGAGCAACTAAGTAAAAGTGACCACACTCTGGCTCAGTGGAGTGACCGGACGCTGACGAATTACTGTTCAGTGTCAGGTCAAAGTGATATAGCTGATACAGGATTGCAGAGAGCGACCGGACGCATCCGATCGCCATACCGAACGCATCCAGTGTGAACCAGCAAGTCTCGAGTTGTCAGCAAAATAATTGATCAAAAACTGGGAGCGTCCCGTCCGGTGTGACCGGACGCGTCCGGTCAGCCTAGAGCGGCTCTGGGAGCTCTCTGGACTCGATCAGACGCCGCATCTCCCACGTCCGGTCCTGTGTGATCAGACGTGTCCGATCGGCCCAGAGCGGCTCTAGGAGCTCTCTAGACTCGACCAGATGCTACATCTTCTGCGTCCAGTCATTTTCTAACAGCGCATCCGATCATGTAGTATTACTTTGCAGAGATAGCCATTGGGCGGGCAAGCTACGACCGAACGCGTCCGGTCGTCCCTCAGTCAGCCCAATAATTAAGCCAACGACTCTATTGTTTGGGGACGTCTATAAATATAGTTTGGTCGGCTAAAGCTCACTCTCTTAGCTATTTGTATTGACGTAGCAACCTTGTGACCTTAGCCAAAGCCCTCCAACTCATCTCTATCATTGATTCATCATCTTTGTGAGATTAGGAGTGAATCCAAGTGTATTACTTGAGTGTTTGCATCTAGAGACACTTGGTGTTCATGTTACGTTGCGGGATTCGCTTGTTACTCTTGGTGGTTGCCATCACCTAGATGGCTTGGAGCAGCAAGGATCGTCGAGCGGAGGTTGGTGATTGTCTCTAGATCCGATCATGGTGATTGTGAGGGGTTCTTGACCTTTCCCCTTCGGAAAGCCAAAAGGTACTCTAGTAAATTACTCGTGGCTTGTGTGATCCTCATCTTGTGTTAGTTGTGCGGCACCCAATTGAGGGTTTGGCGTGTGATGCCAATTAGCGCATGAACCTTCAAGAGAGTGAATCGCCACAACGAGGACTAGCTTGCCGGCAAGCAAGTGAACCTCGGTAAAAAATCATTGTGTCATCATTTGATTCCGAGGTGATTGGTATTCATTGGTATTCATTCTTGTGATTGATTGGTTCATTCCTCAACTCAGTGGTATAACCATCTTGCTCTATCTCTTTACATTACCGTAAACTAAGTGTCAAGCTCTTTAGTGTAGCTAGTCATGAGAGCTTGTTAGTTTGGTTAGTGTGGCTCTTTAGTTAGCCTTTGAGAGCACACTAACTTAGTGTAGCAACATAGCCATTGTGTGGATAGAGACTATAGAAACTAGAATTGTGGTAGGTGACTTGCATTTTTACTAGGCTAGCGCAACACTAGCATCGCCTCATATTTGTCTAACCGGTTTGCTAAGTGTTGTTGTAGAACTTTTTAATAGGCTATTTACCCCTCTCTAGCCATTAGGACCTTTCAAGTGGGCTCTCATCTGAAACTGATCTCCACTGAGCTAACTCCTGGCTTTTCATATGATCGCACCATCAGCATAGGAGATGCCCCTACAAAATAGGCCACGTCTATATATCTCTCCCCCGCCTCATCCCAAGAGCATCATTGCTGCCAGAGCCAGACATGATAGAACTGATAGAACCTCTAGGTGTAGATCTAGCGAGTAGAACTTGACTTAGACAATACCTTGTTAAGTACCTCATCGAGATGCAGTCGCGGCCATGGTGCCGCGACGAGGTAGCAACAACGTGGAGGCACGGTCCAGTGGCGGCGGCGAAGGTGATGGTGCTTGCCGTCGCTTACAGCGCGCCCTTCTAGATCGGACTAGGGCTAGGAACCTCGGTAGGGGCGCTGGCGGCTACGGTGAAGCTTGTGTCTCGAGCCCCAGCCCTCACCTCCTATTTATTGCATTGCGTGACGAGGGCCATCAGCCAGGAGAACGGCTGGGCGCCCCCGATCAGGGCACGGATCAAGGGCCCAATTGGCCGTTGGGCCAATCGATGGAGAACAATCTAACATTCTCCTCCTTGATCTCACCTTATGACTTAAACTTAAATTACTTTATCTTTTTTCCATTCCATCACAGATCAGTGCATAGAGCATGCCTTATCGTTACGGTCAGTTGCCATTAGATTAAACAGCTATAATGCATCTCCCTATTTCGAAACAGATTCTCAACTAGGCCCTTAGTATCTAAAAATCATAGGCTTTCCCATAAACCCATGTCGACTATGTGTTCTCTAAACGCACTAGGTGATTAGCCTTTGGTAAGCGGATCCGCAAGTACTTGCTTGGTACTTATATGCTCAATGCTTTCAAAATGATTCTGGATTTTCTCCTTTACAACATATAACTTAATATCAATGTGTTTGGCAGCACACTTGACCTGTTGTCTTAGGAGTTAACTACTTTAAATGGTTATTCCTGTTGACTACCATTGTTAAATCCGGGTACATATTCCCTTAACCACTTTTGCCTATTCCTGAGGCCTCATGACAAGCTATACTATGGTATGCATCATTGATGACACCACAACTGTTTCATTGGAGCTTTTCCACAATAATACTCCAACTGTGAGTGTTAGCAACTACTGTGGATTTCACTACACATCTTGCCAAAACTTAACATTTGTACCCACAACTATTTAAGAGTACTTGTTCTTTCTTACTCAGCATGAGGCCTATGATACTTTGCAAAAATTAAAAAACATTCTTAACTCCATTCTAGTGATCTATATCTAGACTGGACTTCTGCCAAAATATCCCGGATACGTAAGCTACGTCAAGGTAAGTTCTTACTTGTACATTCATTAAGCTTCCAACAGCTAAAGCATATGGAACCATGTTCATTTGATCGATCTCATATCGGTTCCTGGAACACTGAAAGTTCCTAAATCTATTACCCTTGACTATAGGAGCAGGCGTAGGTTTACTCGCATGCATACTTTATTTCTTTAGAATCTTTTCTAAGTATGCCTTTGCGATAGTCCTAATACCCTTTTCATCTATCTCGGTGAATTTCGATTCCTAGAACCAATGAGGCTTCACCAAGATCATTCACATTGAAACTTGAGGATAAATATTTCTTCTTCTCTAATGGTAGATTAACATTACTACTAGTGAGTAGGATGTCATCTATACACAGGATATGGAAAAGAATTTTCCATTCTTGAACTTCGCATAAACGCTATTATCCTTCTCATTTTCTTTAAACCCAAACTTTCTTATCGTTTCATCAACTTCAAATACTACCGTCTAGAGACTTGTTTTAACCCATAAATGGATTTCTACATGCGGCATCCCATATGTTCTTTTTCTTCCATGACAAAATCTTTGGGTTATGCCATGTAAAAGTTTTCCATACAAATCCCCGTTGAGCAATGTCGTCCTTACATCCATCTGATGTAACTCTAAATCGTAATGTACCAACCACACTATTATGATTCTAAAAGAATCCTTACATGAGACTAGAGAGAAAACTCTCATCGTAATCTATTCATTCTCTTTGTGTAAAGCCTTTTGCTACAATTCATGCTTTATATCTTTACACATTCCCTTTGGAGTCACATTTTGTCTTTATAGACCAATTCACAGCCTACTATTTTGGCTCCATTAGGAATTTCTTCTAAGTCCAAAACATCATTGGTATTTATTGAATTTATTTCAACTTCCATAGCTTCTTGCCATTCAAATGAGTAAACGTTTCTTATGGCTTCTTCAAATAAGGTGGGATCACCATCTATTTAAATTTTTTCACTAGCATAGACTTTATAGTCATTAGAAAACTGGTTTACTAATTTTTTGAGACCTTCTGGGGCCTCAGCTACTGGTACTTTTATGTGGGGCTGTTGTTGCTCTTCATTGCCAAGAGGCAATTGATTCTACAGGCTTTGTATCACAAGATCATTATTTATATTATTCATCTTCTTCGAAGAGCCAACAACAGGTGTTCTATAAGTCATACAACATCAATAGGTATTGAGAAAATTCATTGTTTTGAATCACTAAGTGGGCACGCAGTCCGCTTCTCTTCAAGTTATAGGTCTCTACATACCGTGCTCCCCCAGATCATCCTATCTTTTATAAAGATAGTGTATCTTTAAATTTCTTATTTGAGTTTAATTTGTTAAAACCTTATATGGTGCTTTAAGCACCACCTTAATATATTTGATGGTGACTACGCTATCTTTCAGGAATTGAGCTATTTCTCTGCTTAGGGGTATTGTTATTGTGACCGTTGTACTCCTCCGATGGTCATATTCATCTTAATTAATCTTTATCTCACTCTTAATGAAGAGTATCTTTCTTAATTGATCTTACTATTCCTCTTCCTCGAAATATGACATGAACTTTACTGTCATAATTTCAAAACTATTCGGAAAAACTGTGAACGAGGAGACACTTATAACTTACTTCATTCACATGATTACGTCATGCAAACAAAGTTATTTCTTTATCCGTATAGGAGCACATTTTCTTCATTTCACTTTAAGAACTCGTCAAGGTCTTTTATTAGCAGTACTTTTGCAAGTCACGCTTGCATCTTTTTCTTATCTTTAGGCTAGTATTGACCATGATGGTGCATTTCTAGTGTGCCATGGTCAATACTAGGATAGCATAAGAGCTACCTAAACTTCTCTCGCTATGCGGGATATAATAACATACGAGTCATCACAAAACTTCTCTCGCCATGCAGGATTGACTAGCATATGTACTATACCAAACTTCTCTCCATGTGGGATAAATCTATATACAAATTACCATAACGAAAAATTTAGTCATGATGACTAAAACATTCACTTATACTTTATTTTTCAATTAAATCTTTTCATTAATTTCAATTTAATCAGAAAATTAGTAAACTAACAAAAAAAACTGTCATAAACTGGCTTGACTCAAGCCTTTTTATTCACATACTCCAGCATTGCAGCCCGTTGGCATGCAGCCGAGTGATCTCGTCGGTTAAAAATAAAACTTACAAGATGCTTCTGCATCAATTCTACATCACCGTTGGACAGAAAATAGAATTAATGCATAAAACTTATAAATTAACTTGAAAGATATATAACTACTCTTTAAAATTAAATTCTCCCGTTGGTTCGAATTTAATTAATAGATAATCAATATCATTGCAGCGAAACATGATAATAAAATACATTCTATTAGTTCAGTAGTATTTCTTGGTCTTTATCCACTCTATGAAAAATTGACCATGTTGGTGTAAAATTTATTAGAAATTTAAACTTCAACCTTAAACTCATTATAATATTGTTATCATCAACGTTGGTCAGAAAATAACAATACCATAATTTAACATAAACAAATAGGACTACTCCTCTAATTTAAATTTTCTCGTTGGTTTCAATTTAATTAGAGGATAAACATAATCATAATTTACTAAAAATAACCACTCTTCAAATTAAATTCTCTCATTTGTTCGAATTTAATTAGAAGATAATCAGCATTAAATTTTGTAGCGAAAACTTGAAAATATAATTTATCTATTTTTTTAGAAGCATCTCGTTGTACTCATCTACTCTCTGAACAATTTATCCCGTTAGTTCAAAATTGAATAAAGATGAAAAACTAATCAAAATTCGCTTCTGAAAATAAATAAATAAAATTTATAACCTTTACTGTGCATTCGGCCCGACCCATCAGGCACTCGCGCGCGGCCCATAATGCAGCGGCAGTGCGCGGCCTAGCGGCCTGCTTTTCCAGCGCGCGCACCCGCTCCCCCGCGCCCAGGCTGCAACCTAGGCCTGGGCCGGGAATCCGCTGCCCCGCTTGGGCTGAAAGCCGGCCCGATCAACGTCGGCAGTCGATCGTGATCCAACGGCCAGGCGGTGATCTTGGCGGAACAAAATCTCCGATCTCCACACTAGAAAACCCGGCTCTGGTACCATTGATAGAACTGATAGAACCTGTAGGTGCATATCTAGCGGGTAGAACTTGACTTAGACAATACTTTGTTAAGTACCTCATCGAGAGGCAGTCGCGGCCATGGCGCCGCGACGAGGTAGCAGCGACGTGGAGGCGCGGTCCAGTGGCGGCGGCGAAGGCGATGGCGCTTTCCGTCGCTTACAGCGTGCCCTTCTAGATCGGACTAGGGCTAGGAACCTCGGTGGGGGCGCTGGCGGCTACGGTGAACCTCGTGTCTCGAACCCCGGCCCCCACCTTCTATTTATTGCGCTGCGTGACGAGGGCCCATCAACCAGAAGAACGGCTGGACGTCCCCGATCAAGGCACGGATAAGAGTCCAATTAACTGTTGGGCCAACCGGTGGAGATCAATATAACGAGACCACATCACCTCAGGCTGCAGTCTGTTGGCATGGAGCATGGTGCCGGGGAAGGTTGCCCTGAAGATCTGCAGACAGAGCGGGCGAAGGGGATGGGTGGGGGTGGCGCTGATGCAGCTTGCTGCAGGGTGAGGTGGGCCGGAGGCAGCAACGCCGGAGAAGCCTGCGCCGAAGATCTGTAGAGAGCGCTGGAGGGGATGGAAGCGGCTTTGGATGTAAATGCCTCCGTCAACGAGTCACGATGCGTAGAGGGGAAAAAAGGACAGGGAGATGCTCGGGCCGTCATGGTACTGAAGGCCAGGAAAGTTGCGGGCCTGGGAACTGAAATGCTGGAGTGCTGGCCTGCGAACCTTCAAGCGGGAGAGGTGGGCCTGCAAGCGAGGTGCTCCGTGCTCGATATATACTAAATATTATTTCCCAATGGTAATACTCTCTCTCTCTCTCTCTCTCTCTCTCTCTCTCTATATATATATATATATATATATATATATATATATATATATATATATATATATATATATATATATATATATATATATATAATATATATATATATATATATATGGTAGATTAGCATAAACAATGCTTATATATTATAGGGAATTTTAATTGTCAATTTATCAGCGGACTGCTACCGAGTTGAGATATTCATTGTTGGTCGAGGTCCAAACCAAATTCAGCCATGTCCATACTGTCAAATGTAAACTACTCGCAAGCAGACTGTACTCAAAATTAATTTCGTTTAGGACTTGATCCCAATAGTCGCATATTATGGACCTTTATGGTGTGTTTGATTTGTGGAGCCACTCCATGTTTTATGAGGTGATGCATCATGGGTTCATTCAATGACATTTGGTGGAATCAATCCATTCCTCATGCATATACCAATATTAGCTTGTGAGGAACAATGTGATGATATGTCATAGGGCGGCGCGCGGCGGGCTGGGAGGTGGCGGCGGCGTGAGCGTGGGCAGAGAGAGAGAGAGAGAGTGAGGGCGGCGGCGGCTTAGAGAGAGAGAGAGAGAAGAGATTTGTTTAAAGAGTATTCTTCTTGAGTTAAAATAGTTACAATGTTCTTATATTTGTAGGCCCTGTTCAATTGGGCTTTTGGATGTGGCTTTTGCCCCCAAAAGCCAAAAGCTCAACCAAATAGCTCAAAAGCCACAGCTGCTTTAGATCAAAAGCTACTTTTGCTCTAGTACAAAACTGAAAGCACCTCTCCTCCTGCTTTCAGCTGCTTTTGGGTAAAAAAAATACCCACCTACCGCTAGTTATAAAGATACCGGTTCATTTTGTTTCGATTCTTTTTCCCGTGCGGCGACCTCTTCTTCCCCACGCGGCCAGAACCCGGCGGCGCTCCTCGTCGATCCTCCAGCGGCGCTCCTCCTCCAGCACCCAGCGGCGCTCCTCGTCGATCCCCCAGCGGTGCTCCTCCTCCAGCCCCTGGCCAGTGCTATCTCCGGCCCTAAACCTGGCGACACTGGCGCGACCCCAGCCTGGCGGGCGCTACCTCCTGCTCGAGTTGGGCGACCCGATAGGCGTGCGGGAGCTCCACCCCGGCGCATGGTAGCTCTGCCCCGACGCGCGGTCCTAGCCCCGGCGCCCGCCCCCTGCCCCGACGGCCATCCCCTGCATCTCCAAGGCAACACCGCTCCCCTGGATCCCGGTCGTGCTTCCTCCCCTGCATCTCCAGGCTAGCGGTGTCGGGCGGCGTAGGAGATGCATGGCCGCGCAGGCCTGCTCCATCCTAGGCCTCGACGGCAGCGAGTGCATCTCTAGGCCACGGCCGGCGTATCTCCCCCTGCAACGACGCATCTCCAGGATGCGGTAGCGGCGGGCGCATCTCTAGGCCATGGTGGCGGCGCATCTCCTACCCCCTCCCCTGCAGCCGCGTGGGCCCTGCTCCATCCCGACGCGAGCTTCCATCCCAGCAACCGTGGCATCTCCTGGTGGTGAGAGGAGGAAGAAGATGTGTTGTCCATGACGTGTGGGGTCCACTCATAAGTGAGAGAAGCTTTTCTAAAAGCCACAGTTGTTCAACCAAACATGCTTTCAACTATCTCAAAGTAGCTTGTCTACAGCAGCTTTCGCAAAAGTCATAGCTCACAGTAGCTTTTACAAAAGCCACAGCTCAACCAAACAGGGCCATAGTCCCTAGCGGACTTGCACACCAAGCAATCTATCAAGAAGTCCTTATAGATTTGGATTCTCCTTTCCTAAATAAAACTCTCATTTCCTAACAAATCTTAACTCTCTTTTTTGTAAATAACTCTATATCTATTTTTCTTAACTTGCCAAAAACTCAGGATAACACGGGGGAGGTGGGGCGCCCCCCTGGTCGCACCTTCTACCGACGTGCCTTTGGCACCCTCGGTTGGGGCCATCGTCCTACCTTGGGCCCTGGTCGGCCTGCTGGGGAGGGCCCTCTTTGGGACCATGACATCTCCCCCATCTCTGCTCGGCTCGTCCCTGAGCCGAATCATTAGCCAGTTGTCGAGGCCTCGAGGGGTCAAGCTGATCCGCTGACTCACTCAATGTGGACGAGTAGGTTGTCGTGGAGGACTCCTACGGATAGTAGGTTGCGGTGGTCGTTGTTGACGATAAACTCAAAGTAGTACTGGATGTTGCCGATTTAGCCATGGAGCCAATAGTGGTGGGTGCCTATGGCTGCCTGTGGATGAAGCTCATGTTGTGCTCGTACTAGTGCCACCCTAGAGATGCTGGTGTCGAGGTGGAAGTGCTCCTTGGCCTACAAAGGTCGCTCAAAACCCCATTCCTTGTTGTTTGTGTTGGGGAGGATGTAGCTACATATCTTATTGTAGATGGTAGATGGCACGTGTATAGCTAGTGTGGCCATCAAGTAGAGCATTGTTGACAGTAGTTACCATCCATCATGAATTGTCAATATAACATGAGTAAATGCATAGAAAGGATCACCAACATAGACTTATGGGTTTAAACTGACAATTTCCACAAGTTCTGGTGAATCTATGTTTTCAGCAGGGTTTATCTAAAAACCATCAAGGAGGATCAAATCGTCAAATAAAATCATGCTTATCCATAGCAAAATCAACTCCAGAAGGTTCTAGAAGACTCGAGAGGAATCCACACCAAAGCAGGGGCCAAGCCACTGCCAGGCCGGCCCCACCAAGAGGTCGCCCGGCCCCTGGGGGACCCACCTATCAGCCTCCTTCATATGTCAGTTTCCCACCGCCTCCTAGGATGCATCTATGCCGTCCTTTAAGTCGGTTTGATCCAAGGGCTCACGTTGGACGCTCCGGCCTATATAACCAGCCCCTGCCGCACCTCCAGAGCACACTGCCATAAGTCAAGAGTAGACCAGAAATTAGGGTTTTTAGAGAGAAGAGAATAGAGCTCCAATTCTTCAAGTTTCTAGTATAGGTTAGCTAGCAAGGTTCAAGTAGAGTTTGGGCTATCGCTCAGGATTCTGGAACTACCGTCTGAAAACTGGTATAGCCATTGTATCTCTTTATTTATGACTTTGTGCTATTTCAATATCATATTGCTATTTATTATGTTCCTAGTTTGCTCTAGTTGTATGCTTGATATAGTTATGATTGATGATGAATATATGCATATGTTCGCAAAGCTCTTAGCCCAGTACTTGAGTGAGTTAAGTGGTCGACATTATGTAAGCATGGTGCTTAGATATTGTTTGCCTACGGATGCCTTCTACACTCTGGGTCATGTGGTAGATCATGGATATGACACTCCTGTTGATTCATTTGTAGTCCACTCCCCATTTGTAGAGCACGTAGAACGTGATTGCGAAGGAAGACAAGCTCTGTTCTTAATCTTCCTTAGTAATGTTCCTTATGCATAGATCTAAAGTTAGTTATACTATAAATGAGAGTATATATACTTGGGTGTACAAAAGACTTAGTAGATAAGTAATGACTTAGGAATCTTTTGCTCTTAACGAATCTCCTGCTTAGCCTCACTACATTTTATGAGTATCTATTTCTATCTCTAGAATACCATTATTACCTTACACTTATCATTTATTTATCACTTGACTTACCCCTGCCATAGCATCAGAGTGGTCTTATCATAAGTATACATATTTGTCAATATCTCTATGCCAATACAGCCCCATAGCTCCTCCCCGTGGATAAAATATAAATAACGATACTCGGTATACTCTCAGGTGAAATGCTACAATGGTATATTATCTGTGTGCTTGCGGATACCTTATATATATAGTTTACAAGTGTTCTCATAATTACCAACAACGCATTTCTGGCATCATGCTAGGGATGACAACTTAGTTAAGAGTGATGCTAAGAAATATCAACAAGCATCTCATCAAACATGAAGTTGATGCTGTAAGGAAAATGGACCCTTGGCCCATTTAGTTTGGATTTTGGTGCTTGACGATCAACAAGACCAAATTGGACTAATGTGGTTGCGAGTGTTTGTTTTGTAGTACAATAGGGTACAAACATAACTTGAACGAAGGCGATGTGATGATCCTATGATCAACACCTCAAGCAAGACCTTAGAACCACAATGGAAGACCTTAGAAATCAAGCAAAGTCTAAGCACGAAGATTGGAACCAAGCCGAACGTTAGGATCGCGAAGAAACAAGTGAAGAAAGGGAAGACAAAGAGGACCGGACGCTACCCTAGCAGGGACCGGATGCGTCCGATGGCAACCCCAGCAGCGAAGTGATCTGACGCAATGACCGGACTCTGAGGGCTAAAGGTGACCGAACACGGCGGCAGTGTTCATCAGCGCGACAACAGCTCAGTGAGGACCGTACACGGTGGTAGTGGATGACCAGATGCGCCAGCAATGGCTTCCAATCGTATCCAGAGAGATTCTAGAGAGCGTGCGATGTGACCAGACGCGTCCGGTGATATAAGATCGGACTCGAGGCAGAGTCCGATCAGTATCCACATGTTTCAATGGTCGGCCTCAACGGTCACTGACATGTGACCAAACTCTGCTAGGAGAGTCCAATCATGACCGAGAGTCAGGTCCGGTCAGTGCAGAAAATGCACTTCCCAAGGACCAATGACTCTATTTGCTTGGGGGCCTATATATACCCCCATGGCTGGCCATTCGATGGTGTGAGAGCCCAAGGAATTGTTCTATGAGTTGAGACTCAATCTTAGTTGCTCTAGCGACCAAAAGTGTTCAGTGAAATATTAGGTGATTAGCATAGGTGCTTTGTAAAGTGCTTAGGTTAATTAGACCACCGGTTAGCGCTTGCTCTAGGTTTAGGCCTAGTGTTTAGTGAGGTTTGCATACCTCTTACCACTCAATGCTTGCGCGCACCATTATTGTACTCGGCGGGGCTTATAGTCTTGCGAGATCACACCAACCACGTTTGTGGTGTGGTCGCCACCATGTACCAAAGGGAACAAGGCCCGCTGTGGTTTGGCCGAAAGCTTGATAGTGAAGATGGTGGGGAGCAGTCTGGGAGAGGCTTGCCGGAAGGCACACCGGAGACCCACTTGTGTGTGGGTAAGGGCCGGAGCTATCCGCGGAGTTACCCGACCGGGAGCTTAGCCCTTGCGAAGGGCTCCAACGAGGAGTAGGCGGAAGCTTGAGAGCTTCTTGATACCTCGGTAAAAATACTGGAGTCATCGATGGGAGTTTGCATCTCTATCGGCCTTTACCTTCCGCATTTACATTATATACCTTGGTTGAGTGATTATTTTCCTAGCTTAGTTTGATAGGCTAGTTGATAGGATTGGAACCTAGGTTGCATACCTCTTTTGTAGTAGAGATAGCAACACACTTAGCAAAACCGTAGTTGCACATTTAGATAGATTACTTTCTTGCATAGGTTTTGCTAAGGTGAAAATTAGAGGCCATAGTTAGAAGTGGAATTTTAAGTTGCTTAATTCACCCCCTCTTAGGCGTCACGGTCCCTTAAAGACACCATTGAGGTCATAAGGCGAGATTGAGTGGAGGCGGTCGCTGACGTTGATATTGATGGCAACATTGCTAGCAGTCATGCAGCGGTAACCAATGTTGTCGAAGAAGGTGACCATTGCGATCAGTGGAGCACCCCTCTTCCATTGGCGGGTGATAAAGCATTGGTATTTCTTAACGTCTACAGAAGTTAATCCGCAAACGTACGGAATTACCGTTGTAGCTTTCACCCGGAAGTATTCAGGGTATCGTATTTTCCATAGGAAACGAAGGTATTTCTTCTAACTAACTCGTCCAAGGACAACACAAGGATAGCGGATGAGGGTGGAGATGGATTCCTATGGCTTAGGGTCTAAGGATAGATAAACTCTACTTCTACTTGCTTACTTCGGGCACCGGAGCACAGCTAGTCTGCCAGGCGATACCGGCGTACGACTCTACACCGTATTCGAATGTGGGGGATTACAAGGGACGGATAGGGCTATCACCACCTTTTGCCTACCCCTCAACCATGGGATACGAAGCAAACGAAGGTAGCCTCCAGTCTAGACACCACGTCTATGCTATCGACTACTACTCTAGCATGTTAACTAGGGTTATCCGTCTTTATCAGGACCCTTCTACTAGAGCATCCATCACAGGGATGGATGATGAACCCACAAACAAGTAAAAGTATCGCTTAGCTAGTCAAAGACTTTATAACCAAAAGAACCACTAACACTTACTAAGATACTCGCCGAGGTACAAGCGGGGGAAGTTTACCGACAAGCCCGACACTTCTTCCCCGAACTTTCCCTCACATCTCTCCCTACTACTTTGCTAGAGCTAGCTAGGGCCTCCTTTTATAGGTGGAGAAGAGGGGGCTATTTGGAAAATGCTTCCTCCCCTCATGGAAGGTACCAAACCAACCCTAAACCGCCTTGTAGATACATTGAACCTGGCCAAGCACCTTGTCAGCGACGTGGGCAAGGCGGTATCTTTCAACCGACCAAAGTTGGGGCCAAACAAGCCAGATTGGGGCGCGGGTGCGGCCGCACCCTTATCGGCTCCGAAGCAGCCCATCTTTGGTGAGCGTGCTCCTTTGGGCTTCCTAACTTGGGCCATGGCGGTGTTCTGCGAAGATACGATGATTTGGTTTGGGTTTGGCCTTATACTCCCCTTTGTCTGCGCCCTGATTTGTTTGGTAATGGGCCTCGTTCTTTGGGCTTGTGTAGAATGGTGTCTATGCTTTATTTCTTTGCACATTCTTAGCCTTTTATGTGTTTTTCCACAGTTGCCCTCCTGCAAATGGTAAATCTCCAAAACTCGTGGAATTCGTTAGTTATAAACCCTATCACTAAGTTTGGTGCTTATTTCAGTGGATTTTATGCAAATGTTGGCAGTTAAAAATGTGAGTTAAGGACCGCCAACAAACTCCCCCACACTTATCCCTTTGCTCGTCCTCGAGCAAAGTTAGAGATAAAAGTAATCATGAGCATAATATCCCATGATATACAGCTCTACATGAAAGTTATTCCAACACATTCTTTACACAAGTGGGATATGTGGCGTTAGCTAACATGTTTCCTTAGGTTGTTGAAAAGTGGAACAGTTCTCGAAACAAAGTCATCTTCCCAATTTCACATCTTAGCACTTGGAGTTTTGAGAGTTTTTTTTAAGAAAAGCATAGTTCACTTTATACTCCTCAAATGGCACTCTCAAATCACTCAGTAAGGCAAAGCAAAGTTTTGCCTTCTTTTGTTTTCTCCTACTTCTAAGAAGGTTTATGTGGAGCTTTAGGTAGGGACAAACAATATAGCATACTTGTATAACATACTCCGGTAAGCCTAATACCCCAATTATTCCATTATGTGAAAGGCCAACCGCGCACTAGGAGTGGAGAGATGGTGAGAGTAGCGTGTACACATCCTGTGAATCCACTGTCGAATAGCGTAGGGAGGTGGAGTACTGTGCTCTCGGGTAGCGCTAGACCCATTCATGTTTTGGAGGATCCGAGTGAAGGTTGCTATATGTAGGTCTAAGACCTACATATGTCGTATGGTAAGGAAACCCTAGCTGGGCCTAATCGATTCGAATTGTCGTGCTCCTCGGTTATGGAGACTCGATCCTCTGCCCTGCATCATAGATCCATCAATAAAATAATGGTACTGTTGGATACGAGCTGATATAAGATGATATGAGATAAGATGTGATGAGATGATTAAAAAAGTGATTGATTTAGAACAGGGATATCATGCGATCCATCGCCACGGATGGATCCAAGAGAGGCTCGTTGTAAAGAAGAGTAAACCTTAGTTAGGTAAGATATATACACAGGTGTCTTTTAGCTAGGTAAGCCCATTCTCTGTCCCTCTCTTTTCCACCGGTTGGCCATTTTCTTTCTCGCTGCGCAGCCAAACCAAATTGACCGTAACTCATCCGGGTCGCTCCCCGGCCGTGACTCCACCAGGTTTTCTTCACTCGAAACCAGCACGTGCGTTCTCTCCCCATCGATCCATCCATCTCCTTCAATTCCTTCTTCATGGTCCGAACGCACCCAACAAAGAGATACAGCTTTTGGCCTTTTAGCATCTTCGTCCATTCCTAGCTAAGCTTAGCTAGCAAGCTATCTCCATCTATATATACGCATCCAGACCACGGGCCCTCCATATATCCATCATCTCTCACGTACTATATACAGCTTTGGTATAGCTGCTAGTACTACTACTATAGTAGTCGACAGTCGACTAGATCGTCTCGTATGAACTTAATCGGCTTCTTCATTCGTAGAACAAGCAAGTAACTAATAACAGCTGGCCGGCTTGTTAAAGAAGCAGCGACGCCCAGCTAGCTGAGACAGGTAGCATGGACATGGATAGCCGCAGCTGGCTCCATGGCTACGCCACCACCAACGCCGGCGGCGGCTTCATGTGCGGCTACGGTGCCAGCAGGTATGGTTTTCTTGGCTCAAGGTAGTTGAGTGCTCTTGCTCTTAGCTTGTTTCTGGTAACTTGCTGATCTGACTGATCATTCTGCACGCACGCATGCACACAGCTGCAGCCCTGCAGACCTGCAGTTCATGGAGGGCGAGCAGCAGCAGTTTCTCATCAGCTCGCAGATTCAGCACCACCTCAACCAGGCAAGCTAGCGACAAATTTAATCATGAAATCACACTGCAAACTTCATACAGAGATTCAGGCAGACACATAAATGAAGGTTCTTAACTGCTTATCGATCAACATGCAGATCAGCATGCGCATGAACATGGACGACGAAGCAGCAGTCTACATGTCTTCCAACGACGGTGCCACCACCATCGGCATGCACGATCCTATCGTGGAACGCCTCCTCGACGACCCGCACCACCACGCCACCTACAGCTTCCCTTCGTCGTCCTCCTCCTCGCTCTCGCTGCCTGCCTCTACCTCCCTCTCCTGCAGCCCCGAGAGCTCCTCGGCGCACATCCTCGCCGCGCCGGCAGCGGCCGGCGGCTGCAACCAGCAGTACCCGGAGGTCTCGTCGCACGTGCCACTACTACCACCACCACCACCCGTGGTGCCATCTTACGACCACCAGTACACCAACCTTCACGCGCCGGAGTCGCCGGCCAAAACCATTGGTGCGTTCAAGCACTACGCGCGCCACCTTGGGCCGAAGAGGCCGCCGAAGCCCGGCGCGTGTGGGCAGAGGATGTTCAAGACGGCCATGTCGGTGCTGTCCAAGATGCACGTGGCGGAGAGGTACAGCCAGCAGCAGTACTACTACCAGGCGGCGGCGGCGGCTGCCGAGGCGGTGCAGCCGCCGTCGGTGAACCAGCTGCAGCACATGGTCTCGGAGCGCAAGCGGCGAGAGAAGCTCAACGATAGCTTCCACGCCCTCAAGGCCGTCCTTCCGCCTGGTTCCAAAGTACGTATACGATCGTGTGTGTATATGTCATGTCTTTGTGTCTGATCATACATGCATGCATGAGCTGCTTCTGACGAACGAGTTTCATTTGCTCCGTCGATCTTCTCTGTACGACATGCAGAAGGACAAGACGTCGATGCTGATCAGGGCAAGGGAGTACGTGAGGTTGCTGGAGGCCAAGGTGGCCGAGCTCGAGGAGAAGAACAAGTCGCTCGAGTCGCGGCTGACCCGCCGGGACGGCCGCCGCAAGGACGGCAGCAGTGGCGGCGACGACCACGACTCCGGCGAGACGACGAAGGTGCAGGTCGAGATAACCAGGGCGGCGAACGAAGAACTCTGTACGCTGAAGATAGCGGTGAGGTCGCCGCGGCCGCCGTCGTCGCCTAACATGACGGACGTGGTGATCCGGACACTGCAGTGCCTGAAAGAGCAGATCGGGGATGGCGTCAGCCTGGTGGCAATGAGCACCAGCGGCGGCGGCGCTGGGCTTGCTACCGGAGTGAAGAACGCCTCTCCACGAGCTGTTGTCCTGACGATGCAAATCAAGGTATACTCCACTATCCAATATCTGTCTCACATGACATGATGATCGATCGTCTTAAGTCATGCATGCATCATTAATTGACGATGGATGATTAAGTCTGACATACATGCTAGTACTAGGTTAGTTATTACAGTTGTTAACAGTGGATGAATTATAACATTTTCATTTGGATGTGATATATATTACACTACTATATTTATCAGGAAGATTATTTAGTATCTGCTACGTACCAAAGTAAACCATGCATGTATGCAAGGCAACGTGTGAAAATGAAGAAGACTTAAAGTAGAAAACTATGGCTAGCTAGGTACGCAGTAGTAGTACAGCAAGAAGGTAGGAGTTGTTGTGCATCAGGTTGATAAGAAATTACAGACTGACTAACTGCATGTGGCGCCGGCGGCGTATCTGAATTCTGACAGCGACACTACGTGTGATCGTGAAAAGCTATTAAGGCCTTGTTTAGTTGTCCGGGGCCTGGTTCTCTTTGCAAAAAATTTTAACCCGATAAATAGTACTACTTTCGTCTTATTTGGTAAATATTGTCTAATCGTGGATCAAGTAGGCTCAAAAGATTCATCTCGTGATTTCAACTAAACTGTATAATTAGTTATTTTTTTACCTATATTTAATACTCCATGCAAGCGGCTAAAAATTGATGTGATGGAGAGAGTCAAAAAACTTGGAATTTGGATGACATCTAAACAAGGCCTGGAATTGGCAGTGGCAAAATCACTGTACGACACTGTAGTATCATGTAGCATTTCGTTTGTATTTGGTAATAATTGTCTAATCGTTGACTAATTAGGCTCAAAACGTTCGTCTCGCAAAGTACAATCAAACTGTGCAATTAGTTTTTGATTTCGTCAACATTTAATACTCCATACATGTACCGTAAATTTGAAGTGACGGAGAATTTTCTTTTTGCATAGTGCTATTAATTTCGTTCTCCTGTGTGACACTACTGTGTACTTGGTGAAAAGACTAACGGTGTCTCTCTCTCTTGTCGCTGTCGCTGGTGTCGCAGTCGCCGGGAACCGACTGGGAGGAGCAGCCGGTCAAGGACGCCGTGGCGAAGGTCGTCGCCGACGCGCTGACGACGACGAAGCCACTGCCACCCGCGGCGGCCACCACCGCCAGCTGCGGCTTCGGCGAGGCTTCTCAACTCATCATCAGCCAATAATTAACAATCCGGCCGGTAGCACACGCCGTTCGTGCGTGCAGGTGCAGTGCAAGGAGACACACACGCCGCCGCTAACCGAGAAGAAACCAAGACTGGACGACACGCCCCTGCCCTGGAGTACCTTCGAATACTCAAGGTTTGTTAACTCTGTTGCAGGTTCTGACTTATGCTGTTAAGTGAGGTTATTTTGGTGGGCTTGACATGATCTGGCTGCCTCTTCTACCTTAGATGTTTCATCTAAGTTGCTTCCACAATTCTACTCGTCTTTGTGAACTTAAGTTTACTCGAACGTGTTTTGTAGCCTAAATGTTATAAGTCTTCCGCACTTCGATGTAATTTATTTTTGTACCAAATGTTGTAATATTGTGGTAACTCCATTTTGATCCTATATGAGTTGTAAAATGTGGATGATTCGGGGTTCCCCGAGGACACTCGACAGACTACCGAATTTATCTGGCTCTCGTTTGCAGCTGTCAGAGGTCTTAAGGACAATGACAGGTGCATGTGGGTTATATAATTTGGGTGGTTCTGCAACTATTTTTTGCCTCTGTACACCCAGCTGTATCTTTACAACATGTCAAATATTTAGCTAATAAAAAATAAAGAGAATCACAAATATAACCATAAGGGGCAAAAACTGGAAGCAAAATGTTTTATTGTTTATCCATGCATTCTTGGCAAATAGGTCTGTGGCGAGTTGGTGGCGATCTCCTGTATACCAAGCATACCAAACGAATGCTCACCCTTACTCTCCACACTGCATCAACTAAAAAAACATACCAAATAAATAGTTCTCCTGAAAATAGCTTGCACAAATGATGCATATTATTTTCCCATAATGACAGGGAAAAACACACCTACAACCACAAAAGATCTCTCCTTTCCTTGTTGATTGTGCTATTAAGCCAACCCCTAGCATATGCAAGTCCATTTTGGTGGTGTTTAACCCAATGACTATCTAAAGCATTGTGGCAAGCAAAGAACAGATGCTTAATTTGCTCGTTACTGTTCCACAAACAACACTTTCTGTTGCCTCGATAATTTATTTTAATTAGGTTATCTTTCATTAATATAAGTCCACACTGAAATACTAAAGGAAATTTTATCATCAAAGGGACTTTCATCTTCCAAATGAGCCTATGCGTGAAGGGAATGTCATAGTTGATCAAATACTGATACATGCAGTGTGCGGAAAATTGACCATAGTTATGTAAACCTTAGGTGAATTTGTGCTTCTAAATTCTTAGCTACAAATATTGGAAATTTTAACTATGAGGTTGTGCCAATCGATCAATTATCTCCAACTATAGCTCTATGAAACAAAACATTTAATGGAGCCTGATTGATAATTTTTTACTATAACATGAGGGTAGTGTTGACGCTTAATTAGGTCACACACTCGATAAGGAGTTAGATCGCTCGATGTAGGGCCTAGCCGATTTTGGGATCGGCTGGCGCCTAGGGGATGTCCACACCTGGACCTTGTGCCTCCAGCGATGAGGGCGATACGCAATACACATCGTTGTAGGAGCCTCGCCGGGAGTGCGATACGCAAAACACGCCGGCGAGGTCTCTTGAGAACCGAAACTCTACATGCCCGGGAGGGACCCCGTCGGGGCACGCGGCGGCTATGGGCTGCTCTAGCTAGCCTGGCCGCTCTAGAGCTTTGCCATCGTTGATCCACCGTCCATGCAGCGTCGATGAAGAACGAGGAGAAGTAGAGGAGAAGAGAGGGTAAAAGAAAGGTAGTAGATTGATTTGTTGTGTTTTTGTGTCGATTGGATAGATGAGAACTCAATCGGCCATGATCCTATCATATATATAGAGGGGGTGGTCTTATCCTAGTAGGAAACCTCTCCAAGACTTATTCTCTAAGTTTGCCACGAGTTTGGAATAGTTCGGATCAGAATCCAAAAGACCAGATCCGAGCAGGGTCTTTTATTAGGTCTGCTAAGGGTGTCGAAACTTCCGACCTTTGTTGGAACTCCTGACGTGGGGATAACCCTGGGCACCCGAGCAGGTTTCTTCAGGCTTTCCAAAAGTTCTAACAACTGCCGGAACTTCCGACTGTCGAAACTTCCGACTTGTGTTGGAACTTCCAGCAACGGAGAATCTTCCCGGGGCCATAACTCCTTCATCTGGACTCCGAATTAGACGTTCCATATATGTTTTTCACCATCTTGATGAGAGGAACGTAATGATGTAGTCCGTTTCACATTTTGACAACTTCACAAAATGGACAATTTTGGTTCTCAACATATGCCCCCTTGTTTTCAGGTGAATGATGCATGAACCTAAAAACACTTAATCAAATAAAACCGAACAACGACGATACCGATCTCATCGGCTGCTCAGCGACTAAAGGTGATATATACATTAGCCATTTTTGTTCTAAGGGTGATACATGCACCGGCCATTGTCTGGAGAACACTTAGGCTACTTGCTAAACACTTGGAAAGTACTTCTTCAAATACCTCCCATTGATTGCTCTTGTGAGACGTTCACCTTGCAATGTCTCTAGCAGATAGGAATTACCGAATATGACTTTGATCACTTTGTAAGGACCCTCCCAATTTGGTGACCACTTACCAAACTGATTGCTCTTCGATCTAATTGGAAGATGGTTTTTCACACTAATTCTCCCACTTGTAAGGATTTGCTCTTGACTTTTTTGTTATATGCCTTGGTAACTCGAGCCTTGTCTTTCTCTAGTTCCTTGAGGGCTTTTAATCTCACATCAGTCACCTCATCGATATTATCCATCACCAAATCATGATACATAGCAATAGATAAATCATTTTGTTTAGCAAGCCTATATGCATCCTAAATTCACCTCGACGGGTAACACGGCCTCTTGACTATATACCAACTCAAAAGGAGTAACCTTTGTGGCACCATGCCTTGAAATGTGATGTGCCCAATAGAGCTTCAAACAAAACTTCATACCACCTACATGGGTTTTCCTCAATTTTCTTCGTAATAAGCTTGATCAAAGTCTTATTACTAGACTCAGCCTGGCCATTAGCTTGAGCATAGTATGAAGATAAATTGAGCAACTTGATTTTATATAATTCGGCAAATTCCCTTACCTCCTTAGACACAAGTGATGTCCTTTGATCTGTAGTTAACATTTGAGGGATACCGAATCTATGGATAATATGCTCAGTGATAAACTCAATCACCTCCTTGTTGTCATATTCTTCAAAGGAATTGCCTCGATCCATTTTATAAAGTAATCCATAAAAACCAACACAAAATGGTGTCCCTTTGAAGATGGGGGATATATTTGGCCAATGAAGTCTACCCCCAACCACGAAAAATCCATGGTTTGATGATAGGATGGAGCATAACAACAGGCACAAGCTGAATATTCCCAAACTTCTAGCACTCTTCGCATCCTTTGTAGTAACAAAAGCAATCGGCCATCACAGTAGGCCAATAGAAACCGGCTCTACGCAATAACAATTTCATCTTAGGGGCCGATTGATGCGTACCACAAATGCCTTCATGACTTCTCCCATAGCCACTCTTACTTGAACCGATCCCAAGCACTTCAGCAACAAATCTTTGGTGGTTCTCCGATAGAGCTCATCATTATGCAACACATACTTAAAAGCGCTCCGTCGAACTCTTTTATCAATTTTAGCACTTGGATCACATAGATATCTCAATAAGGGAGCCCTCTAATCTTCTAAATCGGCCTCTACATCACTAGAAGTCATGTTGGGCTGATTTGGGAGCTTTTTGGGCGAAGTGATCGGGTTGATTACAGGGGAGTCGGCTGAGCCGATTGGGGCAGTCAGCTTAGCCAATTTGGCTGTAGCAGAGAGGAAGTCAACTAAGCTGACTGTCCTAGTCGACTTAGCCGACTAGTCTGTACCTGCACGGGAAAAATTCAAATTTTCATGCATCGGCTATTCTTGAATATGAAAATTACGCCCACCGACGTCATAGCCAAATGCTTGTTGAGCTAACACGTTGGCTTTAAAATTCTCATGCCTTAGAATATGTCGAATTTGGAATTCGACAAAAGAAGCAATAATGTCAAGGCACATATCAAGATGCATAATAAAATAATGACCCCTTTTAATCATTGAAACTCACTAGCCACTTGCTATACCACCAGCAAGGAATCACCAAAGGCCTCAACATGTTTCACCTCCATGGAATGCAATATCTCCAAGCCGAATAGAAGAACTTCTCATTCGGCTTGAATGTTGGTGCAAATATAATTTTAATCGGCTTGATGTCTTAAACAGCACCATTGTAAGAAATAATGATTATGCCAACACCTTGGCCTTTTTGCAAGACAATTAATCAAAATAAATCCTCCATGGGGTAAAAATAGGTAATTGATCTCATTTCCTAAATCAATTCCATGCTTAAAAAATAAATTGACTAGGATTTGACCTTTCAAAACACTCGATGGTTCAAGAGCCAAATCACAGTCAATTAATGTGTATGCCCATTCACCAATCCTTCTACTAAGGATTGGCCGATGTAACATATGCTTAATGACATTGGCCTGGCAAGCCATCATGAGTGTACTAGATCAATTAATGTTTCAATTCAGCACATGCATAGTACAACACTAAGCATAATTTAAAGCATGAGCATACCTTGTCTCAAGAAGACATCAACCAACATGGATGATAGCATATCCTTTCCTTTTGTCTTCTTGAGTCAACACAACACCGATACACCCTCTTCAGCAACAACATATAATGTGAATAGAGCTCCACTCCTATATGCACGAAGAACCGATGGTGTTGATCGAGAATTCTTGAAAAGCGCGATTAACTTATTTATAATCGGCTTCTAAATTTTGTCCTGCATACATCGGCCATGGTCTAATGCCAAACCCAATGCCAATTTACTCACATGGGTTGGCCGACGCAATCCCCTGTCCAAATAGAATTTACACTACATGATGATATGGAGCCGATCATTAATCGGCTCTTAGAGAAATGGGAACAAAGCCTCCTCTAGTGATTCAAAACTAGCAAGGTCTCTCCCTGACAAGCAAATCATATCATCATGCCCCCAAGCAAAGGGGCATTAGCTATGGTATAAGCCGATGAGTATGCATGGACAATCTTAACTTCATTATTCACCCACTGAATGAGGAACTGGTGCAAACTAGAAGGCACACATTGATTGCCATGAATCCATTCATGCCCAAGAATCAAACTGTAGCTCCCTTGCACCTTCACAACGAAGAAGACAATGGCCAATGTTTTGCTCCCGATAGTAAGCTTCATCAAGACAAGTCCCTTGGCCGAAATAGATTTTCCTCCAACACCTTTGATTGTCCTCTTGGTCTTAATCAGCTCCTCATCAATTTCACCTAGTTTCTTATAAAGTGAATATGGCATTAGATTCACCATGGCTCCGTTATCCACCAATATGTTGTTGACCAGTTTGCCATTAATGTAGCCCTTCACATGCAGTGGCTTGAGGTGATTCACGTGGTCTGCTAGCTTCTAGAAAATAGCACTCTAAGGGGCAAAGCCATCTTGATTTCTAGAAGGCCCACCAACACCTAGAAGAACAAAAAAAATAGGCGCCGAATCAACCGGAGGCACATCGACGGCTGCTGGAATCGTGGGAGTCGGCTTAGCCGACTTGGAATTGGCTAGGCCGACTTGCACAGTGGCCAGAGAAGCTGCAACAGAAAAAGTCGGCTTAGCCAACTTAGAGTCGGCTTGGCCGACTTGGCCAGAGGTAGGGGAAGTCGACTTAGCCAACTGGGAAATTGGCTCAGCCAATTTTGAGCAGGCGGCCAACTCTTTCTCGCTTGATTGAGGGAGAATTGGATCCATCTTGTTGAAAATTTGTTTCCCCGTATTTGCTAGCCCTTCTTGCTTAAGCTTCTTGTAACGAGCGCACTGGAGTTTGCGCTTTAGCGTTCTCGACAAACCCGAAGGGCACCATGTCGGTTGGAAGTTCTCGGGAGCCGATATGCTACTTTGGGCATCATCATCTTTGGCAGCAATGCCACTTGATATTTTCTCCACATTAGATTGGTCCAGATTGTCAATGATAATCGGTCCTTTAGTTTCTTTGATTGGAGCATCTACAGAACTGATTTTAATGATAATTTGTTCATTGGCCTTATCTATGGGATTAGTGAGAACTTTCTTGTCCCTCAACACATACACTTGCTCTGTTGATACCTTACTCTTTTGTTGGACCTGATTAGCAAGTCACCGGCTTAATCGGTCCTGCCTTGCTGGAGTTCGATTGGCCGTAGCTCAATCGGCTCTGAGGGATACACTGTTGCTCATTGTGAACTAAACCAGCAGGCATCCTCCATCGATGATGATTTTGACGTATTAATGGGTAAGGAATCAACACTCCATCTTTACATGTGTGCTGCATTTTTTGTTTGTAGCTAGCTTGACCAATTTGGGAAATCGGTCTTGTTAATTTTTTCTGTCCACCAACATTAAAATCAATTTGGTTGACTTTTAAAGTCGGCCTAATCGATCCTCTTTGAACAATAGTGTTAGTGGCTGATTTATGCTTGTCCACGGGAGTTTGGGCTTGCCCCCCGAGCCTAGAAGATTTGATAGTGATCTTAAGGCTCTCCCGATTATCATTGGACTTTTCTAGCACGACCTCGCGATCTAAAACTTTCTTTCCCTTCTTAGGTTCTCTGGGCTCGCTGATTATCACATTTTTTCCAATAGTGGAATCAGCTTGCTCCGGTCATATCAAGATGGCTAGATTATTTATCTCCAAAGTTTTAGCCATGGAAAATGTCTTATTGCAAGGTAAAGGATGTACATCTCCGTCATGCGTAGCTTGCATGTCCAATTCTTCCTATTTTGATTTCCAAAACCAATTAATAAATTTCTGTGGATTGGTTTGGGGGGGCATTACAAGAAGCCTCAGGCATTGGATCCATGTTTGATGACTTTGGAGAATCAGACAACACTGTAATATTAGGCAATGAAGCATGTGGTGATGTTGTCCCATCATCGGTTTGAGAAGTACAAACCAAATCCGGTGTGTATGTAGCAGCAGAAGGAATAGTGCTAACCAATCCTAAATTGGTCCTATCGGTTTCAGGCGCCGAAGAGCAATTCGGGTTTCTTCCTAAAAATGATCTTGCCATATTGATCAATATAACAATAAGATAGCCTCTTGCCAGGAGGTATAGTAGTAGCCCCTCCTGAATTGGCCCTATCGGTTTCAGGCGCAATAGAGGCCAATTTGGATTGACTCTTTGAAATCAACCTGCCATGCTAGTCAAAATAATAGTAAAATGGCCTCTCATATTGAGGTTGACTAAAAGCCAGAGCCGATTCACAAGTATGTCCAACATGAGGTGAAGTAGTAATAGGAGTACCAAAGATTCCTTCCTCTAACTTATCAAATGCAGAATTCATCTTAACCATAGTATAGAACAGAGGAGAACCTTCAGTAATCCTTTCTACCTTCATCTTAGCTATGGTTGTAGACCTGACGAGGATCTCCTCACCCATTGGACTGGTGAACTCGCCGTTGTGACCGTTGTTCCACATCTTGATAAGAGGAGATCAAGACTAGATGCTTTCGACCTTTTGGGCCAAATTAAGCAATGGTAATGAGAACACAAAAAGGATATATTGGAACCAATGAATTGGCTAGGTCAAAAAGATCAGCTCGATGTATTGACGCTTAATTAGGTCACACACTCGATAAGGAGCTAGATCGCTCGATGTAGGGCCTAGCCGATTTTCGGATTGATCGGCGCTGGAGGATGTCCACACCTGGACCTTGTGCCTCCAGCGATGAGCGCGATACGCAAGACACATCGCTGGAGGAGCCTCGCCAGGAGCGCGATATGCAAGACACGCCGGTGAGGTCTCTTGAGACCCAAAACCCTACGCGCCCGGGAGGGACCCCGTCGGGGCGTGCGGCGGCTATGGGCTACTCTAGCTGGCTTGGTCGCTCTAGAGCTTCACCATCGTCGATCCACCGTCCATGCAGCGCTGACCAAGAACGAGGAGAAGTAGAGGAGAAGAGAGGGTAAAAAAGAGGTAGCAGATTGATTTGTTGTGTTTTTGTGTCGATTGGATAGATGGAAACTCGATCGGCCATGATCCTCTCATATATATAAAGGGGGGTGGTCTTATCCTAGTAGAAAACCTCATCAAGACTTGTTTTCCAAGTTTCCCATGAGTTTGGAATAGTTCGGATCAGAATCCAAAAGACCAGATCCGAGCAGGGTCTTTTATTAGGTCTGCCGGGAATTCTCAGCTCCGCCGGAACTTCCGGGTGTCGGAACTCCCAATGTGGGGATAACCCCGGACACCCGAGCAGGTTTCTTCAGGCTTTCCGGAAGTTCTGACAACTTCCAGAACTTCTGACTTAGGTCAGAACTTCCGGCAACGGAGCATCTTCCCGGGGGCATAACTCCTTCATCCGGAATCCGAATTGGACGTTCCATATATATTTTTTGACCATCTTGACAAGAGGAACATAATGATGTAGTTCGTTTCACATTTTGACAACTTCACAAAATGGACAATTTTGGTTGTCAACTACCTATATTACCCAGGTTACGGGTTGCTCCTTGAGGGTCCAAAGCCTGCCTAGTTATCTTTTCAAAATCTAGTTTATGTGCTATATTTAAGTTTAAAAATTCCACACCCCAAAAATTAGTTTAGGACTTTTAAAGGACCTTTTGAAAAGGGAGAACTCCATTTTTTGCCATTGAATTATCGTCAAAGTTTTGGGTTTGATTACTAAAACTAAAAATTTAGAAATATTTGGCCATTCAACTGGGTTTTGACCACCACATTGAATCAGCTCTAGTGGGATAGGAACTTAAGCACATTATGGAGGAGCATGAGGAAGCCACACTGATTCAATTGATAGACTACTGAATCCAGTCGCTGCGCCGAGCGATGACAATGCATTCGAGAAGACTCAGCCCTACTGCTATGGCAATGCATTCGAGAAGACTCAGCCCTACTGCTATGGTGCCTGTGCTTGAGGCGCTCGTCGCCTTCATTTTGGAGGGTCATCCTAGCACATGAGCCAGAATGATGGCTGCTGCTACCAGTGGTTGCCTATTAAAGGAGAACTTTGTTGCTTGGATTTATTGACCGAGACGAAAATTAATTAGAGGAGAATATCCAGGAAAATATAAGCATCTGTGTCAATTCAAGAACTTGAATCCTAGGTTCCATCACAAATAACTCAACTAGCTGCATTTCGCTCATTGCTTGTTTGTTAATTGCTCTAACCTATTAGTATTAGAGGTCATTGGGTTAAATCATGTGTATGTCTTAAGACCTTTTTTTGTGAATTCAACAATATTTGTTTATGACTATTTATTTTCCTACTTCAATGGTTTGTTCAGTACAAAATTCTATTGCTACGGATTTTAGATACTAGAGTCCATTGTTTGTGGAAATCTGTGCAATGTTTACTCTACTAAATGTTGGTTACTGTATAGGTATTGTATATCTCTTCAATATGCTTCAGTGTATTTCATGATTATCGTATGGTTGTACCGATTGTCGATTTGACATCTATAAATTGTTCTTTGTACTACTTACATTTCCTTCCTTTTAACCTACACTGCTGGCCTTTGTGTGCAACAAATGCAATTGATTTTGCTTCACAATCCTAGTTGGACATTCTTTTACATTTGTGTTAATTAATAATTAAAGTCCTTGGTGCAGGGCTATCGACTTTTTCCAACTGAGGGAATAAAGGGAGCCAAGTATTATGTGTATGTGGTGGCAACAGTAAGTGCACAAGAACATGTAATGCTCACTGTATTTTATATGTTAGGAAGTATGATATTTTCAGCCCTTCTACATAATCAAATTTATTTATCTATTGTCGCGAGACCTTCAGGAGTTATAAAGATAATCATGATACTAATATGAAATCATCTAATTCATTATCATGGTGTTGTTTAGCACAAATGTTTTTATATAACTGTTTTACCTCAAACCATGGTAGCCTAACCAATGTATCCTCTCTCTCTCTCTCTCCCCTTTAACTTTGACGAGTTTACAGAAAAATGTATAATATCTACAATATTTAAAAATACACTATTTTATGATGTATCTATAATCTTGTTTATGTTCTAAATGTTTGTCAATTTTTCTATAAATTTTGTTAAAGGTGGACAAGTTTGATTTATGATAAAGCTAAAATGGCTTACAAGTTGGATAGACGGTTTATGTTTAATAGACACAGCATGAAGCCCATCGTATCATCTGCTACATTCCTTTTATTGGGTTAGTGCAATTAGCACCGTGTGGGAGGAAATAGGGGGTTTGTATGCGTCTAAGCGTTCTTTTTAATTACGGAATTGCTTTTTTTAGGGAGCACTGACTTTATTTATTCAGTAGGATAAAAATTACAAATTTCATCCGGAGGCTCCAAAAACCAAACATGTTGTAGCACCCGGTTTTAAAAACAAAACTAGATACACACCATATGTGAGCCCAGGAAGTCAAATCTCACATATAGCTACAAATAAGGGTAATATCAATAGATAATGCTCAACATATAACGTACTTAGTATAAAGAATATAACCTTAGATAGCAAACAGTGGAAAGACAACTCCGATCTTCGGGTGAAGACTCCAATTTCACAGGGACAACTGACTGGTTGATCACAGGCCTAATTCCTCCTAACTCTAGCAATCTGGTACCTATCCGGGATTTTTATCCAAACATTTGAAAAATAAAGCAAGCGTAACTACATGTCGTACTCAACGGGTTCATGAGGCTCAAAAGGCTGACACTGGTTTAACTACGATTAGCTTTTAATGAGTCATCTTTTAGCAATTGGGCGGCAACAAGTTTATTCACAAGCCCACATAAACACATGATCAGGTAAATATGAATAATGAATAGCATAAACAGTAATCATTAGTGAGCATCTTTGTCATCAGTATCATCAGTGTTCATAACCATTAACAATTAATGATCATCTATTTCGTAAGGGTCTAAGGCCGCTCATGACCGTGAGCATAGTTGATATACCAGTTTCACACTCTGCAGAGGTTGTACACTTTCATTGTGAGTCGTGATTTACCTTTTCGCCCGAGGCGGCCAACCTCTTGACCCACTACCAAGGAAGGTTGGCAGAGTTCACTATAAAGCCTTTCAAAGGTTCATCTAATAAGTTAGGGTCATTAGATTCACTCGACAAATAGTTATATAACCCACTGTCGAATGGCACAATGACACGCAGTCTATACACATAAGAGTAGAGGTTGTCCTATACCCGATTCGGCAAGCCATTCTTATGCCATAAAGGTAACCTCTAACAAGCTAGAAAAGGTCATCATACTGAGCTAAAGCTAGAGCCATGTAGCCCTCACAATTGTACTATAAGTCCTAGATGTTCGCTTACAGATAAGTCCTTAGGGAGAGGAATCTAGAGCACCATAAAAATAGCCCAATGCTCTAGCCCCCTTGTTCCATGTTGCTAAAAAACATCTTTTAGTGTTTATTGCATATACCATTAGTCAAGTTACAAGATCATGGTCTTGAATTGAGCATTAGCATCATACTACCCAATACATAAACCCATAGGTATCAAGGAATCCAAGATATCAAATAATTAGGAAAATTACTACGGTTACCAAGGTAGACACATGCATATGATTAAAATGATATTAAGGTGAATAGGACAATAAGGAAGATCCCATGCTATACTTGCTTTAAACTCAGATCCTTCTTCAAATTGAAACCTTCAATGAATTGCTCTGGATTTACCACGTATAGCTCACCGACTGGACATCATCATAGAACACCACACAAGCATCCATGCAATCATACACGAAGCAAACAATAGAATTAAATTAGAATAGCACACCAACATAATAAACAGCAAGTAAAAAGGTTTCAAAGATGTTCTACACGTTACTACGAACACACAGACACGAAAATCACTCTAATCGGAGCTATAACGAAAAAGTTATGAATTAAACAAGATTTCCTTTAAAATAATAGATTAAATCTAACCTCAAATTTCAAAATTTGAAAATATATTTAACAGTGGTATAAATATGTAGATTACACAATTACAAATCTAACGCAACTTGAACGGATCAAATCTGAGTTAAAACGAAGAACTTATGGCCTAAACAAGGCTAGTGGCAAAACTATAAATAGATAAAAACGTATTTTGGATCTAACAGAGGAATTTTACGCTTTCTGAAAGAGAAAACATATTCTGGAAGTGTGCCATAGATTGTGGGTTGGAACTTAAAAACTTGTGGGGCTCTTTTGAAAGATTGCCGGCTGAACCGGTACGGCGAGATCTGAGTCGTTGGATCAGTGATGAACGGTTCAGAACATATCGACAGGGGGATGAGGCTGCCGGCGTCGCTGTGCGTGGCGGTGGCGCCATGGATAATGGTGAGACCTCGCCAGCGTAGTTGGAACATGGCCTACCGCCTACGGCGGAACAAACCGAAGAAACCTAGAGATAGAGGAAAACAAGGCGAATCCAACCAAGCATCTTACACTGGCGCGGAGCGAACGGGAGCGGCGTTATGCTCGGAGTGGTGGGCGGTGATGGCGGCGGCGCTAGGGCTTGGCGGTGCTGCGTCTCGGTGATTCGGCGAGGAGGCTGCTGCTTAGAACAGGATAGGGAGAGGCGACGCAGTGCGGCTCGGTATTTATGGCCGGGAGACATGGGAGGCACGACAAGGGAGGAGGCGTGGGTAGCGCTGAGTCGGAGTCGGGCGGCAGTGGAGCAGAGTACGGGTGGAAGACACACGGGAGGTTGAAGACCTTGCTTATAGATGGGGTTAGGGTGGCAGTGAGACAAGGCAGGAGGAGCGGAGAATGGCGCGGCTACATTGGGCCAGCCTGCTGGGCTGCTGGGGCGGGAACGGCCTGCAGCGGAGGGAAAAGGCCGAGCGGGGGAGCAGGCCACGCGCTAGGCCAGTAAGGGGAGAGAGCAGGTGGGTTGCAAAGGAGAAGTGGGCTGCTCGGGACAAAAGCCAAGAAAGGGAGAAGAAGAAAATAAAATTCTTTTTTTATTTTCAAATCCATTTTCAAACCATTTCAAAAGCATTTGAAATTATTTTGAATTTTGGACAAAACCACTCATCACAAAAATAAGTATGCATCAGCATGAATGCACAAAAATGATGCTAAGCCTTATGATAAATTTTAATTTAATGAAAATTTATTATTTACCTATGTTTTCATGAGCACAAAATACAAAATTAAATCAATTTATATCTATTTCGAAAAGAGGAAATTTTAGGGTGTTACAATTCTACCCCCTTAAGATGAATCTCGTCCTCGAGATTCGGACGATGGTGATCAAAGAGATATAGATTCTCCACCTTTGGATTCTTCTTTACTTCATCGAGTAGTTTCATCTTCTTGATGAGGATACCACTTTACTTTGCATACCTGTTGACCTTACTCCAAATAACTTGCCAAACTGATTCCAAGATCCTAATAGACACCTTGAACAACTCTTAGGTAACTCCAATCACTAGGCCACCTTTCCTTTTTAGTCCATACTTATTAGACCTCTTTCTTCATATGTTCACCTTCTAACGGAGCCTTTTCACTTTCTTGGTCCAAAGTAGGCTCTGTCATCAACTTTAAAACATTAATGACTTTAAATGCTCAGATCAAATTGCTCAACTCTCACACATAATTCTAAGTCCACAGTTCCGAATCTTCTTAGCATAACTCTCTCTTGCTAAGGGCATCGGTAACGACATTCACTTCTCTAAGTGATAGCACTCTTCCGAGTCCTAAAACCTTGATTGCTTCAATCCAACAATGATGTCACAAGCTCAAAACCATCTTAGTGAAAATGTCCTTTAGATTCTTATGACCCACCTAGATGTCACTTTTATGTCCAAGAAGATAGTACTTCCATGCTTTATAATGGATAACCCAACATAAAATTTTGGGTACTCCAACTCACACTTCCTTAGTTGACTTAATGAACAAGCTACTACTTTTTCTTCTTGTATAAAGACACATCCCACACCTTGACAGAGTGCATCATAGCAAATATAAAGCTCTTGTCCTAATCTGGTAAAGCTAATATATAGGTTTTCCTTCAACCTCTCTTTTTTTACTCCTTCAAATACTTACCTGAGGTTTCTTGATCCAAACTAACTTAAAAGCTTCTCCGGTAGCTCTACCAATATCTTGATGATCTTGGATAAACCTCCCTTAAACCTCTAACCAAACCTCATTATTAAAAACTTTGAGTTTCTCTCACATCTTTGAGTGGGTTCCTATCACATCATTAACTTTCTTCAATCCAAACCTTTTTGTCATGCTTAGTATATCAGTGGGATTTCCTAAGACTCCATAGAAGCATCTATAGTTATCAGATATCTCATTCCTATGTCATCAACACCTACTTGTCCTAGGTATGTTGAAGATTGGACTCCTAGTTGGGGATAGCTCAAATTGCAGAGCCATATTGACGAATGCATCCATTCCTCGTAGATGATCCAATAACTTATCAACTGAGCTAAGGATACTTACTCTAGATGATGAAGCCCTTAAGTGGTATACATCCTATGAGTATACACCTTCTAATAGGTCATTCTCGTATTCCTCAGGTGCAGGTTGAATACCCTCATACTCAATTCTTTCTCCTGATGGTGTTATTAGAAGCACTGAACGTTGGGCATACTTAATCACTCCTTTACCAGCAGATAACCATCCCTTTCCATGGATAACATCAATGTCCATTAACTCCAAAAGAATAAGGTTTGCCACGAAGTTCTCCCCTTTTATGTTAAGACTAACTTTTGGGCATATGCAGTCTGCCTTCATTTCTCTTCCTGGAGACTTAACTATCATTGGTTTCCTCATCGGAAGCATAGTTATCTTAGGATCTTCCACATATTCCCTAGAGATGAATGAATGTGAAGCACTAGGGTCAAACAACACCATAGCAGTGGCTGAGCTTACTGCAATCAAACCACATACAATGTCCTGAGTGGTAATCATATCCACATTGTTTAGACTTCCTTGAATGTAGTTTTGCTTTAACTTATTTCCTTGCACTTGCTTCTTATGGACATTCTGTTCTGGCTCCTGCTGTCGATTCCGGCTTTGATTACTCTCAGCAAGCTTCTCAAGACAATCATTCTTATAGTGTTCAATTTCACCACAATCATAATCTTCCTCACTAGTAGAAGTATTTGTCTTCACCAAGGTGATAGTAGGAGGTGACAGACATGGCTCTTGAGAACTAAAATGCTACACTTCACCATTGGGTTGCTGATCTTGATCCTGATCCATACTCCCAAGCAGATTCATATGGTGTGACTGACATTCTGGTTGTGTAGCAAAATGCAGACGAGTGTTTCTTAACTGGCGTTGAAGATCACGCTTTCTCTTCTTCTCTTCCATCTCTTGACGCTTGTTCTCAATTAGAATTGCTCTGTCCACCAATGTTTTGAAATCAGGATACACAACAGTCATCAACTACAATTGAACTCCACCATTTAGTCCTTTCAAAAAGTGTTTCTGTTTCTTAGCATTATTATCCACTTTTTCTAGAGCATAGCGCGACAACTGAGTGAACATGTCACAATACTCACACACAGTCATAGATCCTTGCTTGAGATCCCGGAACTCATCTGGCTTGAGTTCTACCACACTTGTGGGAATGTGGTAAGACCTAAAGCTCTCGCTAAACTCCTTCTAGGTGATCTGTCCAACATTGTTGGGATATCCATACTGGTAAGACTCCGACCAGTCTTGTGTTGTGCCCTAGAGTTGGCTGGATGCAAAAAGCACCTTCTCATGGTCATCACACTGAGCTATGTCCAATTGTCGCTCCACAGCTCTAAGCTAGTCATCAGCTTCTAGTGGTTCGCTTGTATGAGAGAATGTCGGTGGGTATCCCTTCATAAATTCACCACGCTTGTCAATAGGTGGTGCTGATGCAGGTGGTTCAACACACTTTGAGCAATAGTTTGCAATAACAGTTCTGTGTTATCAAAGCTTGCTCTATAGATGGAGGATTAGGTGGCGGTGGATTAGAATTGGCAGGATTCCTTCCCAGTGAGAGCTAAAATCTACAAAACCACCTTCACTTTGACTACCCCCTTAAGAAAATATCAACTAAGGGACACAAAAAGGGTAGCTTCCACCTTCTTCTAGATGAGCTAATTAGTATCAAGACGTTCTGACATCCCAGTGATACTCTTGTGTATGGACAAGAACAAGAAATCTAAAATTCCTTGAGAGCACAAAAACAACAGTGCAGTAAATAGTTGTAACTCTCATTATTTTAATCCAATAAAGTTGTACCTTATACTGTTGGAAAGCTTATAAAATTCTCCACAACTTCCTTATAGAACACTTTTTCAAATTCTGCAGTTCAGGTAGTCGAAAATAGTGCACAACAGAAATTGTTCCACGCTTCAGACAGCATAGGTGCATCATGTTGTGATTTTCATACTCCATAACCAAAATAGCTATCAGGGTGATTCTTATGGTCACAGGAAGATGTTGAAGTCTACTGTTGTCCAGAATTTTCTCATGATTTCTGATCATCCAAAATCAGAGATATAAGCCAAAGAGTGCAGGCTGCTCCGAAAGGCAGGATAGAGAAAACATAAAATAACTAAAACCCGACTATTTATTTCATTAATCCTTATACCTTAGGCCTATGAACTAAATGAAATTGTGGGAACACCCACAAGATCATTGCAATCATTATAAAATATTTAAAACAAGCATAAGCACAATGATAATTCAACAAAGCACTAAAGGTGCACAACTCAATCATTGATTCAACCTGCGATACTATCGTACTCATTGTACTAGGGGTAACAATCCTAAGACTCATCTTTAGATTACGCAAGAAGGTGGTGAGGAATAGTTCTAAAAGCATATCAAATCAAGGAGTGAAGATGAGAACAACGACTTTAAAATAAGCACCAAAGTAGAGATTAATAGCAAGGGTAGAGATATAGTAGAGAAGAAAATATCAGGGTTCATAGAGCAAGGGTTTTTATAGCAACTTCTAAACCTTAGAACGACCAGCTTCTACTAGGCTTGCGTCCTACAGTTAGTATTGCTTTGATATCACTTTGTAGCACCTGGTTTTAAGAACAAAACCAGATACACACCATATGTGAGCCCATGAAATCAAATCTCACATATAGCTACAAATAAGGGTAATATCAATAGACAACGCTCAATATATAATGTACTTAGTATAAAGAATATAATCTTAGATAGCAAACAACGAAAAGACAACTCCGATCTTTGGGTGAAGACTCCATTTCCATAGGGACAACTGACTAGTTGATCACAAGCCTAATTTCTCCAAACTCTAACAATCTGGTACCCATCCGGGATTTTATCCAAATATTTGAAAAATAAAGCAAGCGTAAGTACATGTCGTACTCAACAAATATAACATGGGGTTCATGAAGCTCAGAAGGCTGATATTGGTTAAACTGCGATTAGCTTTTAATGAGTCATCTTTTAGCAATTGGGTGGCAACAAGTTTATTCATAAGCCCACATAAACACATGATCAGGTAAACGTGAATAATGAATAGCATAAACAGTAATCATTAGTGAGCATCTTTATCATCAGTGTTCATCATCATTAACCATTAATGATCATCTATTCCATAAGGGTCCAAGGCCACTCGTGATCGTGAGCACGGCTGATATACCTGTTTTACACTCTGTAGAGGTTGTACACTTTCACTGTGAGTCATGATTTACCCTTTCGCCCGAGGCGACCAACCTCTTGACCCACTGCCAAGGAAGGTTGGCAGGGTTTACTATGAAGCCTTTCAAAGGTTCATCTAACAAGTTAGGGCCATTAGATTCACTCGACAAACAGTTATAGGAACCCTCCTGTCGAATGGCACAATAACACGCAGCCTATACACATAAGAGTAGAGGTTGTCCTATACCCGATTCGGCAAGCCATTCTTACGCCATAAAGGTAACCTCTAATAAGCTAGAAAAGGTCCTCATACTAAGCTAAAGCTAGAGCCATGTAGCCCTCACAGTTGTACTGTAAGTCCTGAATGTTCGCTTATAGATAAGTACTTAGGGAGATAAATCTAGACCATCATAAAAATAGTCCAATGCTCTAGCCCCCTTGTTCCATGTTGCTAAAAAGCATCTTTTAGTGTTTATTGCATATACCATTAGTCAAGTTACAAGATCATGGTCTTGAATTGAGCACTAGCATCATACTACCCAATACATAAATCCATAGCTATCAAGGAATCCAAGATATCAAATAGCTAGAAAAATTACTACGGTTGCCAAGGTAGACACATGCATATGATTAAAATGATATTAAGGTGAATAGGACAATAAGGAAGATCCCATGCTATACTTGCCTTAAACACAGATTCTTCTTCAAATCGAAACCTTCAATGAATTGCTTCTGGATTCACCACATATAGCTCACCGAATAGACATGATCATAGAACACCACACAAGCATCCATGCAATTATACACGAAGCAAATAATAGAATTAAATTAAAACAGTACACCAACATAATAAATAGCAAGTAAAAAGGTTTCAAAGATGTTCTACGCGTAACTATGAACACACAAACATGAAAATCACTCTAATCAGAGCTATAACGAAAAAGTTATGAATTAAACAAGATTTCCTTTAAAATAATAGATTAAATCTAACCTCAAATTTCAAAATTTGAAAATATATTTAACAGTGGCATAAATATGTAGATTATGTAATTACAAATCTAACGCAACTTGAACGGATCAAATCGGAGTTAAAATAAAGAAGTTATGGCCTAAACAAGGCTAGTGGCAAAACTGTAAATAGATGAAAACGTATTTTGGATCTAACAGAGGAATTTTACGCTTTCTGAAAGAGAAAATATATTCTGGAAGTGCGCCATGGACTGTGGGTTAGAACTTAAAAACTTGCGGGGCTCTTTTGAAAGATTGCCGGCCGAACCGGTATGGCGAGATCTGAGCCGTTGGATCGGTGATGGACGGTTCAAAACAAATCGAGTGGGGGATGAGGCTGCCAGCGTCGCTGTGTGTGGCGGTGGCACCATGGATAACGGTGAGACCTCGCCAGTGTAGTTGGAACATGGCCTATGGCCTACACGACGAAACAAACCGAAGAAACCTGGAGATAGAGGAAAACAAGGCGAATCCAACCAAGCATCTTACCGAGGCTCGGAGCGAATGGGAGTGGCGTGGTGCTCGGAGTGGCGGGTGGTGATGGTGGCGGCACAAGGGTTTGGCGGTGCTCTGTCTCGGTGATTCAACGAGGAGGCTGCTACTTAGAACGGGATAGGGAGAGGTGGCGCGGTGCGGCTCGATATTTATGGTTGAGAGACTTGGGAGGCACGGCAAGGGAGGAGGCGTGGGCAGCGCGGAGTCGAATCGAGCGGCGGTGGAGCAGAGTCCGGGTGGAAGACGCGCGGGAGGTTGAAGACCCCGCTGACAGATGGGGCCGGGGTGGCAGCGAGACAAGGCGGGATGAGCGGAGAACGGCGCGGCTACGCTGGGCCGGCCTGCTGGGCTGCGGCGGCAGGAACGGCCTGCGGCGAAGGGAAAAGGCCGAGCGGGGAGCACGCCGCGCGCTGGGCCAATGAGGGGAGAGAGCAGGTGGGCCGCGGAGGAGAAGTGGGCTGCTCGGGCCAAAAGCCAAGAAAGGGAGAAGAAGAAAATGAAATTCTTTTTTTATTTTCAAATCCATTTTCAAACCATTTCAAAAGCATTTGAAATTATTTTGAATTTTAGACAAAACCACTCGTCATAAAAATAAGTATGCACCAGCATGAATGCACAAAAATATTGCTAAGTCTTATGATAAATTTTAATTTAATGAAAAATTATTATTTACCTATGTTTTCATGAGCATAAAATACAAAATTAAATCAATTTATATCTATTTCGAAAAGAGGGAATTTTAGGGTGTTACGCATGTCTGCCTATTCGGAGTCGACATTTGACTTCCGTCCTTTAAAGCCAAAATCCGCTTTAGGGAAACTCCTTCTTCTTACATTTATCTCCCGAACAATTGGTTCGTACATGCCGAACCCCTCTCCCAGTAAACTCCTCGCTCGCAACTCTGAAAGAGTGCAAACCAAGGTCACTGGCCAACGCAAGACCTTCACGGCATGCCACTACCTCCATCGCCTCTAGGTCCGACTGCCCTGCCGCCACCAGGACAGACGCCCCCAGGTAATTGCCATCTTCATCACGGGCCACTGCTACGACCGCCGCTTGGCCTGAGTTCATAGACATCGCCGTATCAACATTGATTTTATCCAAATCTCTCTAAGAAGCAGGCGTCTGGCAGCCCAGATGCTTCCCCTGGTGGGCCCCGACGTACACGAGAACGGCCCAATGTTCTCACCCAATCGGTTGCCGTGGTGGCTAGTCTGCGGCGTCTTCTTGATCACGACTGGCCATGCACTCAGCCCGCTCTGGCGTCTTCTTCAGCGCGACCTTTTGTCGCTGCGCCAAAGACCGCCACGGCGATGCTCGCCGATGCCCTCATTGGCCGTATGTGCTCCCCAAGACACACCAAGACCACTCTAGCGCCGCCTGCGTGCGATGCCGTACCTGTCCGACCACCGCTGCCGCCTCCATCAGAGGGGTGCCACTCGTCAGGAAGCGGTCAGCCACTCCGAGGGCCGCCTGACCACCCGCCCTGCCGCCATCCTCCTTCTCCACCGTGACCGCACAACCGGATCCCGTTGTGCAGTGCTCCGTCCATCCGTCGACCAGGATTTGCTGAAAGCGTATGCTGCAAGCGTATGTTTTAAGTATTTTATATGTTTCAAAGGTATGTTGCAAGTGTTTCATATGGATGTTGCAGAAGTAGATCGAGATGTCGCATATGTTGCAATGGCTATACATATATGTTGCAAGCGTCTGTTCCAAATGGTTCATCTGTTTTTTTTAGAAGTATGTTGCAAATGTGTTTATTTGGATGTTGCATATGTTTCACACATATGTTGCAAGTGTATTATTTGGATGTTGCATATGTTTTGCAATGGCTTTTCAAGTGTTTTTAGGGTTTTTTTTCAACTGTTTCAGACACATGTTTAGTGTTTCATCTGTCTTCAAGCGTATGTTGGCATGTTGCAAATATTTCATCTAGATGTTTTCAAAGTAGACCGGATGTTGCACACATTACAAATGGCGTCGATGGCTGGCGGACAGCGGCCTGTCACGAGGCTTCGGCTCCTACCCCTCGCCTTCCTCGGTGCGCCTCGCCCTCTCCTCTCCTCTCCCTCCTCTCGCTTCTCGTCCCTCCATCTCGTCGCAGCAGTTCGAGCTCGGCGGGTAACGGAGGGGGCACATACGGCCCCGCGTGTGGGCGGGCAGCGTGGGTCGGACAAGTCATCTGAGCATCGCGGAATCCAAGCGGCCGGGGCGCACTACACAGAACAAGAGCAGGAAACAGAGAGCAGCCATGGGCATCTAAACGCGCGCGCCGAGTGCTAGCACTTCCCTTTTAATTAGCACATCATACTTTGTTTAATGGGCGAAACAACTTCAATAACGGAGAGAGTATTAATCTATATCTCTTATAAAGCTAAACCGCACTACAAGTTTTATCTCAACATGTAAGACATCCACATTATTTTCCACTGCCTATCCACATCTCCTCCACACTAATAGCCATATCAAACCCCACTACAAGTTTTATCTCAACATGCAAGACATCCACATCATTTCCCACTACCTATTCACATCTCCTCCCACTAATAGCCATGTCATCGCACTAATTTTCAATCTCTTAATGCAAGCTATTTACACCATCTCCACTAAGCACAATTTAATTTCAACATATAAGAAATATAGAGGCATTCATATATTGCTATTTATTTTGTCATTCCATCGTCTTATAATTTGATCTAATTCTGTTAGTTTTTTTATAGGATTCTTTCCTTGCCATCTCTAATTTTGGGAAGAATGGATGAAAGAATATATAGGTTTAATTCATACACTAAGAAATTTCCACAGCAATACGCGGGGTATCCATCTGGTTATATAAATAGATATGCTGCAGTGCTGGCGCCATTTCTCAACCGAGGGTATCGAAAGGGCAGGCCACATTTTTTTTTTTACGAAACATAGTGACACAACAGACATCACACACAGCAAATTGGTAATTGTATAGATTTGATTTCATACATTGAAGCAGGTGACGGTGGTAAACAAAATGCCACTTGTGAACTACGGGTCTACGGCTAAAACTGGAACAACAATCCATGACTTCGGACAACAGACGAACTGGTATGACCGCTACATGCCTTAACAGCCATGCCCTTTTTATCTCTGTATTATATTTGTAAATCCGTTGTCTTGTGCCTTGTAAACCATATGACATCAAGCAGCGGGAACCTTCCTTCCATCTTCAATGAAGAAAATGGCCGATTCAGGAACCTGACAAAGAACAAAAGCAATGACAATTCAATAATAAAATACAACTGGCTTTGATGGAAGCAATAATATTCTCAACCATTACCAGCACATGGTGACTGCTACAATCATATTATGCACACAAACTTCTCAGAAATCAAGGATTATCATTTTCAACAGTTTTACATGGCAACTTGTCACATACTTGAGCCATAGTTCACTGGACAAGATAAAAGGAGTAAAGGACATCCGAATCTACTCCTTATTAGTCAAAGAAAAGGTACGGCAACATTATTTGCTTATACCAAAAAAGTATATTTTCACTAAAATTTCTACTACAAGCAAGATTTATATAAGGAACACTTGTAGTGTTTGCGCGTCAACAAAGTAAACTAAGAAAAAAGAGATGTTCCTACTTCAAGCGGTGTGGTAGAGAACAAAAATTGAACAGGAAAAACCCATGGACAGCCTCATTATATCTGCCACCTCATTTAACCACGGTCCAGAAACAAGATAACATAATGGTATTTTGGTTCTCTAATTCCTATTCCAATCATAGAGCACCAAGTGATAGTTTTCCACTTTATCAGTTTAGACTAGAAGTACATTATTTAACGAAATTTGTTTCATTCCTCAATACAAATATAATTGTTTCATAAAATATTTAGTTGATGTGTTCCACATACTGCCGTGTGCTGTGACACCAAATGAATTAAGTGGATATAGTATCAGAAATTATAAGGTCGACACAGTATCAGAAAACTTACATACATGGAAGCAAACAAAAAGATTTAAAACATAATAAAATGCAGGGATGAATTACATCAGGCCATGTATCTGTAATGAACTCCACAATATCATATGATATGTCCCCTTGCACGTCAATTTGCTCCTTCTCAGTCGGGCCCTAAGGAACAGAGCAGAGAAGAATCTGATCCAGCAATGCTCAAATTCCAAAACCACTATAACATCACAAACCACGACAAGGTACCTTCACAACAGAAGCTCCGGTTGCAAACTTCTTCCCAAGCTTCTTCGAAGCATCACTCAGCTTTACACCTAAAGGTTCAGGGAAGAACATATAATCAAATTCATTGTATTGAAAACAGCTATCATCCAAAACTTCTAGGAGGGTTCAATTTATCATACATGTAGCAACTCATTCTAGTGAACTTTGACGTGACCATTTCACTTGTAAAGATTTTCTTTCAGAAAACAACTCACCAAACAATTCAAGTCCTTTCACCACAGTAACACATTTGCGCTTGTTGCGGACAATCTTCTCAATGACCACCTCTTGCTTTTCCTGCAATTGGAAAGGAACAATGTCATTAACGAAATTCATTGTACCACAAACGAAGAATGCTGTCTACAGACACCTCAACTGGCCTAAACTCAGAAAGACAGCAGCTCAATAGCAGTTCATCAAAAAACAAGACATTGGCTAAACCGCTAAATCAACCGTAGATCGGGCACAGAACAAGAGGTTATCTAAAACCACTTCAATGAGGTATAATACTGTAACAAATGATCACTGAACAAGGTCACACAGGCTAGCAATCAAATGTAGATCACCATGATTCAACTGTAATGAGGTGAATTCTTCGGTCACACAGGCTAGCAATCAAATGTAAATGACCATGAATCAACTGTAATGAGGTGGATTCCAAGGAGTGAATGACAGGGGACCAACCTTTTTCTTGAGCTTACCACCAGGCAGGCGCTTCACCTCTTCGGGCTTAGACGCAGAAGCATCCCCTGAAACGACAGAGCATGAGCAGCACACAGAGATCAGAGATCAATTTCGGCCCCTCCAAATAGCATCGCAGATCGAAGGTCGGCATCCATCATTCTCCCTAACCCCTACCCACTACGAAAACCACAGTGGGGGTTCACAGCACGAGGTAAGGCGGGCACGGACCTGCGGCGCTAGTGGAGCCGTCGGAGATCGCGACGCCCTGGAGGCGCTCCCCGACCTTGTCGACGTCCTTGTCGCCGCCGCCTGCGCGCCCGGGCAGATCAACCAAGCACATGCGTGTCAGACTAGGCGGCAGCGCGAAGAGGGGGGAAGGAAGGAAGGGCCGCGGGACGAACCGGATGAGGAGGAAGCGGCGACGAGGTCGTCCGGGTAGACGCCGGGCGCGTGCGCGCGCAGCCAGGGCTTGCAGCGCTCGAAGTCCGGGCCGAACTCGCAGTACTCGGCGGGGAGGCCGCAGACGCCGCAGTAGAGCACCCGCACCGGAGCCGGCTTCTCCGCCGCCATCGCCGCTGCTTCGATTCGGTTTTGCGGGCGTGGGGGCTGGCGATTGTTTGGGCAACGAAGTCGCTTGTGCTTTGCTTACCCGTGTCTCTGGTGCGTGCTCGTGCTCGGCTGGTCTCTTGGGCCGTCGGAGGTAGAGAAAGCCCGGAAAGAGAATGGGGGTATCGAGGGAGTGGTCTGATATTGGGCCTTACTGGGCCGACAGAGATGAATTGATGGATGGGCTGTATTTAAAGCTCTCTTGCTGGCCTACCGAAAAAGTAATTCGTTTGTTTTTCGTTCATCTTCTTTTTGTGTCCATATAATATTATTACTGATACGGTGATTAGTGATACATTGTAGGAGTACTACGTTTTGAGGCTTAGGGAAAGCGGTGATTAGTTTGTATTTCTACACGCACCATGCTTCGAAACGAGCAGAAATGATCGATCGATCTTTTGATGCTGACGTAGAGCCGATCATCTCTGCAATTTGCAGAGAAATTATGGACCTATTCGTTTATCTTATAATCCGTACTTTTCAGCTTGTTTTTTCAGCCGAAACAGTGTTTTTCTCTCCCAACAAATTAGCCGGAACAATGTTTTGGCTTATTTTTTCAGCAAAGCGAATGACGCCTACGGTGGTGATGGATATCGCGACAGACGAGTGTAGCCCGCCGGGCCCATAGTACGCGCGTGCAACAAGCTCTGTCAGTGTCACCGTGTGTGGCGCCATGGCGTGGAATAAGCAGTCCACGGTGCCATTTATGGGCAGCATGCACCAGCCACGGCACGCCATAGTAAATTCGTAACGTCGTTGCAGGCACGCACTGGCGGCTAGCTAGCACGGCAGGTGGACCACGGACCGGTGACTGTCCGTAAGAATCCTACTACTACCTGGTAGTAATCGTTACGGCATGCATCAGTAGATCCAAATAGCAACGACGACTTGATTCAAAAAAAAAAGGCAACGACGACTAATGGGGTAAAATGAAGTATCGAGTCAATAAAAAGCTTCTCCCGTTAGTTAGCTTTCCTAGAGCTAAACATTTAATTAAGCTTGGCGCTGTGGAAGCTGCAGCAGTGCGATCGTGCAGACACGAGAACCATGCCTGGTGTGTGCGTGTGAACAGTTACTGTTCCCCGGCTCCGATCTGGCATTGACCGTTCGTCTCGTCTCGATCGTGTTGGCATGTTTGTTTTGGTAACTACTACTAGCTCCCGGTGCACACACGTACACACACGTACGACTGGACTAGTGCGCGGATAGATGCGAATAATACGAGTACTAGCTAGCTAGGTCCGTGCGGGCCTCGTGTTGTCGCCGTACCTCGGAATCCGGCCGGAAGCTACAGCTAGGCACGAGAAAAAAGGGTCGTCGTCGCGCTCGCGTTTCATCGTCCGATCCGCCGGCGCCCGCCCTGGTCCGGTCCGGCTTTGGAATTCGATCGTCATCATCATTGCGCGCGCGCTCATATGCACGCAGCACCACCAACAGTCAACGTCCACGTTCACCACCAGGCAGGCAGCAGCCAAAGAACACCGAGGCTCGGAACTTTCTCTGCGTGCGCAGGGGACAGAGACCTCACACTCACACACACAATCGAGATCCGTAGTGCTAGCGCACGTACGTATAGACGGACGCCCAATCTGCACTCTGTTTCCGCGCACGCCTGCACTCCATGTCCGCGCACAGCACGCCCCCGCCCGCGTCGACACGGGCCCTCGCTGCCCGGGCGCGGGGACCGCTCGCACCCCATCCGCTTCTCACGCATATTACAACATGTGCAACACCTGATCTACTTTTAAAACATCCAAATACAATACTTGCAACATACGTCTAAAGACAGATGAAACACTTGAAACATACGTATGAAACATTTGCAAAAACACTTGAAACAATTGCAAATATACGCAATATCTAGATAAAACACTTGCAACATATATGTGAAACATATGCAACATCCACATAAACACATTCAACATGTGTCGAAAAAACAGATGAAACATTAGAAACAGAAGCTTGCAACATACGTGTACAACCATTGAAACATATGCAACATCCCGATCTACTTTTGCAACATATATATAAAAAACACTTGCAACATACCTATGAAACAACTGTAACACCATAAAACATATGCTTGTAACATGCGTTTTTCACTCCTCTTTTTCCGGACGACAAAGAGCAGAGCGGGAAATGACCAGTTCCGGCAAGCCGGCGGCTGAGGATGGTGGCACGGCCTGGCAGCGGCCAGCTACGCCTACGCCTGGCTTGGGCCCAGCCAGCGACGGCCCCCTCTTCTGATCGCCTAGACACACACATGGCGGCTGGAAGGAGCCGCCAACCTCAGCAAGGTCAGAGAGGATGTCCGTGAGGAGCGACAGCACGACAACGGGGTGCGGGGACGAGGAGTGGTGCACGCGGCGCGGCCGTCTGGGTTGAGGAGCAGGTGTAGGAAGCAGCACGCGTGCTCTCGTACGAGCAAGCAACGACTGCGTTTCCCATCTGGAGGAAGGAGAAGAGGAGCTAACGTCGGGCCCACACGTAAGAGAGAGGGAGGAAATAAGTGGTGTGGCTGGTTGGGCTGCTGGCCATTTGGCCTAGGCAGAGGGAGCGAGCGCGGAGCGGTCCATTCGGACGGACGGAGAGACGCTCGCTTCATAGCATTACCAAATAGATCGCCCTTCTCCACTGGAACAGAGTAGTAGTAACACCTACTTCATCTGTCTAAAAAAGTGTATTCTCATTTTTCGAGAAGTTAAACTATTTTAACTTAGACCAATTACATGCAAGAAAAATTTAATATTTATAGTACATATTTAGTATCGTTAGATAGAATAACGTTGAATTCATTTTCATAATAAACTTATTTAGAGCTATAAATATTCTTAATACTTTTTACAAATTTAGTTAAACTTAGAAAAAAGTTTGATTTGATCGGCACGAATATAACTATACTTATTTAGGGACGGAGGTAATATAGCTTAGCTTGTGTAAACCGTGAAACGTGTACGTAATATTGATCTGCCGTCATGCTCCGTCGACCCTCTCGCCGTTTTTTTTTTCTTGGTTGACCGATGATCGTCATCGATACGATGTCGCTACGTATCCACGTTTCACATCCACCGTCACAGCTGGCTGATCCTTCAAAGGAAGCCAGAGTTGATTTCGACAAAATTTTCTAGAACGTCCAGCAGATCCATTACATTACTTATCTGAGAGTCATAACTGTATTAGTCGTGAGATAGAATACGCCAGTCAATTGGGATGAAGCGCTAGACGTACGTGACATAGCTCGTATTTTCCTGAATCTTTAATTTAATCTAATACCATCGTCAGTGTATACTCTTGCTGATTAAGAACTCCTTTTGGAGTCGCCACCAGAAAACGGAATACGGAGTATGCAGTTAATAATTTTCTTGAGGGCAAAAATCTTCGGTTCATTTTTTATTTAAAACCGTTTAGAGTCTTAAATATTCATTACAAGATTCACTAAATGAAAAGAAAAGAATCATTTACTTAGTCACAAGTTACTTCAGGGTGCAGTGGTAGATGTGCTTGAGCGAAGCCTTAGAAAAACTCCAAGAGACCTTTTATATCTTTCCTAATTGAAAGTACCCCTCAAAATTCATCCAAATTGTTCACCTCCACCATTATTATTCAAAATAATCTAAAGTACATGTTTGCATTTTTCATCTAGAATGCCCACATTTATCATTATAAATGAATATTTTAAAGAACTTCTATGTACGCTTCCAAATTGTCTACTTCTATCCATGGGAGGATATGGGCCTAGGGTCAATACCCGTGGCCCTAGACATAGCCCATAATAAATCCCCTTACCCAACCGAAAATTTATAATCCAAAGTCTAGGTACCCTTAGGTGTGGCTCAATATTTTCTTCCACTCCCAAAGGGTCCAAGGCAACAGCGTCTCCCCCAAGCCAATGCAAGCAGTGTGCGTGACTCGGCGCTTCCCTTCTCTCACACCCATGTCTCTCTCATCTCATCTCTTGCCCTCCTGAATAGGGAGAACCCGGCCTAGGTGGCGCATTGCGGTGCTTCATTATGTGTGGCAACTTTTCACACCACATATACATTTGTAGTATACAAGAAGTGATGATGATTGTCAATGAAATATACATGGTGACTTCATCAGCTTGTTTTATAGAGTACTATTTGCGTGCGTGCATTTATATGGATAAGTATGTACGTGTTTTGTACTGAAAAAATAATCCATACTGCAATTGTTTAAAACTAGGTCTACATGAATTTCGTTTTGTTAGAAAAAACCTTTGACCAACAAATTATATATTAATACATGATTTTTTTAATTTAAAATTGGAGTCCACAACTACACATATTCATATTGAAAAAAATACTTACTTTTTGTTATGAATTTCTGTCACATAAATAACATATCAATAGATTAATAATTGCAAAGTGAGAGAGCATATATATATCTATATCTAATATTAAAGAGCGAAGTGATTCTTTTTTTTCTTATCTTTTTTTTACTTTCCAATATATGTGCCCTCGAGCTCTCCATATTCCATTTGTGATCGGGACTCACGACCTGTGCTCATATAAGTTAGAATTATTCGCGTCCAACAATGATACAAGTCCAATTTCAAATCATATTGGTTCCGTTGCAACACATGGGCACGTTTATTTGCTAGTCTAGCTATATATCTATATCTATGCATGCATAATACATAACAAGTTCATAAAAATGGTTTCTACCAACTGCTTTTTACTTCATACAGGGGCCATTGCACCCTCCTTGTCCCCGCACGTGACATGAACTCACGACTCCATATGAGTTAGAACAATGCAGTCTAACAGTGATACAAAGTCCTATTCCAAGACTATTGGAATGAATGGGATAACGTGGTTGTTGAATAAATTTTCGAGTTGCAAATCATACAGATAACCACGCAAACATATTTACATATAAAAGGTACCGTTTCTTCCTAATTGGTTCTCTCCCACACGTATCAAGGTCGAACCCCCACATGCATATGCATGCGGTTCTCTTGGACACATGCTGCAACCGATGCACCTACTGTGTAGTGTGTAGTACTATGTGCCGTGTCTGAATGCACACCGCGTTGGCTTATATGCCCCGTGTGCATTTGAACGTGCATGTTTCGGGGAAAAGTAAAGCAGTTCTCGCAGATCGGGCTGCGTCCATGCCTTTCTTCAGTTCAATTCGTCACACAATTAAAGCAATCTAAAGAGTAAATTTGTTGTGGCCACGTCGGTGAAATTATTTTGGCGCGTTCGATTTGGAGATCTACGGTTCTGCTGTCTCCTCCCTGTCAACTATATATCGGCTCCAACCCTAGCTCACTCGCGCGTCTGCATCTGCCTCTCCCTCCTCTCTCGGCGGCGGCTAGGGCGGGCCCCGTCGAGCGCGTCCGGTCGAGGGTGCCGCATCCCCTGCCGAGGGATGCTCGAGCCCCGGCCAGGGCGGCTAGGCGCGGCGGCGCGACGGGCCCAGCGCGGGTGGCCCCCATGGGAGCGGCCCCAGACGCGGCGGCATGAGGGCCCCGGCTAGGGCGTCCTGCGTGGCGGCGAGAGATCCCGGCGCGGCGTCCCGGTGAGGGTGCCCCCGGTGGAGCTCGACGCGGCATGTCTCTATAACGCCGGCGCGCCCCTACTCTTCTCCTACCCGGCGCCCCCTGCTCCTCTCCTCCCGTCATGACGACGCCGTAAAAGTGGCCGCCAGCCCCCCACCTTGACGGGGCGGGGCCGCCATCGCCGCCATCGCCCGGCTGGGCTGGCCGTGCTTATGCTGCGCCTAGCCTAGCCTTGGCAGGGCGGTTGGCTGCTCTGCTGCCGCCCATGCCATGGCATTTGGGTCGGCCGGGCTGGCTGGCTGGTTGCTCCGTCCGTGTTTCCTCGTCATGCCGTGCTCCCGTTCCGCTGTGGTGAGCTCCTAATTTTTTATGAATGCGTGCATAGATGGATGTTGAGGTGTTGATTTCAGATCTAGGGTTAGGGTTACCCTTGCATCGTTACTGTTGTCCTTGCTGTTGTGTCCTATGTGTTGGTGACTCCGTGTCTAAGGCGGACGAGCAGGTGGTTGCTCTGTTCCTTGTGCTCATCCCCATCCCCACGGTTCTGTTGCCTGTGCTCTGATGAGGTGTTCTTCTCCATTCCATCCTCTTCGAATTATTCTTGTGATTGGTGGTCACATACACAGCTTTCTTAGGGAGACGCCTATGCTAAGAGGATGCAAAGGATTAAAGAGAGGATGGAGACTGCACAGGCACGGGTCCTGTGTGTATAATAAGGTGAAATTACTTGGATAATGCTAGAGTTGTTTTTACCATATTATTAATGCCTTTGTTAGCTTTGAGAAGAGAGTTGTTATGCACAGGTTACTAAAAAACCTCTGAATATAGATGAAAAAACAGTTACCGTTGTCCTTCTTGATTGATCTCTATCGCTGCCTTTTGTAGATTGGGGCTAAAGCAAAATCAGGTTCCATCTTTTAGAAACAGGATGGTGGTAGATGATTTCCCATCAGCAAAGTGATAATCCTGAAACGAAAGGTGTGCGCTTCTCTCCATTAATTGCATTTACATGTTGGTTATGATTTTACTTCGTGGATCTGATGTATGTGCCTAGGGTTTTAGACATTCAGGTGTGAAGCGCCATGTCCTTATGTAGTTTACTATGTTGCTTCGATTTTCTATTCCTGCTCTCAGGTTCAGTGCAGATGGATGAACCTGAGGTCTATGATGTTTGCCTTTCTAATTTTATTATTGGATCATGATCTTTCTCTTGTGCCCACGTTCATGCTATTCTATCTGGTTTCCCTTCTTTCCTTCAGATATATATATTCTATTTTATTTTTCCTCTTGATTTGTTTGACAAAAATTTATCCTCTTGATTTTGCTGTGCAAGATATGAACTTGGTAAATAGAGCTAGGTTCCTCTCTAGAGACTGGTATCCATAATCAGCTCAGACGAAGGTAGGCAATTTGCTACCTAGCACTCCATGTCCATATTTCAAATGCCTCCATGATTTATGTGTTCGATAGCTACTGATATATGCTCTGCAGGTAGAATATTTGGGGAAGTGCCTTCAAGATGTTCGAGGAAATGCCTGCTGCATCCTCTTTTGCACAGACTGGGCACCTGCTATGGAAGACAGCCTCGGTGCATGCAAGGTATTTGACACATTTACTCTACCGACGCACACTTGTGTCTGTGTGCACAATGCTTTGAAACATTAGTCTGCTCTGCTCCTTTGGGTTTCTTCATGTGCAATGTGCGCTTACACTTTGCTGCAAGGTTGGTTCAGCACTTCACCCAATGGTGAATGTGACTATTTTCCTCCTTTTATGGCGAGAGGCAGCATGAGGAAATCTTGTGTTCCAAAATGCTTAATAAAAGGACAATATTTGCTGAATAAGAGCAGTACCCAGCAGGGTAGAGAGCTACACAATTTTGCTTCATATTTTGTCCTCATAAGATAGGTGCCAGTGGTTTATTGTGATAGATCTCTTTTTCTCAATTGACCCTTGCTAACAGGCAACACTACTGTAGAGCCCTTGCTGCTAAATAGACCTGCATTATCATGGTGTATGAATAACTTCAAATATTTATTGTCCCCTTGCAGGTCTTGGCTCCTGGGCTGCCGAAGAAAGGATAGGGGTTCGAGTAATTTCAGAGCTAGCATTTTGGTCTGTGTTTTTACTCCTATGCTTGCTTATTTGCACTTCCCAAGTTTTTGAAGCTCTACCAGTTTTCAGTTTTCCATTCTCAGTTTTCACTGCCTCAGTTGGCCAGGCTAGAGCAAGTGTAAATCTCTATGCTGGCCAGCCTAAAATCAACCATGCAGCAATTACTGAAAAAAACATTCCTCTGTTCTTCTTTTTAATGCTTCTCTTTAGCTAATAACCTAAAATCAACCATTCCTCTACAAACTTTTATTATGATCTGTCATTAACAATTTTTGCCTTGCCAGTGATTGGTCCCTGGTGGGAGCTCAGAAAATAATTAGTGCATTTTTTGACCTGCATGTTTTGGTCCAGTGAAATTGGTATGACCTGCATGTTTTGACTGAGGGGTACCATTTTTTATCAGGACAGGCTTATGACTAATGGGTACATTCGATGAGTTCCATAACTTTTATTACCAGATGTCTGAATAGTTAATTTCTGATTTCAGTCACCTCATTGTAGCACTATACTGTTATGATCTTATTGCATTTCTATAACCTAACATCTGAAAAGGTAGAATCAGGAAATGATTCATATGCATATAGCATGCTGTTCTATGAGATGTTTCAGTAGTCCACCCTGTTCTGATGACTTTGTTGATAGTTTTTGCAAAACTACCACACTTTTATGAAAGAATATTACCAATTTCTTATAGAAAAAAAACTATCACCTAAGTACCTAACAACTGGAAGTTGGTACTGTTTATAGTGTGGTACACATCCCCTATAATCTTAGCCTATGTTTGATTCTTCTAAATTGAACGGTACTGTTCCGACAACCTACTGGTATTTATTCTGCTAACTAATTTAGACCACCAAGCAATTGTGCTACGTGTTTACCAATTTGTGAAAATTGAGGGATTATGAAGAATTGCCTTTTGAGAAATGCATCTACATGTGCTGCTTGTTGCATCCATTTTTTTTTTTGCATTGATCTGGGCACCTATGGAAGAAAAAAGCCTCTGTGTGCATGACCATAGTGGATTTCTTACTAGCTTTTTGTTGGTCGCTCTTTAGGAGTTGGCTTGTCTGCTTTGTCAATTTATGAAATTACTTTCCATTTCTAAATAATATTTATAACCATAGGTGAATGACAGCAATGAAGCAATACAGAAAAAAAAAGTGATGAGACTTCCATTAACAACACTTGTTCCTCTAAATTTGAAGAGATTAGGTGACCGCTAATATCACCTCTTTCTTTTTGTTTCAATTTTGCAGCCTAATGAGCTAAAGGGAGGAACTTTATTCCCTTTTGTTGGTTTAGAAGTGTGAATTAAGTAGGATGAACTTTATTGTTTTGTCTCGAACAAGGATTAGCTTTAGTTTCTTCTTTGTGAAAAGGTGAATTCAAATTCAAACTTTAATTCTCTTGCAGAAGCATATCTAGACATTATTTTAGAAATGTTGCCTACCTGCCAATAAAGTTATTCTATGTCATATAACATATGTTTTCCTTACTAAAATAAAGATACATTGCGATTTTTTTTCTCTTGGATTGTTCAGATGGATGGAAACTGTGGTTTGCCTTGCCACCAGTTTTGTCCCATCAAATGTTACATTGACTGTTGTGTTCCTCACACGAAATCCGAGTTGTACAGATGTAGGCAATTTTCAGTTTGTTTGTTCCAAGCTTCATTTTATATAACACAGAAAGGCTGTAAGATTAATTGATTGCTCTCCTTTGATAGATAAAAAAAATCTTTTATTGATTTCTAATCTTTATGCATGGAGGAACTATGTAATACCAATACCAATCACTCCAGTGCCTATGCGACCCGGCATCGAAAGTGGTGACTTGCAGTCGACCACCATTTGCAGCTCAAGGTACCACCTGTGCCTCTCCCCTATAAGTTATCTTGCCTTGCAAGAATGTGTTCCTGACCCAAAGGTAGCATATGCTATTTTCTAGACAATTTGTCATCAAACAGTTTAGATTCGTTGAACTGTTTGATGAAATGTTAGTATAGTGTGTTCCACTGTTTTCAGTTACATTTAAATTGTTGCTACGTGCTCGAAACCAATTTTTCTTAATATAAGTTTGCTAAGTTCTTTCGTTGTTTCAAAATTGAGCTGCAGTTGTAAAGTAGTTCAACCGAGGAATCCAGGTATATGTTAAGCCTTGGTTAGTAATTTTAAAGTTTGTACGGATGTCCTTCAACACATGCTACAAATGCAATTTTGTTTCGAATTTGTTGACAAATTTTTATAGTCCTTTAGCTGTATACATGAAGGCTAAAAAGTTCGCTTTTGGTGGTTGCAGATCCTAGAGAAGGAGGTGTTATGGACCTTGAAGTTGATGGAGGACAGTTCCACGAGGTGATCGTTCTCAAATTAACCTCTATTGCATTCTATGCTTTTTTTACTTTAGCAACTATTCTGTTCAGTATTTCTCGGAGAGTAGCATTAGATTGGCCAGTATGTCTGGTTACCTGTTGCACCTTCTGCTTTGTACAAAACATTTATTTTTAGCTTCCATTCAAATAATACAAATGAAAATGGGTCCGAGAGATGTCTGGTGCATCATGCAACCAAAATTAACCTGTGGCCTTAAAGTGATAAGAGGAAATATTTCCTACAACATTTTTCAGTGTTATTTAGCTGCTCCTATGTTTGTGCATAATGGGCTAATGACTGCGTTGATGTCTTATTTAACTGCTCCCGTGTTCACCTCTACTTATATGATTTCCCCCCAATACTGCAGTGTTGGCTAGATTATCCCATTTAATAGACTTGTGGCTGGGGAAAACTATGGACCCTGCGGTTCAGATGGTCTTGTAAGAAATACACTTGCGGCTGACATTATGTGTGGTGGGAAAACAATGAATCTTCCTGCGATTCAGCGACTGGCTTCTATTTTTTGGTCATTTTTCCTTGGTTTGTGATTGCGTTCTGTGCTATATTTTTGTGGCGATCTTTTTATATACTGTTTGGGTTGCCAGATAAAATAATTTGTTATCTCAGCATTATTTCATTTCTCAAACAAAATCGTAAAGATGTTATCACGCGCGCATGGGCGCGCGCAAATTACTAGTATAATACAAGTTGGCAAATTAAATAACGAACCTCGCTCGTCCGGTCCGGACAGCCACACATGCATGAACATAACTGTATTAAGGTTAATTATACTACGATGCAAATGTGCAACGACTACAAATTAAAGTGGCAAGTGGATCGACCAAACTGCCATCTCGATTGATCCGGCCGCATGGACGAGGAGGAGGAATTCCTGTCTCCCTCACTTTTTTCTTGCTGACTACAAATTCCGTGCTGAAAATAAGAGTGATGTGCCGTGGTTTTCTAAGTTTTTCTTGTAATTTCAATATATGAAAAGTTCCGATGAAGTAGACGTGGACACCGGCCATGGATTCACAGTATCCAAGGCATAGAAAAACTACCGCGTTGGACTTGGATGCATGCGTGTGAACACTTGTCCTACAACAGATGCCCAAGGCCACTTCAAAAAAAAAAGTCATCACTGAATTTTTTCCCGAAATAAAAGTGAAATGCACCATATATAGGTCCTAAAATGTTCCATATAGTTTTTATCTGGGTTCATAAATTCTTCAAATGATTATTTGGGGCCTTTATTTTTTTTTCAAGTAGTTCATTTGAAGTGCGAATTCAAGTTGAATGAACTATTTGAAAAGTTAAAGGGTTCAAATGATCATCACCTTGAGAGTTCATAGACCCTGGTGAGAGTTTGGAAAAAGCCTAAGGAGTAAGGACCCTAGTTATTAGGATCGGACCGGACCGGCGGTTCGACCGCTAAAAGATCGAACCAGAGCCTAGACAGATCCGGTTCACTTAAAAGACCGTTTATACAATTGAACCGCTAAAAACCGGTTGAATCAGCCGGTTTTTTATGAAACCGGTGAACCGGCCGGTTTCTTATGAACCGTCCGGGTCCGTGCTAATAGCGTACGTGCATGCTGCTACAGCGTGGTCCTAGCTGGTGCCGTGTGGAGACGTGGAGTGCCGAGTGCGTGCGCCTGCCACCGCTGGGCTCCTGCTTTGGAATTTGAATGTTGCATGCGTGGTGCACTGCTTCAGGCTCGGTTGACTTTTAAATTGCATAACTTCATAACTTTTTCAAATGAGCTCTAAATAAGATAAATAATATATCTATTTTGATTATCTTAACGAGTTCTTCGCGATGGTGCACTTTATTTTACCTTTCAAGATTATTTTGCAACAACGAATATTTAAATTACTATTCTAGTCATTTTTGTACAAATTATATTGTATGTTTTCATACACATTTTTTTATATGTTGTGAATCAAATCTAGAGCACCAATTAGTGAGAAGCAGGTTATATAATTGTGTTTTTTATCATCTTATTTGTATACGTGATCAACTATATGTTACTAATTATCTAGTATTATATATTATTATATTGCACCGGTTCAAAGTAATTCTGGGCGGTTCAATTCATCCGGTCCAAAACTATCGAACTGACGGTTCAACCGGTTATTAACGGTTGGAGCAGTGAACCGATAGCCTCACCGGTTCGATGTCCGGTCCGATCCTAATAACTATGGTAAGGACCCGTTTCACTCTGGAAATATCATGCGATCCATCGCCACGGATGGATCCAAGAGAGGTTCGTTGTAAAGAAGAGTAAAGCTTAGTTAGGTAAGATATACACGGTGTCTTTTAGCTAGGTAAGCCCATTCTCTGTCCCTCTCTTTTCCACCGGTTGGCCATTTTCTTTCTCGCTGCGCAGCCAAACCAAATTGACCGTAGACTCATCCGGGTCGCTCCCCGGCCGTGACTCCACCACCAGTTTTTCTTCACTCGAAACCAGCACGTGCGTTCTCTCCCCATCGATCCATCCATCTCCTTCAATTCCTTCTTCATGGCCCGAACACACCCAACAAACATATTCTAAGCTGGTATTAAAACCGGCTGATAAGTCGACTGGAAGCTGTTTTTTTATAAGAGAAAAATACTGTAGATTCTAACTGATAAGCCGGCTAATAAGTTCAAGCGAACACAGGCCCACAGCTTTTGGCCTTTTAGCATCTTCGTCCATTCCTAGCTAAGCTAAGCTAGCAAGCTATCTCCATCTATATATACGCATCCAGACCACGGGCCCTCCATATATCCATCATCTCTCACTCTACAGCTTTGGTATAGCTGCTAGTACTACTACTATAGTAGTCGACTAGATCGTCTCGTATGAACTTAATCGGCTTCTTCATTCGTAGAACAAGCAAGTAACTAATAACAGCTGGCCGGCTTGTTAAAGAAGCAGCGACGCCCAGCTAGCTGAGACATGGATAGCGGCAGCTGGCTCCATGGCTACGCCACCACCAACGCCGGCGACGGCTTCATGTGCGGCTACGGTGCCAGCAGGTATGGTTTTCTTGGCTCAAGGTAGTTGAGTGCTCTTGCTCTTAGCTTGTTTCTGGTAACTTGCTGATCTGACTGATCATTCTGCACGCACGCATGCACACAGCTGCAGCCCTGCAGACCTGCAGTTCATGGAGGGCGAGCAGCAGCAGTTTCCCATCAGCTCGCAGATTCAGCACCACCTCAACCAGGCAAGCTAGCGACAAATTTAATCATGAAATCACACTGCAAACTTCATACAGAGATTCAGGCAGACACATAAATGAAGGTTCTTAACTGCTTATCGATCAACATGCAGATCAGCATGCGCATGAACATGGACGACGAAGCAGCAGTCTACATGTCTTCCAACGACGGTGCCACCACCATCGGCATGCACGATCCTTTAGTGGAACGCCTCCTCGACGACCCGCACCACCACGCCGGCACCTACAGCTTCCCTTCGTCGTCCTCCTCCTCGCTCTCGCAGCCTGCCTCTACCTCCCTCTCCTGCAGCCCCGAGAGCTCCTCGGCGCACATCCTCGACGCGCCGGCAGCGGCCCGCGGCTACAACCAGCAGTACCCGGAGGTCTCGTCGCACGTGCCACTACTACCACCACCACCACCCGTGGTGCCATCTTACGACCACCAGTACACCAACCTTCACGCGCCGGAGTCGCCGGCCAAAACCACTGGTGCGTTCAAGCACTACGCGCGCCACCTTGGGCCGAAGAGGCCGCCGATGCCCGGCGCGTGTGGACAGAGGATGTTCAAGACGGCCATGTCGGTGCTGTCCAAGATGCACGTGGCGGAGAGGTACAGCCAGCAGCAGTACTACTACCAGGCGGCGGCGGCGGCTGCCGAGGCGGTGCAGCCGCCGTCGGTGAACCAGCTGCAGCACATGTTCTCGGAGCGCAAGCGGCGAGAGAAGCTCAACGATAGCTTCCACGCCCTCAAGGCCGTCCTTCCGCCTGGTTCCAAAGTACGTATACGATCGTGTGTGTATATGTCATGTCTGTGTGTCTGATCATACATGCATGCATGAGCTGCTTCTGACGAACGAGTTTCATTTGCTCCGTCGATCTTCTCTGTACGACATGCAGAAGGACAAGACGTCGATACTGATCAGGGCAAGGGAGTACGTGAGGTTGCTGGAGGCCAAGGTGGCCGAGGTCGAGGAGAAGAACAAGTCGCTCGAGTCGCGGCTGACCCGCCGGGACGGCCGCCGCAAGGACGGCAGCAGTGGCGGCGACGACCACGACTCCGGCGAGACGACGAAGGTGCAGGTCGAGATAACCAGGGCGGCGAACGAAGAACTCTGCATGCTGAAGATAGCGGTGAGGTCGCCGCGGCCGCCGTCGTCGCCTAACATGACGGACGTGGTGGTCCGGACACTGCAGTGCCTGAAAGAGCAGATCGGGGATGGCGTCAGCCTGGTGGCAATGAGCACCAGCGGCGGCGGCGCTGGGCTTGTTACCGGAGTGAAGAACGCCTCTCCACGAGCTGTTGTCCTGACGATGCAAATCAAGGTATACTCCACTATCCAATATCTGTCTCACATGACATGATGATCGATCGTCTTAAGTCATGCATGCATCATTAATTGACGATGGATGATTAAGTCTGACATACGTGCTAGTACTAGGTTAGTTATTACAGTTGTTAACAGTGGATGAATTATAACATTTTCATTTGGATGTGATAGATGAAGAACGAACTACAAGCTAGCAATGCATGCGAAAGTCGACTTATATGTATATATATATATATTACACTACTATATTTATCAGGAAGATTATTTAGTATCTGCTATGTACCAAAGTAAACCATGCATGCATGCAAGGCAACGTGTGAAAATGAAGAAGACTTAAGGTAGAAAACTATGGCTAGCTAGGTACGCAGTAGTAGTACAGCAAGAAGGTAGGAGTTGTCGTGCACCAGGTCGATAAGAAATTACTGACTGACTAACTGCATGGCGCCGGCGGCGTATCTGAATTCTGACAGCGACACTACCTGTGATCGTGAAAAGCTATTAATTTCGTTGTGTACTTGGTGAAAAGACTAACGGTGTCTCTCTCTCTCTTGTCGCTGTCGCTGGTGTCGCAGTCGCCGGGAACCGACTGGGAGGAGCAGCCGGTCAAGGACGCCGTGGCGAAGGTCGTCGCCGAAGCGCTGACGACGACGAAGCCACTGCCACCCGCGGCGGCCACCACCGCCAGCTGCGGCTTCGGCGAGGCTTCTCAACTCATCATCAGCCAATAATTAACAATCCGGCCGGTAGCAGACGCCGTTCGTGCGTGCAGGTGCAGTGCAGGGAGACACGCACGCCGCCGCTAACCGAGAAGGAACCAGGACTGGACGACACGCCCCCGCCAGTGGATCCTGACACCTACGACCAACAACCCACCATTGTTAGCAGGTCACAGGTCAAAGCCGCGCGCGCGCGAATGGATCAGACACGGACACCTTTGGCAGCAGATGCAGAGACAGCGTCATCATGCAGGACTACTTGGCAGCAGGAGAAAGAAGAAGTGTCAACCGAGGACCATATTCTTCTTCCATGACGAATGGCAGATGTTGACGGCCGGGACGATGATGATGCAGACGACGACGAATGATTATTAGTTACTTGATCCTTATGCATGTTTCTGTTTCAAATTATAAGACATTTTGAATTTTTTAGTATTTAGATGTATATTATGTCTAGATAATAGTAAAACCAATGTATATGTAAATGTCAAAACATCTTATAATTTAGAACGGAGATATTACTGATGATCCATGGAAAAGTACACAAGACCCTGTACAGTAATACGTACTAGCAGTAAGCAGCTGTATCTAGGAGTAACTATATAATAACTTGTGTGAACAATGGGCTTGTGTCAACTGTCAACCTTAAAGCTTTCAGTCGTTTCTTTAGCTGTTTATTAATCTGGACTTCTCTGATTGTATATTAGAGCCAGGGAGTACTTTGAGTGTGACTGTATGTCTAATCTATTAGTCTCGCCATACGTGCATGTATAGCTTAATCAATGAGTAGTCTCTCCCTCCCTGTCCTAGTCCAAGCTAGCTAGCTAGAGATATCCATACAAGTCTTGTTAGTATTGCAAACACGAATCGAGAAAATGCATGTTTTTTTCTCGATCACGTAAATAGTTTGTGTGTCTTTATATTAAGATAGAGAAAAAGTTTAATACAACCAGCCTTGATAACGCCCTAGGGGTCAGAAGAGATTACATGGACGCTTGGACCCTCCATAGTGTACACGAATCGACAAAATGCATGTTGATATTCAGAATTACCCATTAAAGGGCTCACATGGGTGTGCATCTTGTTATATGACTGTTGTCCATGTCAGAACGTAATATATTTTTACAAAATTTTACTAGCTCAGCATATTACGCTTAAGAACCACCGTTGATAATCCATACTCCCTCCGTCCCATAATAGAAATCGTTATGGGATGAGTGTAGGTCAAACTTTCTCAGCTTTGACTAGGTTTGTAGAAAATACGTGCTACATTTATATTTCCAAATAAATTTGTTATGAAAGTATATTCAACGATCTATCTAATGATACTAATTATGTATTATAAATATTAATATTCTTTTATATATAATTGGTCAAAGTTACAAAAGTTGACTTCTCGAGAAGCGGGAACGACTTCTATTTTGGGACAAAGCGAGTACGCACGATTCAACGGAATGCACTGATTGTTGCTCGTTCAGCTGGACGATTTGCAATTTAAGATTTATTCAAGGATCGTCATCATCATCTGTTCTAATTCATTTTAGAACAAACCATGTCCGTCGCTTGACGGGCTTATAGAATCGGACTTCATATCATGGTTGGACGCTTGTTGTTCTAACTCGTATGAACACAAGCCATGAGCCCACATCACATACGTGACATGAAAGCATGAGGGCATTATGGGAAGTAAAAAAAGATAGGAGGAAAAATATTTGATCCCATCTATCTTTAATATTAGACTAGCAAACATGCCCTTGAGTTGCAACAAAACATACACTTCATTATCCGGTCACCTGAACAACTTGGAACTCAAAGATTTATATAATGGTCACGTCATCTAACTTTGTATTGTAACCGGACCCATTGTTCTAACTCGTACGAGCATGAGTTGTGAGTTTGAGTCACATACATAATAAGGAGGAGGCACGAGGGCATTGTAGGAAGTATAAAAACAAATTCCTTCATCTTTAATATTATGTATATAGACTATTGCTAATCGGACCATGTTAATCCTCACAAAACATGTTAGAAAAAATTATAGAAACTCTCACAAAAATAAGAAAGAGTTGGCCATCAATTTGGTATGCTCTAATCACCACCAATAATAATAGATATTTGGATCTATCCTATTTTTTCTCAAATTATCCATATATGCTATTATAAAAAAACAACATAAAGTAACCCCTAAATCCGCATCAAATTACCCATTATGAAATATCCTCTAAACTCTAAAGTAACCCATAAATTTGAACTTAAATTACCCACCATGCCAATATGATAGATAATCTAAGTAACCACTTATAAATTACCACTTCTACTATTATTAAGAATAAACTAAAATATTCCCTAAATTTACATCTAAATTACAAACACTCGCTAAAATAGAAATGTTTAAATAACCTAATTTACACCTATTAAGAGCACAATTTACTGATTAAAATCTTTTAATATTAATGAAATACAAAAGGTAATTTAAAATAAAGTGTAATATAAGCTCAAGTGTTTCGATTTAACTTGTGGATCAAATTTGTAGCAACTAATACGACCTGATTTTTCGATTTCAAAATCTAGATTTATGACGTTAAGAGACATGGGCTACAACAAGCACCACCATAACTTAATAAGCTAAGGTTTTCACTTAACGCGTATTATTTAAGATACATGAAGGTGCAGTCATGAAGAGAGAGAAAAACTATGAATATGGATGGAGGATGATACATAGTAGTTGATAATTAAGTTATCATGATTGAATAGAGATTATAGAGTATTCGTGTGCATATTATTACGTTTCAAAATGAACAAAAAAAGAAAGGACAAGAACAACTAATTTATTTTAGTTGTAGGTATTAAACATGAACTTTTAATGCTTATCTCTCTTGGGATTGTAGCCGTGTGTAGAAAAGCTAGTATTTTTATAAATTTTCATTTGCACAACTTGCTATTTTTGTAAACGTATACACATAAGTACTATTTATGCACTACATTTTAAGTTTAATAGAAACCTTATGAAAACACAACTTACACCACACTAATGTCTTTTATGATAAATTCTAGAGAAGACAACATAAACAAGAAGACACGACAGAAAAGATGAAAAAGAGAAGCTTTCCTTTTTTTAAGAAAATTCTAGAGAAGACAATATAAATATACCTAAATATAAATATATAATAATTAAACAAGAGGACACTGACAGAAAATTTGTGAAAAAGAGAGGAGACGCATGCCATGGCGCCAGCACCAGCGCCTAGTTAATAAGTAGCTAGTAGATAGCGTGCGTGCGTGCCATACAGCCATAGTCAAACAGGAAATTTAACGTTGCTGCTGGCTGCTGCATACATTAGTCACCGATGCAAGTACACGTAGCAAGAACGATGATCCCGTGGACAGCACAGGAGCTGAGTGCCCTCTCACGCTGTCTGATTCAGATCATATCACAGTTGCGACTTGCGAGTCGCCGTTGAAGATTGAACAGCCAGCGTAACGGCTTTAGCTTAGGAGGGCCGTCGTCAGCTCGCACCGCCGGTCCACCACCTCGTCGCTCAAGTCAAGATCCGTTGTGGACAACAAGGAAGATCCCACCTCGTCGCTCAAGTCAAGATCCGTATAGGACAACATGGAAGATCCCACCGCGATGTTTCGTCGATGCTAACCTTTTGCTTGGATGATCCGTTTGACTTCGGTTGTGGGAGGACCTCGATCGCCTCATCATGTTGGCTGCTTAATTAGTTTGATGCTCTTTGATATTAAAAGAAAAGGAAATTCTTGCTTACTTGCCTGACAAAACTAGATAGCCATGAATTTATATCTATATATACCTCTCTATCTATTTTGTTTTATCTATATTTATATCTATATCTATTTAATATTAAATAGCGAAGTTATTTTTTCATCCATCTTTTACTTCTCCAAAATGTCCTCGCATGTCTCCTCTGATTCGTATCTGACCCATACATACAATGTTGAAGTGGACCGTGACGCCTAAGAGGAGGGAGGGGGTGAATTAGGCAACTTAAAAATCTAACTCTAAACTATGATATCTTTTTCTACCCTTAGTAAAATCTATGCAAAAGATAAACTATCTAAATATGCAACTACGGTTTTGCTAATGTGTTGCTATCTCTACCGCAAAAGGAGTACTGTAAACAATGTAAATGCGGAAACTAAACAGCAAGGTAGAGATATGCAAACTCCCGTCGACGACTCCGGTATTTTTACCGAGGTATCGAGAAGCGCGCAAACTTCTTCCTAGTCCTCGTTGGAGCTCCTCGCAAGGAATCCCTCGCAAGGGCCAAGCTCCCGGTTGGTAACTCCGTGGATAGCCTCGGGCCTTCCCCACGCGCAAGTGGGTCTCCGACGTGCCTTCCGGCAAGCCTCTCCCGGATGCTCCCAGCCGTCTTCACTATCAAGCTTCTGGCCGAAACGCCGCGGGCCTTGTTCCCTTCGGTACACGGTGGCGGCCATACCACAAACGCGGTTGGTGTGATCTCGTAAAACTACAAGCCCCTCCGATGTACAACAATGGTGCGCGCAAGCACCGAGTGGTAAGAGGTACGCAAACCTCACTAAACACTAGGTCTAAACCTAAAGTAAGCGCATAAGCGGTGGTCTAATCAACCTAAGTACTTCGCAAAGCACCTACGCTAATCACCTAATGAATCACTAAGCACTATGCAAGTGGAGATCACTAAAATGGTGTATCAACACCCTTGATATATTTCGTCAGCTCCACACACACCAAATGGCCGGTTGAGGGTTGTATTTATAAGCCCCACTGAGAAAGTAGACGTTGGGGACGAAATCTCGCTTTTCTGCTACTGACCGGACGCTGGAGTCGTCCTGATCGGACGCGTCCGGTCGTCCCGACCGTTGGAGCCGCGAACAACTGATCGGACGCTGCCAGCGTCCGGTCACTTGCCACCGGACGCGTCTGGTCGCAAGTTCGCCGCTCTGGAACCTCTCTGTACTCGATCGGACGCTGCTGTCCTACGTCTGGTCGGTTTGCCGCCGGTGTCCGGTCCAGCGTCCGGTCGCTACAGCTGTTGCCGAGCCTCTGATCGGGGCGTCCGGTCGCTACAGTGAGCTCGTTTCTTCACGATCTTGCGTGCGGCTTGGTTCCTATCTTCATGCTTGGACTTTGCTTGATATCTTGGGTCTTCTCTTGTGCATCTAAGATCTTGCTTGAGGTGTTGATCATCGGATCATCACGTCGCCTTTGTCCAAGTCACGCCTTGCATCCTATTGAACAACAAAACAATCACTTACAAATTCATTGGTCCAATTTGGTTGTGTTGGTCATCAAGCACCAAAATCCAAAGTAAATGGGCCTAGGGTCCATTTTCGTTACAATCTCCCCCTTTTTGGTGATTGATGACAACACGACCAAAGCAAGCAAATAATAAAATTTTGAAATTTAAAAACTACCTACTTGCTAGGATGCAATGCAAGAGGCAAGATTTTATGATGCTAAAATATATTACTTGTAAGACTATATAAAAACTTATCTTGTCCTTGTAAATATCCACTTGTGGTATTATGGATTTAAGCCTTGCTTCCTACAAATTCTCCCTATTACATGGGCTAATCCATAATCCACTATCCTCCCTTTCTCGGACCATTACTATAAATTAATGCTTGCTTTTGGTCCTCTAAATTCTCCCCCTTTGAAATCAAACACCAAAAAGGAAGATATTAGTAGCACAAGGGAGGGTCAAACCTTGTGATCTTTTGTGGGTAGAGTGAAATAGATCATAAAATTTGACTCTTACATTACATAGGCTGAGCTCTCCCTAAATGTATGCATACATATGGTAGAAGACAAAGCATATGCATAATTAGCAAATTTTTGCTCAAGGGAATTTAATCTATATAATGCATGGAGAAAGCATATAAATATCAAAATGAAATCAACATGATAATATTGGTTTAGAAATACCACATGTGAAAACCGAATTGATTTCTACCACTTGCAATGGGTGGTGAATATTTGAAGTGTGATGCTTAACTCCGGGGACTCCATTTTCCTTGCAATGAGACTACTACACACATGATAAACTTGAAAGGGTATTAGTCTCAAAGTATCCAACTTGTAGATTAACCCCCCCTAAATTTGTGCACACACAAGTGTGGAATACTTGTAGGAATCATGCACATTGATTTTAGAATAAAAAATATCACTTGAAAGATGACATCTCATGAATGTGAGAATCACTTTTCAAATATGATATTCGAGGGAAATTATCTACAATTTGAACTTTGGCACATATTAGATGAACAATTGAAGGACAAGTTATGTGCCGTGCTTCTAATTTTAAACTATGTAGGTTTGCTCCAAGAGTTAAGAATGAAACCGAGCAAGCCTACCATATGATATACCTAGTGTATGCATGACAAAAGATATAAGAATTCAAATGCAAACCTAGGCATAAAGAGTAACTAGATGCTAAAAGATACCAATTGTAGGAAAAAAAATTAAATCTAATACTAATTGAAGTAAATTGAATCTAGTTACCTAACATGGGAATGGGAATTTGGGTTCATAGTATTCACTAACCTACTTGGCAATGTCTTTGTCCATTATGATGCACCCCATGAAATACATCCATACTTTGTCAAGTCTCCAAATTCTCCGTGGTCCAAACGGACTCCTCACTTCCCTTTCGAAATCCAAACCTTCTTGGTGCTCTTCATATTTGAAATGATTTCCTTTGGCACCCAAAAGCGTTTGACCTCATTGTTGGCTTGCTTGTTCACCTTGATGGCCACCACCTTGTCATTTTTCTTCTTTAAGAGATAGGGTGTGGAGGCCTTCTTGTCCACCTTGTTGGTGTAGGTGTTGGAGAGCTTGCTTGTTTGCTTCTTCTCTTTCTTTTTTGCTCATTCCCCATTCTTCACCTTGCACTCATAGGACTTGTGACATTTCTTGTGGCACACGTAACAAACCACGGTTTGTCCTTCATCAAGCTTCTTCACTCCCTTGATGGTGTTATCTTGATGAAGTTGGGTTTGCTTCGCCTTGCCTTTTACTTGAGTCAAGTCCTTGGTGAGGCGAGCTACTTCTTGCTTGAGTTGCTCATTTTCCTTTGCAACCTCTTGTGTGCATGTATCTACAACAACTTTCTCAACACAAACTTGGTTGCACAAATGTGAGTCTAAACATAGATCATTACAAGAAGTAGAGGCATCCTTTTTAGACATGTTGAAGATAGAACTTTTCTTTTTAGATGCCTTGGAGGGGGTTGTATTCACGGCTTAAAGATTAGCAACTTTAGTAGTTAGCTCATCACAATGTTTTCACATGGTTTCCATTTTTGCAAGCAAACTTTTATAAGCATCTTGTGAGCTAGCTAACTTTTCTTTTAGTTTTTCATTTTTCTTTGCAAGTTGCTCATCATTGATTGTGCATTCATTTATTGTTGCACTAGCCTTAAGTTGCTCAATTTTAGTAGATAGTTCAACATTGAGATTAGCAAAGTTCTCATATTGTTCAAGCAAAGTTTTGTATGCTTCTTGTGAACTATCTAGCTTTTCTTTTAAACTTTTGAGCTTCTTTTGTTGACTAGTGCAAACTTTAGCATATTTAAGATTTTGTTGCACAATTTTATCATAAGAAGGCAAATCATCATCACTATCACTCTCACTAGAGGATGAGCTTTCGTTACCTCGTGCCATAAGACACACACGTGAAGAGCTTGATGATGAGTGCTTGCGGCCTCGCCTCTTGTCATGGTGTTCTTCTTCACTTAAAGAAGCATCCCATGATCTTATTGAGGTGAGGGCTTGGTTCTTGCAAGCCTTCTTCTTTGTCTTGGGTGTGGGCTTGTTTGGACAAACTTCCACAAAGTGCCCCAACTCGCCGCATCCATAGCATCCTCTCTTTCTTTGCTCATTTCTTTGATTGGTAAAAATGATATCTTGAATTTGGATAGGCACACCCTTGACATTGAGCCTTTGGATCATCTTCTCCACCTTGTTGATTAATTTGATTGATTCTTCATCAAGGTCGGAGGTGGAGGAGGAAGATTGATCATCATCACTTGAATCTTTATCATCATCATCATCGTCGTCCTCATCTTCTTCTTCATCTTCACTTGAGGAGCTTGAGCTTGAGCTTGTCTCAACTTGCTTCCCCTTTATCTTCTTTTTCTCGCTACATGCACGAGCTTTGCCTTTGCTTGATGAAGAAGCTTCTTCTTGACCCATCTTACGTGACATTTCAAATGCCACTATCTTGCCAATGACTATGCCCGGGATCATGGTACTCAAGTTCTCCATGTTGTGGAGGATGGTGATGATGCTTGCATATTTCTTTTGTGGTAGCACGGAGATGATCTTCCTCACGATGTCCGCATCATCTAGCTTTGTTAATCCTATAGAATGGAGCTCATTGATAATTAGATTCAAACGAGAATGCATATCACGAACAAGCTCATCATCATTCATTGTAAAGGAATCATAATTTTGCTTAGCTAGACAATGTTTTTGCTCACGGATATTACTTGTGCCGTCATGGAGCTCTTGGAGTTTTAACCAAATTTCATGTGCCGTATTTAAAGTGAACACTTGGTTAAACACATCCATACTAAACGATTCAAACAAGCAATTTTTAGCTCTAGTATTGAATTGCATTTCTTTTTCATCACTCTTTGTGGGGTTTTCGGGATTCTTAATGGGTTTCATCCCGTCACGAGTGACTCTCTAAACTCCCAAATCAACTGCCTCAAGGTGGCAAGCCATTCTAGCCTTATAGTAAGGAAAGTTAGTGGCATCAAAGTGCGGAGGCCTAGAGGTATCCATCCCAACCACTCTAAATGGTGTCGGCTCAACGGCGGTTAAGCCAAAGGTCCAAATTGAGCCAACCGGCTTTGATACCAATTGAAGTGGACCATGACGCCTAAGAGGGGGGGGGGGTGAATTAGGCAACTTAAAAATCTAACTCTAAACTATGGCCCCTTTTTCTACCCTTAGCAAAACCTATGCAAAAGATAAACTATCTAAATGTGCAACTACGGTTTTGCTAATGTGTTGCTATCTCTGCCGCAAAAGGAGTAATGTAAACAATGTAAATGCGAGAAGCTAAAGAGCAAGGTAGAGATATGCAAACTCCCATCGACGACTCTGGTATTTTTACCGAGATATCGAGAAGCGCGCAAGTTTCCCCCTAGTCCTCGTTGGAGCCCCTCGCAAGGAATCCCTCGTAAGGGCCAAGCTCTCGGTCGGGTAACTCCGTGGATAGCCTCGGGTCTTCCCCACGCGCAAGTGGATCTCCGACGTGCCTTCTGGCAAGCCTCTCCTAGATGCTCCCCGCCGTCTTCACTATCAAGCTTCCGGCCGAAATGCCACGGGCCTTATTCCCTCCGGTACACGGTGGCGGCCACACCACAAATACGGTTGGTGTGATCTCGCAAGACTACAAGCCCCCCTGATGTACAACAATGGTGTGTGCAAGCACCGAGTGGTAAGATGTATGCAAACCTCACTAAACACTAGGCCTAAACCTAGAGCAAGCGCATAAGCGGTGGTCTAATCAACCTATGCACTTCATAAAGCACCTACGCTAATCACCTAATGAATCACTAAGCACTATGCAAGTGAAGATCACTAAAATGGTGTATCAACACCCTTGATATGTTTCGTCAGCTCCACACACACCAAATGCCCGGTTGGGGGTTGTATTTATAAGCCCCACTGAGAAAGTAGCCGTTGGGGATGAAATCCCGCTTTTCTGCTACTGACCCGACGCTGGAGTCGTCCTGATCGGACGCGTCCGGTCGTCCCGACCATTGGAGCCGCGAACAACTGATCGGACGCTGCCAGCGTCCGGTCGCTAGTTCACCGCTCTGGAGCCTCTCTGTACTCGATCGGACGTTGTTGTCCTGCGTCCGGTCGGTTTGCCACCGCCGTCCGGTCCAGCGTCCGGTCGCTGCTACTGTTGCCGAGCCTCTGATCGGAGCGTCCGATCGCTTTTCGTCAGCGTCCGGTCGCTGCAGTGAGCTCGTTTCTTCACGATCTTACGTGTGGCTTGGTTCCTATCTTCATGCTTAGACTTTGCTTGATATCTTGGGTCTTCTCTTATGCATCTAAGGTCTTGCTTGAGGTGTTGATCATCGGATCATCACGTCGCCTTTGTCCAAGTCACGTCTTGCATCCTATTGAACTACAAAATAATCACATGCAAATTCATTAGTCCAATTTGGTTGTGTTGGTCATCAAGCACCAAAATCCAAAGTAAATGGGCCTAGGGTCCATTTTCCTTACACATGTCGTGGTCATACAAGTTCAACAACATGTATCCAACAATAATATGAACTCTACACTACCACAAAAAAGATTTTTACGAGACAGACATCTTGATTAACTGAGGTGGGCAAAAAGTAAGACAATCTCCAAAATTAACAAGTGATTTTTAGAGACGGGCATACTATTTTTTATGATATCCCGCCGCTAAAATAAGCAAAACTAGCAAGGCCCCATATAATAACCCTAGTTACCTCTTCCCATAGCCCTAGCCGCCACTTCCCTCTTCTTTGTTCCTTGCTCTTTCTTCAGGAATCCCCATCCCACCAACACCATACGCTGCTCATCTCTCCTCTCCCCATGTCGAGCGGATCTGTTCGGCCACCTCCTTTGCAAATCTGGCGGGCCCATGCTCATGGTCACGTCGGTGGCCACTTGCTCGTCCACCTCTTCCTCTCCCCAAGGTGAGTAGATACAGCGGGCTCCTCCTCCTCGTCAATCTTTCTAGGCCCCTCCTCATCATGGATCTAGCCGGGCCCTTGCTCGTGGTTTGTCGGCGACAGTGGTGGCTAACCCCCTGCTCGTGGTTGGTAGCGACAGCAGGTGTGTTCCCTCAATCCTCCTATCCCCTCGACTTGTCTCTCTACTCCTTGATTTCTTCTCCCCTAATCATCCTCCACTATTTGCTAGGTGAAGGTCTGATGTCATGTACATCGTGTGGCAAGTGAAGGGTTGGGCGTAGGTCTGGTGCGAGATCTGACAATGGCCTTGTCAAAGGAGTAGGACACGGGGATGTGAGGAGGGGGACGTGCCGAGGCTAGTGGAGAAATTGGTGGATGGGGCAATGTTCTCGAGGACGAAGCGTTGTACTTACTAGCAGTGGAAGCAGCGTTGTCCTCAACAGTGACGGCAGCAGCACCATCCTCGCCAACGGCAGTGGCTGCCCCTGTGGAAGTGGAGGCAGCCCGTGGCATGTCCCAGGTGGAGCTGTTTTTTTCCTGATTTCTAGAGGGGGGCACGCAACCCGCCTCTGTTGCTTTTCATTAATAGTGACGTGCTGGCAGAGGCGGGCTACATATCTCCACCTCTGGAAATCTAATTTGACCGTATGTGTAAATGTGTATTGCACTAGTGCCAATTCCTGAACACATCAAGTGACAGACACTAAGTTTGATTCCAAAACGTATTAGACAGATGACGATCATTGCATAAATCTCACAGCCACAAAATCATTTAGGTGACCGCGCAACAACAAGCTATAAATTTTGTTGCAATGCATGTGTATATTTGTTAGTAATAAGTAAAAGGAAATTCATCTTTACCATACACACACACACACCTAGTGCCAGGGGAGGATTTGGGCCTGGGGCCGCTAAGGCCATGGCCCTAGGCGTGGCCCAAATTTTCCCTTTATAGTATTGGTATGTTTTCAGCCTGGCCCTAGTCGTTGGGTCGAATCCTTCACAACTCCGTCCCAGAAAAATTAGGCGAGCGCCTTCTCCCCTCGAACCCTATGACTCCGACTCGACAACTCGCTCAGTCCGCCCGCTGCCCCGCTCCCGCCTCGCCGCCTCGCCGCCTCCCCTCGACCTCGACTCGCTCGTCTCGGTCTCGTCGTCGCTCGTCGCGGCGAGGCCCCACTGCCCCAGCCGGCCAGCCCCCAGCGGCAGTCCCCAACTCCCCGTCCCCACTCGGCCACTCCCTAGGCAGCTAGGCTGGGCACCGCAGTTCTCGCTCTGCTCTCACTGTTCCCAGTCCCCAGCGGCAGTTCCCATCAGTCCATCACCATGGCCACTGGGCTGGGTGGCTGGGCGCCGCCGTCCTCCCCAACTCTCGCTGTCAGTCACGCGGGGGCGGGAGTGCGGGACCAGCGGCCGCCCGCGGCCACCCACCGGCCAGCCTGGGCCTGGCGCGGTGGCGCACTGGCCGTGGCCGACTGGCCGTCCGCCTGTCCCGGAGTGGCAGCTAGGCCCTATGTGGTTGTGCTGCAGCGCCATCCATCAGGAAGCAGCGGTAATATCCAAATCGCAATCCCAATTTTCAAATCAATCGTTTTGATCTAGAAATTCCATGAATGATACTGTAATTGATTTTGATTATGTCAATTTTTGTAGTCTGTAGAGTACTAGAGTTGCACAATGAAGAGGAGAAGGACATTAAAATGTTTTTTTTCTCCTGCTCCTACACCAATTATACAACCAGTGTCACAAATCCAACCTTCTGCAGAAGTACAGTCAGAAGTAGTAGAAAGAACACAGATTTTCGAAGAACCAGTAGGAGTAGAAGAACCACCTACAACAGCAGCAGTAGAAGATCCACCTGGACCTAGCAATGCAAATGGTTTGCAAAATAATCCCCAACCCCAAGTTACTCCTAATGGCGATGATATTGTTGCTGATCCTGGGCTTCGGATACCGATTGAGCAAATGGACCCAAACATAAGGGATGTAGTTAGAAGAGCTTATATTTCAAAGGGTCCGTGCCAACCAAAAGGTCATGCTTATCCAAAAAGAAAGATATGCAATCATAATAGATCATTTCAAGATGCATGGTTCAATCATGCATGGTTGGAGTATAGTTTTGTCAAAGACGCCGCATTTTGTTTGTATTGTTATCTCTTTAAACAACCTAGAGCTGAAAATTATGGTGTTGATGCTTTCACGGTTAATGGATTACGTGAATGGAAGGATGGGCGTGATTTGATTGATGCCCATTCTAATGGTATAGATCACAATAAGTCTAGAAGGGCTTATGAGGACTTTAAAAATCAAAGGCAAAGTGTGGCACATGTGATGAACCATGGTAGTAAGAAGTCGGAGGAGGAATATAAAGGGCGGATGCTCATTATATTAGGAGTGATAAGGTTTCTTTTATTGCAAGCACATGCTTTTCGTGGACAAGATGAATCCTCTACACTACGGGATACAGTTGCTTTGTCAAGTGCCAGGGGCACTCGGCGAAGCCCCAAAAACACTCAGCAAAGCATTTGCCGAGTGTTACACTCGGCAAACGACACTCGGTAAATTGTTTAACGGCAAATAGTCTTTGCCGAGTGTTTTTTGTTGGGCACTCGGCAAAGACTTTGCTGAGTGCCCAAAAAACACTCCGCAAATATTTTTTTTGAAAATAAATAAAAAAAACAAGCCGGCCGTCGCCACCCTTGCCTCCCGCCGCCACGCCACGAAGCTTGCCGCCGCCAGCACCAGCCTGCCGCCACCAGGCCGCCACCCTTGCCTCCCGCCGCCACGCCACGAAGCCCGCCGCCACCGGCACCACCACCACACCACCACCGGCCGCCGCCACCACCAAGCCCACCGCCGATAGCACCAGCCTGCCACCACCACGCCCGTGCCACGCGCTCGGGCCTCCTTGCGGACCGCTACCTCACAAACGCGCTGCTCGCCTTCTACGCCCGCCTCCTAGGCCACCTGCCTCACGCGCTCGCCGAGGCCACCGGTGAGGGAGGGGGCGGCGGATCCGGGGGAGGGGCGCCGCCGGTGAGGGAGGGGAGGGGTGGGGCGGCGGATCCGGGGAGGGCACCACGCCGAGGAGGGAGGGAGGGAGGGCGGATCCGAGGAGGCGCCGGTGAGGAGGAGGGAGGGAGGGACGGCGGATCCGGGGGGCGGAGGGAGGGAGGGAGGGGGCGGATCCGGGGAGGCGCCACGGTGAGGGAGGGGAGGGGGGGGGGGCGGGGAAGAGAGGAGGGAGGGCCGGCACCCACCGGGAGGAGGGGGGGGGGCCCGGCCAAGGAGGAGGAGGCGCCGACCGGACGCGGGAGAGGATGGGAGGGAGCGAGCTAGGAGGGAGGGAGGGTGTGTGAGTGAGGGAGGGGGCGGTGGGTGATTTTTGGGGCGGATGGGTTTTTTTCTTTATTTTTTTGCTTTGCCGAGTGTTGTTTTTGGACACTCAGCAAACCTCTCGTTTTGCCGAGTGTTTTTTTGTGACACTCGGTAAACCCCCTATTTGCCGAGTGTTGTTTTTGGACACTCGGCAAACCTGTCTTTTTGTCGAGTATTTTTTTGTGACACTCGGTAAACCCCCTATTTGCCGAGTATTTTTTGTTTGACACTCGGCAAACCCCCCTCTTTGCCCAGTGTTTTTTTGTGCCGAGTGTTTTTAGGATAGCACTCGGCAAAGAATTTGTTTGCCGAGTGCCCGAGGGAATGCACTCGGCAAACATAAAAACACTTGGCAAATTTGAGGTTTCCGGTAGTGCTAGCTCAGGCAATAAGGGGAACTTCTTAGAGATGGTAGAATGATACAAAGCTAAGGATAAAAATGCGGCAAATTTGCTCCGTCACAATCAAATGACTTCACCAGAAATTCAAAAGGACGTATGTAGAGCTTGTGCAGAGCTTACCACCAAAGCCATTCTAGCAGATCTTGGGGATAGGCCCTTTGCCATTCTTGTCGATGAGGCTCGAGGTGCATCTATTAAGGAGCAAATGGCCGTCGTTTTGAGGTTAGTTTGTAGTGTTTAGCTTGCTGTAATTATTTAAACTATAATGCCATCCTTGCTGTTTTTAAATTGTAATGTCATCCTTGCTGCTTTTCATGGCTGATGTAGGTATGTCAATGCACGAGGTGAAGTGATTGAGAGATTTCTTGGCATTAACAAAGTTTCTGACACCTCATCATTGTCTCTAAAGAATACTTTGGATGGTATGTTTGCATCCCATGGATTGTCAATGTCTAGATTGTGTGGACACGGGGCGGGCGGTATTTTTACCAGATGCGAGCGCCGAGCGCTATATACGCTTTGATAGCGGTCCTAGGCGTCAAAATTGAAAAGCTCCGCCACTGCCTGGTCCTGAGCCAATTTGACTTTCTTGCTTAATTATGAGCTGGTATCGCAGATCTGTATCTGCTTTCACATTATAGTATTTCTCTTCTAACCAGTCATAGGAGTCAGATGTAGCTACAAATATGTATTGTGCGGTGTGCCTCAAGTATACCAATGCCCTATTTGGTTCTCAGGAATCGAATTTAGAGAAATTGAAAAGTAATCTAATAATAAAATATAAATCACTTACTAGATATTGGTTTCAATTAATAGGATCCAAAAGGCTCTAATAATACGAATCCGAGAGAAGACTGACGGACGTTGGCGGCCAGGACGCCCGCCTCCATGAAGTGCCAATAACGCAGGCACTGAATCGGAAGCAGACACCCTGCCGGCCTCCATAAACCCAAAGTAGCCACATGCGAAAATGTAGGCAGTCATATTCAAATATCATCCAAGAAACTAGTTGAACTCGTATTGCATATCCAAACGGATATTGGAATAAAGACCCCATATACCCATGCATGCTTGACAAGGCAGCCTCAGGAGCTGAGTCACCCGGCCAGCATGACATGCATGCCCTATATGTCTACTCTAAAATGCAAACTGCACAAGAAATTTCTCTATAGGCGGCTTATTATTATGGCACTATTCGGTGTAGTCTACGCAAAAGTACCATATACTCTGCCGCAAAGATCTACGTGAAAAATGACCCGAAGGAAATCAAATCAAAAGGGACGTCGGCGGCAAAGCTGGCTACTCGCTTACGCAAAACAGAGAATAAATTTGAACCTACTACCATACCCAGGCACAATTTTCTTCAACAGCGATCAAATATTTCAGCGTGACGCGATGGCCTTGTACGATTCTGGTGTGTGTTAACCAATCATTATTACAACATGTTTTTCATCCTAAACATTATAATCAATTGCTTGCATGCTGTCAGCGTGTCATTACGCGTATGTCGCCAGTGGTCTCCTAAATATTTCGTGTGCATGCGTCAGCAGGTTTGAGTGGCCAAAATATACAAGGAAGCAAAGAAGGAATATTTTCAGCATTCATCAGCAATATGCAGGTTTAATTTCTAGCTTGAAGGAAACTTAGTGGATCATATATACCATTTCCACACGTACACATTTAGCGCCAATTAATTTCGGTGCAAGTCATGTCGGTCGACTCGTATGAAGATTTGCAGTGGCACATATATATTATTAGACTATATTAGTGTTTTATATAAAAAATAAATTTTTCATAAGGTATTTTCTGTGCATTTAAATCAATGAAATTAACATATCACGCATCATCCTTAATTAGGGCGTCTTCAATAGTTTTTTAAACCGCTAGCTCATATAGTTAAAAAAAAGATAAAAAAGAGTAGCCTAACATAATACATGTAAGTATAAAAATTCGAGTAAGCTTGCATAGACAAATAAAAAATTAAATAGCGTGTTAGCTTAGCTCTTTATAAGAGCTAGCTTGTTGCTTTTTATTGCTTTTCATCTTTCTCTCTCCTTCTCGGAATAAAATAGGCTATGAACTAGTATTTATACTATTTATACTGTTGTTGTAGATGCTCTAAGAAATGCTGACTTGCAATTTTGAATGGAGGATCGAAGTAGTTCCTTTTCTTTTGTTTCTGGTTGCTTTTCTAGTTGTAAGTAATCCCTAGGGTTTCTCATCATCTTGGTCGTTAATCCTTGCCGAGCAAGTCATTTAGTCATATATTGCGTCTCTCGCGAATGTATGTGTGCTCCCTTCTTATTAATATAAGCCTCCGGTCTTGGCAGATCTTTGAAAAAAAAAACACAACATGTGTACTAGATGATGACACCTGAGTCGTTGTTGAGAAGAATCAAATGGTTTATTTGTTAAGTGGTCCAAATTCCAAAATACAAAATATGTTTTCGCCAGCTTATACATAACTTGGCCAGAACAGTCAGGCAACAAAACATTATAATTTGAATACTTCAAGGAACATTTGAGAAGGCTGAGATTCACACTAGGGCACGTGATGAGACCTCTATCATATCGCTTCGCGCAAGAAATCTAGCTATATGCTGCAGTTTTGACCAATGCAACTTAAGTGTGTGTGTGTGTGTGCACACACACCCTAATATAACTACCAATAAAATCGCATGAAAGCATAGAAAACTACATAAATAAATTCATAAAAGGAAGCTGCATAGGAACCATCCCGGTTGGGACTGCATGCATGTCTGTATGGCACGTCATTAACGTCAACGTCATCATCATGTGCGCATAGCACCGATGATGATTCAACGATTCATACTTAAGAAAAGTATACATGCATGACTGAAACCCTAACACCGTAACACACACCCATCACGGCGAATCGGCGATAGTCCGCCGCTTGCCGCAACCAGCAACACACTGAAGACTGACCTGATCGAGTTTACTATTTGATGTGCACTGCAAAAGGCAGGCAGGCATCACAACAGATCCATCAACGACTGTTCAAACTGAAGTATATATGAATTTTGAATACCCTGAGCCTGATGATCAGGTATGTATATATTCTTAGTTCTGTGGAAATTAAAATAATACCATTGCTCCATGCATGTGAGGCATTTCTCAAGCAAGAGAACATAATGCATGCAAAAGGATGGGGGGCCGGACGGGGAAGCTTGACCAATACTCTTCTTCGTCGATTTCGAGTAGTGCTTCAAATAATCTTCTTTCTACCCTGTGTTTAGTAGTATATGTAGACTTGTAGAGACCTGTCTACACCGTACCGAGATCGAGCAAGCTCGTCGTCAATGCAGACTACTGACTAGTCAGTATATGTATGTAGTGCACAAGCTACGTACTCAGCTTTCATTATGGATCGAGTAATAATAACGACAGTGCAGATGCGGTGGTCAATGTTTCTCGGCCAGAATAATGCAAATGGTAAAACAGTCCATGTCCTCCGACTTGAGACGACAGCAGCTAATAGCTACCGGAATGAGATATATTGCAGCTTCGACGATGTTTCCAGGAAGTTCTAATTTAACTCCATGATGCAGAGATATAATGCAAGTAACTCGTGTCCTTGTGCTTTTTGTTACTCCTGCAAAGATTAGTAGTACTCCGGCCTACCGGTTATTTTTCCTTTCAAAGCACTTTTATTGGTGGTCAAAAAATGGTACTGCAGATGGGTGGATGACAATTCAATATAACTCTGAAACAACTTTTTGATTGCGAAAGTGCTTCTTGGAGACTTGCAATATATATAGTCTAGTAAAACCATACCAATAAGTAAGGTAATAAATAACTAATTCAGTGGCACTTTTCACTGGCAGTGTGGACTCTCATCAATTACATAACTACAAGGCAACTTCAGTGGGCACTCGTGGAATGATCACATAAAAAGTTTTGAGCAGTGGTAAAGTCTCACCGTATCTAATCTTAGTTACGGTTACTTGGGACGCCCTTAAAGTGTGATGGGCAACTGTATCACCAACGCACGACCCACTTTGTTAGTGACATTTAAGTGTGTTTCTGAAATGATCTGTGTTAGCTCTTGAGTTAGGAATGGAAAGAAATAAAGTAATTTTATTTGTCACAAAGGTACATAAAGCAATTTTCCGTAGACTTTTATTTGACATATAGAACTTATGTCATGAATCAACTACTAGGACACAACAAAGTCTTAAAAACTACGAAAAGGATGAAATAAAGTGGTACGATCTTGCCACAAAGGTAAGCAATGCATGCAGTTTTCCATTGACTTGTTCTTTTTACATAGAACTGGCATGATGAAAACTTATAAAAAAGGAAACGATTTGATTTGGAGAACAAAACTAAATGGAAATATATACTAGTAGAGAACAGACCTTTGATCCAAGGGCCAAACCAGGCTCTAGTCTCGGGAAATATTGTGCCCAGGGACTAGAGAGACCTTTAGTCCCGGTTGGTGGCTTCAACCGGGACTAAAGGTCGACCTTTACTCCCGGTTGGTGGCTCCAACGGGAGTAAAGCTCTTGTCCCGGCTAGTGGCGTGACCCGGAGATTGAAAGTGACCTTTAGTCCCGGTTGGATCACCAACCGGGACTAAAGGTCCCCCTATAAATCCTGCTGTCCGTCTTCTTCCTCCCCGAGCCCACCCGAGAGCTTCAGTTCAAATTTAAGCAGTGTTCTTGCTCTTTCTCCATCCATTCTTTGATTCCTCCATCGATTTCTTCGACTCCTCCGTCGATTCTTCGGTTCTAAAGGTTACCAACTTCATACTCTCATGTTTCACCATTGTCTTATCCCATTTTGTTCACTATATATATATATGGTTCTTTATTGTGGTTTTTTCATTTGTAAGCAATTTGAGCTCAAAATCACTTCAAGCTTGCATATTTACATGAAGGAAGGTTAAAGTAGCTAGTTGAACTTGCGGACCGTGTTCATCTCGGCGAGCATGTTCTCTGCCGAGCGGTAACGGATGTCAAGGAGGAGCTTTGATTCTACGAGGGAGAGCGGCAACGATCGTGGAAGACCGTGTTCCCTTCCTCATAGAATCGGAGCTCTTCCGTGGCCAAGTACGGTGTCGTCCGGTGGAGAAATGCTCGCCGAGATGATCACGTAAGCAAGGTCAACTAGTACGGATGGTTATTTATTCACACGTCCCGATATCGTCGCAGTAGTCTGTCAATCACCGTACCCAAACGTAGTATATATATAAATATAAACGATAATCAATTGTTATGTGTGTACACTCCAATTCTTCTGTTAATTTGCGGAAATATCATGTGAATTACTTACCTGCCGTAGTAAAAGACGAGAACACAATGACCATTAAAAATATCATTGTTTAGAGATATAGATAATTTTATAGTTTCTTAATTTTATTTGTTTATAAAATGAGAAATTTATAGTGTATTAAAAAATAAGTATAGAGAGTAGATGACAACTGCTTCTGGGTCCTCGGCCTCTCATGGGTTTCCAAAGCGACTTAGGCCGGACCTCCCTCTCATTCCATGCGGTAAGCGTCGTGATGAGACGAAGATTGTGATGGAATACCGAGTGAAGAAGGAGAGTCCCAACAAGGGTCGTATCTTCTACAAGTGTCCGGATCGCAATGTGAGTTATTTTATCGTTAATAATTATTGTTAGTTTATACCTATTTTCATGATGGTTGTGATTAAAGTTCTAATTTTTTGTTTTAATTTCAGTGGGATGGCAGTGGACGATGTTCAGGCTTCTACTGGGAGGAAGAGTATGTTGAACTCGTGCAAAAATATCTTGCACAACAGGCAGATACGGCGGCTAATGAGGCAGTGATCCAGCCGAAGAAGCCCAAAGATGTTGCACAATCGGGGATCTGTCTATTTTAGTTGAGATTGGTCGCGAAATCCTTGTGCTCCTGAAATGTATTTTAGCTTTAGTTCTTTTAGTGGTAGTTGGGATTGTCTACATTGTAGCGATGCTTTCATAAATTTGTACCTTTTGTGGTGGCACGCATGTTGTATAAATAATTAATTATAATCTAGATTTTAATATGGTATTTATGTCATGTAATGCAGATGAGCCAGCATTAGATGTACAATACTGATCGCCGCTCCTAAGAGTTCATTGACGGCGTGCATTCTTTGTTACGTGCGGTTGAGGCAAACAAACGCGACGGTTTCATGTGCTGCTCATGTGCCATATGTAAGAATACGGTGGAATATCCTTACTCAAGGACTCTTCATTCACACTTGTTCAAGTTGGGTTTCATGCTAAACTATATTTGTTGGACGAAGCACGGAGAAACCGGTGTTGTAATGGAAGAAGGTGAAGAAGAACAATGGGACGATAATGATATTATTCCCGATGGTGCGTGCTTCAATGATACTGCAATGGGAGAAGCTGAAGAAGAGGTAGCCGCAGAAGATGAGCCTGCTGATGATCTTTGTCAGGTCATTCGTGACGCACAAAGAGAGTGTGAAAGTGAAAAGGAGAAGATCAAGTTCGAGCGGATGCTAGAAGATCACAAGAAATTGTTGTACCCAACTTGTGATGCAGGGAAGAAAAAGTTGGGAACCCCACTAGAATTGCTGCAATGGAAGGCAAAGAATGATGTATCTGACAAGGGATTTGAAGAGTTACTAAAAATCTAAAAGAAGATGCTTCCGAAAGACAATGAATTACCCGCCACTACCTACGAAGCAAAACAAGTTGTCTGTCCTATGGGGCTAGAAATCGAGAAGATACATGCATGTCCTAATGACTGCATCCTCTACTGTGGCAAAGAGTACGAGAAATTAGATGCATGCCCGGTATGTCATGCATCGCGGTATAAGATCAGGCGAGATGACCCTGGTGATGTTGAGGGCGAACGTCCACAGAAGAAAATCCCTGCCAAGGTTATGTGGTATGCTCCTATAATACCACGCATGAAACGTCTATTCAGAAACAAAGAACATGCAAAATTGTTGCGATGGCACAAAGAAGACCGTAAGGTAGACAATATGTTGAGACACCCTGCTGATGGGTCCCAGTGGAGAGCAATCGACAGAGAATTTTCGGAGTTTGCAAATGACGCAAGAAACTTAAGGTTTGCTTTAAGTACAGATGATATCAATCCTTTTGGAGAGCAGAACAGTAGTAATAGCACTTGGCCTGTTACTCTAAGTATCTACAACCTTCCTCCTTGGTTATGCATGAAGCGGAAGTTCATTATGATGCCAGTGCTCATCCAAGGCCCGAAGCAACCTAGCAATGACATCGATGTGTACCTGAGACCACTTATTGACGAACTTCTCATTCTGTGGAATAAAGAAGGTGTACGTGTGTGGGATGAGTACAAACAGGAACACTTTGATCTGCGAGCATTGTTGTTCGTAACAATCAATGATTGACCTGCTCTAAGTAATCTTTCAGGATAGTCAAACAAGGGATATAATGCATGCACACACTGCTTCGGTGATATTAGAGGTGTATTCTTGAAAAAATGTCGAAAGGTCGTGTACCTTGGCCATCGTCGATTTCTTCATGCAAATCACCCCGTAAGAAACAAAGGCAAGCATTTTAAAGGGAAGGCAGACCACCTGACCAAGCCTCGCAACTAAACCGGTGAGGATGTACTCGATATGGTCAATGATGTAAAAGTCGTCTTTGGAAAAGGACATGGCAGCCAACCTGTTTCGAACGACGCTAACGGTCACGCACCCATGTGGAAGAAGAAGTACATATTTTGGGAGCTACCCTATTGGCAAGTCCTAGAGGTCCGCAGCTCGATCGACGTGATGCACCTGACGAAGAATCTTTGTGTGAACCTGCTAGGCTTCATGGGTGTGTATGGAAAGCCTAAGGACACATTTGAAGCACGACAAGACCTACATTGTTTGAGAGAAAGAGACAACCTACATCCAGAGAAGACAGATGATGGACGCCATTACTTACATCCTGCCAGCTACACTTTAAGCAAAGAGGAGAAGGAAATCATGTTTGAATGCTTAAACAACATCAAGGTACCATCTGGATTCTCCTCGAATATAAAGGGTATTATAAATGTGCTAGAGAAGAAATTCTGTAACTTAAAGTCCCATGATTGTCACGTTCTCATGACGCAATTACTTCTAGTTGCATTAAGAGGAATTCTACCTCCAAATGTACATCTAGCCACCGTGAAGCTATATGCATTCCTCAATGCAATTTCTCAGAAGGCAATTGATCCAACTGATCTAGCTAAACTATAGAATGATGTGGTTCAATGTCTCGTCAGCTTTGAGTTGGTGTTCCCTCCTTCCTTCTTTGATATCATGACACACCTCCTAGTTCACCTAGTCAAGGAGATTTTCATTCTCGGTCCTGTGTTCCTACACAACATGTTCCCCTTAGAGAGATTCATGGGAGTCCTGAAGAAATATGTTCACAACCGTGCTCGCCCAGAAGGAAGCATCGCCAAGGGCTATGGAACAGAAGAGGTTATTGAGTTCTGTGTTGACTTTATTCCCGACCTTGACTCGATTGGTGTTCCTGAATCGAGACATGAGGGGAGACTAAGCGGAAAGGGGACACTAGGGAGGAAAACATATATTGGTACGGAGGATGATTATTTCAATAAAGCGCACTACATAGTGTCCACAGAACTCCTCTTTGGTAGATCCGTATATTGAGACACACAAGGATCTCTTACGATCCGAGTTTCCAGGGAAGACTGAAGCTTGGATTACATGTAAGCACATGGAAACTTTCAGCGGTTGGTTGTAAAAAAATGTCAAGGTGATGAGAGCATCCATGAGCAACTGTATTTATTGGCTATGCAACCATCATGGCATATCGTCACATACAAAGAGTACGAGATAAATGGGAACATATTCTACACAGTATCCCAAGATAAAAGGAGTACTGACCAAAATAGTGGTGTCCGCATAGATGCCACAGACCTGAATGGGAATAAGCAGACATATTATGGCCGCATAGATGAAATATGGGAACTAGAATATGCACCTACTTTGAAGATCCCATTGTTCAAGTGCCAATGGGTCAAGGTGACCGGAGGCGGGGTATGGAATGACAACAGTAGACCTTAGTAATATTAGGTACAAAGACGAATCATTCATCCTTGCCAAGGATGTGAATCAGGTGTTCTATGTCAATGATATGTCTACCAAACCAAAAAGAGGGAAAAACGATAATGACTCAACCAAAGAGCCAAAGCGCCACATAGTTCTTTCAGGGAAAAGAGTCATCGTGGGAATTGAGGACAAGTCGAACATGTCAGAAGATTATGAAAAGGATGACCAAATTCTGCCCTTCAAAGTGAACAAAGACCCTAGCATCTTGGTAAATGATGAGGACACTCCATGGTTACGACGCGATCATAACCAAGGGGCATACGTAAAGAAGTTCACTGCTGTGCCCACTTGATGATATAGTGATTTAATGTAGTGTATGTTTGAGATATTATGTAATAATTGTGAATTCAGATGTTTATTATGTCGTGTTTTAAATTAAATCAATGTTTGATTTGGTGGGATTTCTCTCTCGAAAAGTTAAATTAGGATATTGAGTGATGAAAAATTAAAATATTAACGTTAAAATGATGTGAAAACAAATTTCCTGTCCAAAACTAATAGTTTTAATAATTTTAATTAAACACTATATTTTTGCATTAATGAAATAATAAATATTAGTTACATTATGTTTTATAATTATAACAAAAAATAAAAAAAAGTTAGGTTATAGATTTTTCCTATGTGCAATAAAGAAAAAGGAAATCCATATTTTTAACAAAATAATTTTATGCCTTTTATTTAATTTACTATGTATTTAACAAGACTATTGCATTTCTATTAAAAAAATTTGCTCAAAACACGCGGGAAACGAAACTGCAGCCCACCTTTACTCTCGGGTGGGAAGCCCACCCGGGAGTAAAGGTGGGCTGCAGTTTAATTCACTCTCTTCTTGCTCCCGGTGCGTGTTACCAACCGGGAGTAAAGGTATACATTTACTCCCGGTTGGTAACACGCACCGGGAGTAAAGGACCTTTACTCCCGGCTGGTGGCTGGCACCGGGAGTAAATCTCCCTGGTATATAAGCGCCAGTGCCTAGCGCAGATCGATCCCCTCCTCTTCTTCCTCGTTGAACACCGCCGCCCTTTCTCTCTTCTTCCTCGCGCCGCCGCCGATTCATCTTCCCCTGCGCATCAGCCCACCGTCGTGACACCGGAGCCCGCGCCTCGCCTCGTGCGGCCACCGCCGACCTCGCACCGACGACCTCGTGCGGCCCTCTACCGCGCGCGCCCGCGACCCCATCGATCTGCCTCCGCATTCGTGAGGGGAGTTCTCTCGGCTTTCTCTCTCCTAGTGCCTAGGGTTTCGCCATTCAGCGGCCAGTCGTAGTATGGGCATGGCGGGGTCGCATGGCCGTGGCGAGGATGATGGCGCGGTGCCATGTGGCTTGCTCGTGGCTATGGAGTTTCACGGCCGGGAATGGGGGGATGGCCGACGCGCGGTGGCGTGCGAGCTGAAGGAGAGCAGAGGATTGACGGTGATGTTGTGCAATTTTTTTTTATTTTCTTGCAAAACATGTAATTGAGAAATTGCCTGGCCATTTTGTGGCATTTTATTATGCATTAAGACTGGACCGGCCATCCCAAAATTGTATGCCTATTTTCATGTCATCTTATTATGCATTTTACTTTGACGGTTGTTCATAAAATGTTCTCAAATAGTAAATCAAGGCAATTGAATTGCTTTTCAAAGTAGAGTTTGCAATGCTATATATTGACATTTGTACTGTGTTTTGCAAAAAGAAAAAAAACATGTGGACATGCATGAATGATATATAATATACTCCTTTTGATCACAGCCCCGGCCCGACGCGCGGGCCACACCCTCCAGCGCATTGACCGCAGCCCCAGCCCAGGCCGCTCCGCGCCGACGATGCCCTCCACCGCACCGACACCGCCCTGGCCCGCCTCACGTCGTCGTCGTCAGCACGCCGGCCCACCTCACGTCATCGTCGTCAGCACGTCGGCCACCGCGCCGACACGGCCCGGCCCGCTCTACTGCGCCGACCACCGCCCCAGCCCACTCTACGCCGACATCGAGACCACGCCTCTCGTCTTGCCGTACGTCCTTGTCCTCGATCGCGATCCATATGTTTTCGTCATTTGTATTCATATGCATGTATATATACGTCGCGGAGCACCGCCGCCTCGTTCGCCCATGCGTTTCTATGTATACGGCGGAGCACCGCCGCCCTCGTTCGCCCTAGGGTTTAGGGTTTATATGGCGGAGCACCGCCACCCTCGTTTGCCCTAGGGTTTAGGGTTTATACGGTGAAGCACCGCCGCCCTCGTTCGCCCTAGGGTTTAGGGTTTATATGGCGGAGCACCGCCGCCCTCGTTCACCCATGTGTACAAACATATATACGGCGGAGCGGAGCACCGCCACTCTCGTCACACCGCCCTCTCGCGCGGTCTAGTCAATCAACATTCGTATTATCGTTATCGTTAACGCTAAACAATCACACTAGGGCGAATTGTGTCGGTGACTAGGGCGAACCGCGTTGTTGATGTCACCGACGTGGTTTGCCCTAGTCACCGACGCAATTCGCCCTCGGCCGTTTATGTATAGCCCTAATTCGCCCTAGTACCGACGCAGTTCGCCCTAGTGTGGCGAATTGCATCCGTGACCGAGGGGCAAGATTTAATAATGCATATTGTTCATAGATTTTACGCATGTAAGTAAAGATTTGACGTACTATATATTGGTTTTGTTTTTTGAAGCTAGATGGCCGACCCGAGAAACATGGATGAGGAGGAGTTGATGATGAATTTGATCAACACTGGCACTCAAGTTGCCGGTCGATGATGGTGCTAAAAATAACGTGCAAGAGGATGCAGATGACGGGAGTCAGTATTTAGCTCTTGAACAAAATGAGCAACAACATATTGGCCAAGTATATATTTTTATTATTAGCTATATATATTATCAAATGTCTTATGTGTGCTCATGACATTAAAAATAATGTTTATGTTTTGTAGCCCTCTGGATCGACATCAACAACTACAACGAAGAGTAAAAATGTTCGAGGTCACAAAAAACCATTGGAGGGCCGCTTCATCATCTCAGAGTTCAATGTGGATACAGGCGAACCGGGGGGGGCCAAATAAAACGAAATTCGTGCACCACTGTGGTTACCTTGTAAGGGACCGGCTCCCGATCGGTACCCGCGAATGGAAGAAGAAGACCAATGCTCCTCATATCAGTTTTGTCTCCGATCGTGACAAGACGTTAATTTGAAAAGATGTCTTGGTACAGTTCACGCTCCAAACAGATGGTTATGATGATATAATAGATGGTGATGAGTTGAAGGAGCGAGTTAGGGATTGGGCAATGAAGAAGATGGCCACCCAGTTTCAGACTTGGAAGAAACACCTATACACGACGTATGTCAAGAAGAACATAGTTGTAACACCCTAATTTAGAATTTTCTAAAAAAATAGTCAAATTGATTTATTTAAGCAATTTATGTGAGCATTCAAACATAGGAAAGTAATATTTTTTATAAAACTAAAATCAAATATAAGATTAGCTACAAGTGATGCATACATGCTGCTGCATATTATTTTGTGAATGTTTGGTATTGATCAAAAATTTCAAAGAGAATTGAAATTTGAATTTAAAATGCTTTTGGAAAATTTGTTTGGAAAAAAAAGGAAAATTCTTTCTTTTCTCCCCTCCTCTATTTTTAGCCCGAGCTGACGCTTCTTGATTCGGTTCGGCCTCCCCTCAAGGCGTCCATGCTACTGCCCAACCTAGCACCGGTCACCTCCCCTCCCCTTCTCTCTCTCTGTTCCGCTAGCCTCCCCCTTGTTCTCCTCCTCTCTGTTTAATCTCAACCGTCCATCAGCGAGATCAACGGCCATCGATGGATCGATATACCCTTCATGGGTAAATTAGCTAAAGAGACCCTGAGCTTTTCTAAGTCCTAACCCGCAGTCCAAAGCGCATTTCCCCGAGTACGCATTCTCGTTTTGAAAACGAAAAGTTCACTGCTTTAGTCCAAAATACGTTTTCAGTATTTACAAAAATGTCATTTGAACTGTTTTGCTTATAAAATCGTCGTTTTAGCTTCGAATTGATCCGTTCAAATCGCGTTAGCTTCGCAATTCCATAATCTACATGTTAGAACCACTGTTAGTCAAGTTTGGAACTTTCTAATTACATGGTTAGATTTAATTAAATATATTGCTATAGGAAATTCCGTTTAAATCATAACTTTTGCGTTTGAGCTCCGTTTTTCGTGAACTTCGCATTGACGTGATCGTAGCGAGACGTAGATTATTTTCATAAACATTTTATCTTATTTTCTATACTGTTGGTGTACTGTTCTAATTATAGGATTGTTTGCTTTGCATGAATGCCGTTGGAATGTTGTATGTTGCCGTGTTGGTCGCGTTCAGACGGTGAGGAGAACGTTGGAGACCAAGAATTCTTCGACGACCAACAGGACCAGCAAGAGTTTGTGAACCAAGGCAAGTATAGCATGGGCCTACCTTGATGTCCTATTCACTTTAATCATTTACTCATGTGCATGTGTCTAATTTTGGTAACCATAAGGACATTCTAGTCATTGATGACTTGTTCCCTTGACTCCTATGGGGTAATTGCATATGGGTAGATTGCTAGTGCTCTAACTGAACATGATCTACATGATGATGAATGGTTCTATGGAACCAAAAGTATAACATGATTTATAACAACTGTTCCATAGGGCGAAGGTGCAAATGACTTTTGATCATGTTGCTCCTGGCCCTCCATAAAGACTTATCTATCGGCAAAAGTTGGGACTGACAGTGCAACCAGGAGAGTCCTATGGCTCTGACTTTAGCTCAGTAATAGTACCTTTTCTAGCTTGTTAGAGGTTACCTTTATGGTGCAAAAGGGGCTTGCCACGTTGGGTATAGGGCTGCCTCTGTTCCTATGTGTATAGCCACGATGGATATGTGCCATAGGAAAGGGGGGTTCCTACATCTGCCTGCCGAGAAAATCTAGCGGCCCTAACTTGTTAGAGAAACCTATGAAATGGCTTCATAGTGTACCCTGCCCGCTCACCTTGGCAGTGATGTGAGAGTAATTAACCCGGGCATATGGGGATCACAACTCGCGGTGAATGTGCACCACCTCTACAGAGGGTTACAAACTGTTATAACAGTCGTGCTCACGGTCACGAGCGGCCCGGAAAACTCACAGAATAATTGGTTACTCATTGTTGTTCATTTATGATGGTTTATGATGATATGAGCCAAATGATGCTGATATCTGATTAAGTGGGTTTAAATGGGAGCTTAAGCATAACTTGATAATACTTGATAATAAAATCTTGACTTACTAAAAGTGCTAACTGCAGTAAACCAGTGTCAACCTTTTTGAGCCTCATGAACCCCATGTTATCTTGTTGAGTACGGGATGTACTTACGCTTGTTTATTTTCTTTATTTGGATAAAAATCCCGGATGGGTACAGATGACAACGTGTATGAGGAGTTTTCTGAGGATTATTAGGCTTGTGGTCAACCAGTTGACCTTCCCTGTGATGGTGTTCCACGAGAGAGAGTTATTTTTCATTTTCCGCTGTGATGTATAAGACTAGGTTATGTTATTATCGTGATGTAAGATACACTGTGATGATACTCTTTTATAATTTGTTAGCTTGTGTGTGTGATTGATCCCTGGGCACACATGAGTTAGTGCATTTAATTTTATCCTTAAAATTAGGTGTGACAAATTGGTATCAGAGCCGTGTTGACTGTAGGACGCAAGCCTAGTTAGAAAAATGTCGTTTTAGCGTCTTTGCTCCTCTGGTTTCTTGCTTACTGTCTTATTCTTGTTATTTTATTAAAACATTTATGCTTTTCATACCTTAATCTATTATATAAAATTGTTGATTCTAATTCTATCTCACTTTAAATCTATAGATGTCTCATAACCCGAAGACTGCTTGCCTCAGCACTGCTGGCTATCGTGCTATGTTCACCCCACGTGCTCCACAGGCGGAGAAGGAGATTGTGATCATCTCCGACGACGAGGAGATGGCTACCCCGACGCCTGCACCTGCTCCTACACCAGCTGTCGCACCAGTCTATCCTATCGTATCTTCACTTGAGGAGTCGACGGCTACTTCCCCTACACCTGCACCATCCCCAGCTATCCCCGTGGTGGATGAGGAGATAGGCTGGAAGTGCAAGTACTACTTCAAGCATGGACACCGCTTGGAACGACTACTTCAAGCATGGCCTACTACCACACCCTCCTCACTCAAGTGCTGGACGACTACTACCCCGACCTGCACGCCTCCATCAGCTACCACTGTGCAGAGTACCAGCATCCATTGGAGGCTACCTTCTGGAAGGTAGAGCTGGTGGTCACCGCTTGGAACGACATCAAGAATGGACATGAGGTGGAGACTGTCCATCGTGCCCCTGCTAGGAGGGCCCATGCCTTGGATGGCATGGAGGATGCAGCACAGGACGCCTACATCCACTACCATGGTCGTCGCTTTGAGGCCATGAGGGAGGATCGCTTCAGGTTCCTTCCTCGCAATGATCATGAGGGTGTTTGGCTGGTCTTGGCTCCACCAGAGAGTGACCCAACTCTGGAAGCAACGGTGCAGCATGTCCACACTATGCAGGGGGTGGATGAGAAAGTCAAAGGAGAACTGCGTGCATCCCAGAGGGCTGAGAGACGCCTCCAGAAGCAAGTGGATGAACTTTGAGCTCAACTTGGGCAGCCATCCATCTACAAGAAGAAGCGCCGGTCCTTCACCATGATTGACACCGCTCCATAGGTGTTAGGTGCCTTGATCTAGATTACCACGTCGTTAGTTCGTGTTTCATATTTAGTCTTGTTTGGTCTTGTGAACTTGGATGATTAGATGTTTAATTTGTGAACTTGGTTGATTTGGTATTTGTTTGATTGCTGGAAGTTTGTGGGCATGTCCACAACTTTCTTAGATTGGAACCTTAAGTTTAGAATGAAATTTTAATGCAGATGTTTTGCTTTATCTTATCTCTGCTGTGCTGATTTCTGGAGCAGCCTATGTTCTTTATCTGGTATCTCGAAATCTGGGCTGTCAAAAATTCTGAAATTTTTGTGGAGATAGACTTCTGTATCTTTCAAATGTCTCTGGAATGACGTCAATAGCTGTTCAGGTTTGTGAGATCTCGCTGACACAAGTTGATGTTCCTGTGCTGTCTGGAACCCAGAACAGATTCGGTTTAGCTCTACTTTTGACCATGTGTGTGTTAGAATCTGTAAAAGTGATCTAAATAAAAGTTGTAGCTGATCTCCTAAGCTTTCTAACAAATCTTGGTGCACCTCTGTTGGATCTCTAAAACTCGAGTTATAACAGTTTTACTGAACTGCTGAATTTGAATCTTGTCCAGAAAATTCTCAGCAGTGTTTCTTATCTTTTGTAAGCTCTCTATAATTGGAAAATCTCTAAATTTTGCACATTTGTTGGAAAACAGATGGCCACAAGAGGAGGAAGAGGCAGAGGCTGTGGTCGTGGACATGATGCTCTCATAAATCCACCACCACCGCCACCAGTGACTGTGGAACAGTTGATGGGAATGCAAGCGCAGTTGATGCAAGCAATGATGCAATGCTTGGATAATGAACCTGCAAGAGTACCACCGCCTGTTAAAGTTAGAGACAAGCATGGAGAATTCATGAAGGGTCGCCCTCCTGTGTTCACTCATGCCTCAGATCCTATGGAGGCAGATGATTGGTTGCGTGCTATAGAGAAGCAACTTAACATAGCACAATGCAACGATCTTGAGAAGGTGTTGTATGCTTCTAGTCAACTCCAGGGAGCAGCTCAGGATTGGTGGGATTCTTTCCAGTACGGACATCCCAACAATGCTCCTGCTATCACCTGGCAGGAATTCAAGGACAATTTACGGTCATACCATATTCCCGATGGACTAGTGGAACTGAAGCAAGAAGAATTCAGGTCCCTCAAGCAAGGATCCATGACTGTGGCGGAGTATCAGGACAAGTTCACACAACTATCACGCTATGCTCCAAATGATGTAGCGAACGACAAGGATAAGCAACGCCGTTTCCTTAAGGGACTCTATGATGGATTGCAGCTCCAGCTGATGTCTAATACTTACCCTAACTTCCAGTCTTTGGTGAATCGCGCTATCGTGATTGACGATAAGCGCAAGGAGATGGAAGCTAAGAAGAGGAGGCTACAAGGGCAAGCTTCTAGAAGCAACACTCACCCATGTGCTTATCCCCAGCAAGGTTTTCAGCAGAGGAATCAAGGACCAACTCACCAGGGAAACCGTGGTCAGTATCCTCAATGGAACCAGTTCCAGCAATGCCCTCAGTACCAGCAACAGTATGGTAATCAGCGTCCCCCGCAACAGACTAGCAATCCGGCAACCCGCCAGGGACCATCCAACAATGCTCCTGTGAAGAGTGGTGCACCCAATAACCCCAATGCATGCTACCATTGTGGAGAAGTAGGTCACTATGCTCATCAGTGTCCAAAGAAGCAGAACCAGCAGGCTCCTCAGGACCAGAATGGCAATCAGAAGTTCAACGCCCGACCACCTCACACTGCGAAGGTGAACTATGTGTCATCTGATGCAGCTCAAGAGACGCCAGAGGTCATGTTGGGTACGTTCAGCGTCAACTCTATCTCTGCTACAGTACTTTTTGATTCTGGTGCTTCGCATTCTTTTATTTCCCAAGCTTTTGTTAGAATGCATAGCATACCTTTGTGTGCCATGAAAAACCCCATACTAGTAAATTCCCCGGGAGGTAGTATGCCCGCTTCATATTGGAGTCCCTCAACTAGCATTTCCTTAAGGGGGGTAGACTTCAAAGTGAAACCAATTGTGTTGAGAACAGCGGGAATTGATCTTATTCTGGGAATGGATTGGATGAAACAACACCGGGCAGTGATTCAGTGTCAGGAGAAATCTGTGGTTGTGACATCACTCAATGGAGATAGAATCTGTGTGGAAGTGGTAGTGCAAGCTCAGCCTACAGCCACAGTGAACCAGCTAGATGGTGAAGCCAATGGACAAGATCGTGTCGTGGAGTATTTCCCGGATGTCTTCCCCGATGACTTGCCAGGTATGCCACCTGACCGAGACATTGAATTCATTATTGAATTATTACCTGGAACTGCACCAATAGCTAAACATCCATATAGAATGGGGGTTAATGAATTAGAAGAGCTTAAGAAACAGCTAAAAGAGTTGCAAGAAAAAGGTTTCATACGTCCCAGTTCTTCCCCATGGGGGGCACCTGTGATCTTTGTGGATAAGAAGGATGGTAGTCAATGGATGTGTGTGGATTACCGTTCACTTAATGAGGTTACAATCAAGAATAAATACCCTTTGCCTAGGATTGATGATTTGTTTGATCAGTTGAGAGGAGCCCATGTGTTCTCCAAGATTGATCTCCGCTCTGGTTATCATCAGCTAAAGATTCAAAACTCGGACATACCCAAGACAGCATTCACTACACGGTATGGATTATATGAGTACACCGTTATGTCTTTTGGATTGACTAATGCACCTGCATACTTCATGTATCTGATGAATAAGGTGTTCATGGAGTTTCTGGATAAATTTGTGGTGGTATTCATAGATGACATACTAATATTCTCTAAGACTAAAGAAAAACATGCTGAACATATAAGGTTGGTCTTGCAAAAGCTTAGAGAGCATATGTTGTACGCTAAGCGGAGCAAGTGTGAGTTTTGGTTGAAGGAAGTCTCTTTTCTGAGTCATGTTGTCTCCAATGGTGGAATAGCAGTGGATCCAGGCAAAGTGCAAGATGTATTGAATTGGAAACCACCAACCACTGTAAGTGAGATTCGTAGCTTTTTGGGATTGGCTGGATACTACAGAAGGTTCATTAAAGGTTTTTCCAAGCTAGCCAAGCCTATGACAGCTTTGTTGGAAAAGAATGCTAAGTATGTATGGTCGGATAAATGCCAGGCAAACTTTGATGAGCTAAAGAAGAGATTGACTACAGCTCCAGTATTAATTTTGCCCGATTTAAGCAAGAACTTCTCTATTTATTGTGATGCATCCTGTTTGGGCCTTGGATGTGTGCTTATGCAAGAAGGAAGGGTGGTGGCATATGCATCTAGATAACTAAGGAAGCATGAGTTGAATTACCCTACTCATGACTTGGAATTGGCAGCTGTGGTTCATGCTTTGAAGATCTGGAGACATTATCTAATTGGACATAAGAGTGATATCTATACTGATCATAAGAGTTTGAAGTATATCTTTACCCAATCAGATCTAAATCTAAGGCAATGTCGTTGGTTGGAATTGTTCAAAGACTATGATTTGGAAGTGCATTATCACTCGGCAAAGGCAAACGTCGTAGCTGATGCACTTAGCAGAAAGAGCTATGTCAATGGACTTCAGATGACATCTATGTCAGCAGAGTTGTGTGCCAAAATGGAGTATCTCAATTTGAGTTTTGTCACTAATGCAATGGAATTGGTGATAGAGCCTACTTTGGAACAAGAGATACGCAAAGGTCAATTGGAGGATGAAAAACTTAAGGAGATAGCAGAGAATGTAGTGCTTGGAAAGGCACCCGGATTCAGAATGGATGAGAATGGCACTCTTTGGTTCGGAAAAAGGATATGTGTACCTAAAGTGAAGGCTATCCATGATGCAATTCTGCAAGAGGCCCATGAGGTCTGCTTATTCTATACATCCCGAAAGTACTAAAATGTACTTGGATCTCAAGGAAAGTATTGGTGGTATGGTTTGAAGAGAGATGTGGCAGAGTATGTGGCTTTGTGTGACACTTGTCAAAGAGTGAAAGCTGAGCATCAAAGACCTACAGGGTTGCTACAACCAATGAAGATTCCTGAATGGAAATGGGAAGAAGTTGGTATGGATTTTATCGTAGGGTTGCCCCGCACTCAAAGAGGTTATGATTCAATATGGGTAATAGTGGATCGACTCACCAAGGTTGCTCACTTTTTACCAGTCAAGACTACCTATACAGGTGCAAGACTAGCAGAGTTGTACATGGAAAGAATAGTGTGCTTACATGGTGTTCCCAAGAAGATTGTGTCAGATAGAGGCACTCAGTTTATATCGCAATTCTGGCATAAAGTACATAGATCTTTGGGGACAAAGTTGAATTTCAGTTCTGCTTACCACCCGCAAACTGATGGACAGACTGAAAGGATCAACCAAATTTTGGCAGATATGTTGAGAGCTTGTGCATTACAGTATGGTGATAGTTGGGATAATAGTCTGCCATACGTAGAGTTCTCGTACAACAACAGTTATCAGAAGAGTCTCAAGATGGCACCTTTCGAGGCGTTGTATGGACGAAAATGTAGAATGCCTTTGTTCTGGAATCAAACTGGTGAAACACAAGTGTTTGGACCCGATGTCCTTAGAGACACGGAAGAACAAGTGAGAATGATTAGAGACAATTTGAGAGTGGCTCAGTCCCGACAGAAGAGTTACGTTGATACTCGTAGAAGAGAGCTGACTTTCGAAGTTGGTGATTATGTGTATTTGAAGGTGTCGCCAATGAGAAGTGCGAAAAGATTCAATATGAAGGGAAAGTTAGGACCAAGGTATATTGGACCTTTTAAGATCCTAGAGAGACGTGGAGAAGTAGCTTATCAGTTGGAACTACCTGAGAGTTTGTCAGGTGTGCACGACGTGTTCCATGTTTCCCAATTGAAGAAGTGTTTGAAGGTACCAGAAGAGCAAATTCCTTTAGAAGAACTTGCTGTTAAGGAAGACCTTACTTATGAAGAGTATCCGATAAAGATCTTGGAAACTGCCGAAAGAGTTACGAGAAGCCGAACCATAAAGATGTGCAAGGTGCAGTGGAATCTGTATACAAAGGATGAAGCTACTTGGGAAAGAGAAGAGGATCTGAGAAAGTCATACCCACAACTGTTTGAGTAAGCAATCACCCGAATCTCGAGGATGAGATTCATCTTAAGGGGTAGAATTGTAACACCCTAATTTAGAATTTTCTAAAAAAATAGTCAAATTGATTTATTTAAGCAATTTATGTGAGCATTCAAACATAGGAAAGTAATATTTTTTATAAAACTAAAATCAAATATAAGATTAGCTACAAGTGATGCATATATGCTGCTGCATATTATTTTGTGAATGTTTGGTATTGATCAAAAATTTCAAAGAGAATTGAAATTTGAATTTAAAATGCTTTTGGAAAATTTGTTTGGGAAAAAAAGGAAAATTCTTTCTTTTCTCCCCTCCTCTGTTTTCAGCCCGAGCAGACGCGCCAGCCTGGCTTGGCCTCCCCCTGGCGTCCCGCGCTGGCCCAGCCCAGCATCGGTCGCCTGCCTCCCCCCTTCTCCTCTGTTCCGGCCAGCCCCCCCCCTTGTTCTCCCTCCTCTGTTTAATCTCAACCGCCCATCGCGAGATCAACGGCCACCGGTGACTGATATCCCTTCTCGGGTAAATTAGCTAAAGAGACCCTGAGCTTTTCTAAGTCCTAACCCGTAGTCCAAAGCGCATTTCCCCGAGTACGCATTCTCGTTTTGAAAACGTAAAGTTTACTGCTTTAGTCTAAAATATGTTTTCAGTATTTACAGAAATGCTATTTGAACTGTTTTGCTTATAAAATCGTCGTTTTAGCTCCGAATTGATCCGTTCAAATCGCGTTAGCTTCATAATTCCATAATCTACATGTTAGGACCACTGTTAGTCAAGTTTGGAACTTTATAATTTCATGGTTAGATTTAATTAAATATATTGCTATAGTAAATTCCGTTTAAATCATAACTTTTGCGTTTTAGCTCCGTTTTTCGTGAACTTCGCGTTGACGTGATCGTAGCGAGACGTAGATTATTTTCATAAACATTTTATATTATTTTCTATACTGTTGGTGTACTATTCTAATTATAGGATTGTTTGCTTTGCATGAATGCCGTTGGAATGTTGTATGTTGTCGTGTTGGTCGCGTTCAGACGGCGAGGAGAACGTTGGAGACCAAGAATTCTTCGACGACCAGCAAGACTAGCAAGAGTTTGTGAACCAAGGCAAGTATAGCATGGGCCTACCTTGATGTCCTATTCACTTTAATCATTTACTCATGTGCATGTGTCTAATTTTGGTAACCATAAGGACATTCTAGTCATTGATGACTTGTTCCCTTGACTCCTATGGGGTAATTGCATATGGGTAGATTGCTAGTGCTCTAACTGAACATGATCTACATGATGATGAATGGTTCTATGGAACCAAAAGTATAACATGATTTATAACAACTGTTCCATAGGGCGAAGGTGCAAATGACTTTTGATCATGTTGCTCCCAGCCCTCCATAAGGAGTTATCTGTCGGCAAAAGCTGGGACTGACAGTGCAACCGGGAGAGTCATATGGCTCTGACTTTAGCTCAGTAATAGGACATTTTCTAGCTTGTTAGAGGTTACCTTTATGGCGCAAAAGAGGTTTGCCACGTTGGGTATAGGGTTGCCTCTGTTCCTATGTGTATAGCCGCGATGGATATGTGCCATAGGAAAGGGGGGTTCCTACATCTGCCTGCCGAGGAAACCTAGCGGCCCTAACTTGTTAGAGAAACCTATGAAATGGCTTCATAGTGTACCCTGCCCGCTCACCTTGGTAGTGATATGGGAGTAATTAACCCGAGCATATGGGGATCACGACTCGCGGTGAATGTGCACCACCTCTACAGAGGGTTACAAACTGTTATAACAGCCGTGCTCACGGTCACGAGCGGCCCGGAAAACTCACAGAATAATTGGTTACTCATTGTTGTTCATTTGTGATGGTTTATGATGATATGATCCAAATGATGCCGATATCTGATTAAGTGGGTTTAAATGGGAGCTTAAGCATAACTTGATAATACTTGATAATAAAATCTTGACTTACTAAAAGTGCTAACTACAGTAAACCAGTGTCAACCTTTTTGAGCCTCATGAACCCCTTGTTATCTTGTTGAGTACGGGATGTACTTACGCTTGTTTATTTTCTTTATTTGGATAAAAATCCTGGATGGGTACAGATGACAACGTGTATGAGGAGTTTCCTGAGGATTATTAGGCTTGTGGTCAACCAGTTGACCTTTCCTGTGATGGTGTTCCACGAGAGAGAGTTATCTTTCATTTTCCGCTGTGATGTATAAGACTAAGTTATGTTATTATCGTGATGTAAGATACACTGTGATGATACTCTTTTATAATTTGTCAGCTTGTGTGTGTGATTGATACCTGGGCACACATGAGTTAGTGCATTCAATTTTATCCTTAAAATTGGGTGTGACAATAGCACCAGATTTCACTGTCCCAAGCCCGATCTCAAAGCAGAGGCCCTATTGGGATGAGTTTGTACAGTACAAGACGTCGGAAGAGGGTGTGAGTCGGGTGATAAAGAACCAACGTAATGCCCAACAGAAGACATACCACCATAACTTGGGATCAGATGGCTACCCGACTGCCATTAAGAAGTAGAACAAAATGGAAGCAGACCTTCTTGCCATGGGTATCACACCAGAATCACTCAAGTGGGGAGAGCGTGCAAAGAATTGGTTTACACTGGACCAGGAGACAGGGAAGTGCGTTTATGGCACAAGACTGCAAGAAGCAGCAGAAAGATTGTTTTATGCTTAGAGAGCTACTGCTAGTGGTGCGTTCAGGCCCAACAGAGAGAAGTATGAACTGACATACGCCATCGGGACTATTGAACACGGTGGCCGAACTAGAGGCAAAGAAAGTGTCTCGTGGGAGCATGGATTCCCACAAGACAGACCTTCCTACAGAAGCCGCCAGAGAAAGAAGGAAGAAGAGGCACAGTGGCTCCAGAGGTTGGAGGAAGCGGTGCGTGAAGCACAGGAGCGGAAAAAAAACCTTGAAGCGAGAATGCAGGAGGAAATCAGAAGGCAAGTGCAAATAGCAGTGAGTGCAAGCAAGCAGGCATCAGAGCCAGGAATCAACATTAGCAAACATCAGTTGAAAAGCAGTTGCGCTTCCACAGAGATACCAAATCAAGGGGACACAGGACTGCGCTTCCCTGTGGATGACGTCACTGAACCTTGTAAATCGTGTGAGCTACACATTCCGAAGGGGAATTCCACAATCAAGGTGGCTATCGGTCTTGTTAATCCTATCGACCGAACCAAGACACCAAGGATTCATGGGAATATAATCCAAGAAGGATATGCTACCATCTTAGTAGATAAAGCTGAAAAAGGTTTTAGTGATTTGCCTCTTGACATTCCTGGAGATGATGGCGAGAAGACTCTAGGAGAAGCAGAGAAGACATTCATTCTATGGCGCAAGCGCTACATCATCATTCCCGGGATGTCGCCTCCACCTCCTCCTGAACTACCTCACCATAGGTGCGGATGAAAACACTACATCATTGATTTATATTGGCTTAAATAATTAACAATCTGCCCATAATAATATGTCATTCCTTTTTTAGCAGATCCTCCCCCAACCTAAGTCCAATTGTTCAATCGCCAGATCATCATAGTGCTCTGTACGATGACAATGTGTTGGAAGGCGAGGTTGCATCCACACCATCTCCATGGAGGTCTCCAACGCCGCAGCCGCCACCTCCAAGGAGGTCTCCAATGCCGTTGCCACCACCTCCAAGGAGGTCTCCAACGCCTCCCCCGCCCCCACCTACCAAGAAGCCAAGTACTAGCAAGAGGCCAGCCCCACAAACGAAGAACCAGTCCCCGTCGGCAAAGAAAGCCACCGTGAAACCAAGGGCTATTCCCAAAATAATATCTGAAGAGAAGGAAGAAGTAACTGATGCATATAAAAAAGATATGTCCAGATTCTATGACAAACTTAAAAAGGATCAAGAAGCAAGGAGAAACCCAGAGAAACTGTACTTCTTCATAGCTCCAGATATTCTAAGAAAAAAGGTGGCTTCTTACCAGCAACAACAACAGGAATCTCGTAAGCCGTCCAAAGCAACGTTAACGGACTATGACCGCACTCTCACCAAGTCAATTGAGACGGCACAGAAAAAGAAGCGGGCAGGGAAAGGAGTTGCACAACTCAGACAACAATCGCACCAATCAGTCCCCCCGCTAGTTGTTAGTAATGAATATGGTTTGAATTTAGGATTAATGCATCAGGCAAACATATCTCCGGATGTCGATTTGGATCACCTTGATGAATTTATTGAAGAGACTGGTCTCGACCTTTACCAGATGTTTGGTGATGGAAACATTGAGAGTGCGGCGGAGGTTGATATTTGGAAGAAAAAAATTGTACTAGGCCAGAGTCTATACAACCCTCAAGCCTTATGTGATCTAGGGACGTAAATGTACCTGCTAAACAAGTGGTACATGCAGGCGTCTACCGGTGGAGACTTCTGCGTTGGTGTTAGAATTAGAGACGAACATTGGTTCCGTGGCGATAATATTATGTATGTTGACTTTGTAGAATTTCATCAACTATGCCACCTGACCTCTCTGGACAAAGTTATCATTAGCTGCTATTGCCTGTAAGTAATAATTCTTTCGATCTATTATTAAAATCATCATATGTGTATATATGCATATAAATTATCCTAACAAGTACTATATATATGTTGATTTACAATGACAGAGTGCAGAAAGGAAGGCTGCAATAAAATTAGTTTTGTTGATCCCCATATAGTATTCAAAGACCTAGTTACTCCAAAGCCTAATTGAAAGTCTGAGTCAGAGAGTAACCTCATGAACTTCTTAGTGAACCAACGCCACAAGAAGGATATACTCTTTCCCTACAACTTCAAGTGAGTGTTAATAATGTCGATCATCCTTAATGGCTCATATGTTGATTCTAGTTAATTAATGAGTGTTATGCATTATATCCTATAAACACATGCAGCAATCACTGGATATTGATGGACATCGATCTGGTGAAAAGTCACTTGATAATCTATGACTCGATGAGAAAACCATAACAAGACTACCAAGATATGATAGATATTATCCAGAGGTAATTTCGGTATCTCTAGTAACTATATATACACACAAACATGATAATTAACTATATCTGATGACGTGGCAAATTTTTTATTGGGCAGTGTTTGGAAAACCTTTATTGAGAAGCAACACATGGGAAAATGCAAAGCGCCACTGAATGTAATCCCTTTGAAAGTAAGTCCCCTAAATCGCATCATCTTTATTAATTAAACATATAGCTTTTACCGGATCACCAGATTGGATGACAAATCTTTTTCTCGTAAAGTGGTGTCTGAGGCAAGAACAGGAGAACAACTACTGTGGTTACTATGTTTGCAAGTTTATCAAGGAGGTCTCCCAAAAAACTCCTACAGAGAGACTCAAAGTACGTTAAAAATACACTATATATTCATTTAATTATTATTATTGATTGTGTTACTATGTCTTTATATATATATATATATGTATGTATATACATATATTAATTTATTTTCCTTTAATTCAAACATGTAGGCTCGATGGTTGGAGGAAAAGGTCATACGGCAAAACCAAATCAAAGCAATTCAAGAGTCTATAGCCGGATTTTTTAATGACCAGGTCATCGATTCCAAGGGCGAGTTCTACTTCGACCCAACACTGCCATGAAAGCCAAGCTAGAGGATAAGAGAAACTTGTTATATCACAACAACTGTAATACAATCTTTTGTAATATATGCACATGAAATAATATAATGTAAAATACACATATGCATGCATGCATGTAAATATATATATGATATATATATATAGTTCTATGCTTGAATTGTGTCATTTAATACGTTCATTTTGCTTGAACCCAAACATACTATACGCGCGTGTATAAATGTATTATTAGCAGCGTACAATACGACTTCGAAAACCTATTTTGAAAAGAAAACAAAAAAATAAAAAAAAAAAAATAACCTTTAGTTCCGGTTCGTATTACCAACCGGGACTAAAGGGTGCTGGCCTCGTGGCATGTCAGGAGGCACATTTAGTCCCGGTTGGTGTTACCTATCGGGACTAAAGGTCCCGGTTCCCGACCCGGGACTAAAGGACCCCTTTAGTTCCGGATGTTTGCTCTCGGGTGGGGATCCAAGACTAGAGGGGTTCTCCACCGAAAGTAAAGCCCATCTCTGTAAAATGCTCTCCCCGCAAGAAAAGAAGAAATTAAAAGTGCAAGATTTCGGAAGTCAGCTGACCAGATAAGTCACGACGCAGTAAAAAAAGGCACAACGGAGTACCTGAAAAATCTACAGGTCACCCTATAATAAAAAGTAAAACAAAAATATCTTCCAGTCATGCATGAGAAGTCTATGCCAATATAACGCAATTCATCACTAGCTAGTTCGTTTTTCCAGTCATGAGAACTACTAGCTGGCAGACATTTTTTGCATTGACAAGTAGAAAAATATGCAAGAGAACAAATTTAAAAGTCAGACGAAGTGACCTGCCTATCTTATCGTAACCGTCTAGTCTAATAGATTTCCTCGCCATTTCCCAAAGAATCTCAGATTTATCTGGCCTCTTCCACCTGTTCAGTTCATCCTGAAGTTCTGACATCCAGGAATTTTGTGTTATAGGTATGGCAAAACTCGTCATCTTTCTTGATTTTTCAGACTCATCACACTACTGAAACTAATGTCAATTTCATCCGAAAAAATTCCGGATATTTTCCTCATCAGTTGTGCTATCAATGTCAATTGAAGGGTCTCAACCCCTCGTCACAGCAGCGATAGGTGGTAAACTTTGGCATTCACATTTCCTCGAGCGCACATACCAGCTGAGCTACACGACACATGTGGCTTATACAGCTAATGCTATTCTTTTAACTACATATTTTTAAATTTTATATTGTATATTTAACACTCAAAATAATCTCAAATGACAAATTTGTTAACAGCAAAGTTGCAGTTCTCGTGGAACTACAACTTTGATGTTGGCTTTGTCTCCATTCGATGTTGTTAATAATTGTCAAATCTTATTCGAGAACTAATATTGAATATTTGGACTTGTAAACCATCTCAAATTAAGAATCTTTCAGCTACAAAGTTTTATCTTTTTAAACTCTACAATTTTAATATAAAGTTTATCTTAATCTGATCCCATATGAAAAGTTTTGAATTTTTTTGTGCAAAACAGCTATAACTGTCAGTTCAAGCCACGAACCGGTCATGGCTTGAACCAGGAATGATAGTACCATGCCTATCACTGACTGTTGAAGTCACGAACTGATAGTGATAATCCACCTATCACTATTGATTGTCATATCACTGCCGATCACTACTAGAGAACAGACTTTAGAATGATATCCTAATTTGGCATTAGCCTCGGCATTTTTTGCCGCCGGGACTAAAAGACCCTTTAGTCCCGGTTCGTAATACCAACTGGGACTAAAGGTCCCTGCCCAACGGTCGTCCGCATGGCAGGGATCTTTAGTCCCGGCTGATATTACACCTTTAGTCTAGGTTGGTAATACCAGCCGGGACTAAAGGTTTTAGTCCCGGTTTGGGTGATACCTCGGGAATAAATATTAATCTTTAGTCCCGGTTTGGCCATCTAACCGGGACTAATTATGCCGGCCTATACACCGGCTCATTTCTTCCTCCCCGAGCCTGAGCCATTCCATTCAAACTCACTTGCCTCTCGTTCTTGACTTTGCTGTTGTTCTTGCTCTCTCCCCTCCATTGGTGTTGCTCTTCGATTTTGGAGGTAACAAACTTAATCCTCTTATGTTTTATCAAGAGCTTATCTCATTTTGTGATGTAGATGCATGTGTAACTTTATATGTTGGACTTTATTATGATTTTATATGTCATTTTTAGCTCAAAATCATATGATGATTTGCATATATGTTTGGATAAACAAAAGTTAAATTAGTTCATCAAAATCACGCCTCGCTTTCGTCCTCATCATTTGAGCACGCGCCATCCTCGCCCCCACGGCTTACGTGATCTTAGAATTAATTTTTCCATGAAAGGAAAAACTTAGAAAATAGTTAGAAAATTATAGAAAATCCGTACTAGTTGAACTTGGGGACCGTGATCATCTCGGCGAGCATTTTCTCTGCCGAGCGGTAACGGACGTCAATGAGGAGCTTTGATTCTACGAGGGAGAGCGGCAATGGTCGTGGAAGACCATGTTCCCTTCCTCGTAGAATCGGAGCTCTTCCTTGGCCAAGTACGGTGCCGTCCGATAGAGAAATGCTCGCCGAGATGATCACGTAAGCAAGGTCAACTAGTACGGATGGTTATTTATTGAAACATGTTTTTGAGCTATGTGATTTCTATGTCATTTTTAGCTCAAAATCACATGATGATTTAAAATAGTAAAATCACTTGATAGTTTGGTATTTTACTATTATACATAGTACATATTTCATGGTTTAGTTAGATAAATAAATAATTTTAGTTTTGTTTAAATATATTATTTTAGAAAATGTGAAATTTACAATAGTTTACAAAAATAAGTATAGAAAGTAGATGACAACTGGTACCGGATCCTCGGCCTTTCGTTCGGTTGCGAAACGACTGAGGCCAGAACTCCCTCTCATTATCTGCGGCAAGTGTAAGCAGAAGATTGTGATGGAGTAGCGAGTCAAGAGGCAGGGACCCAACAAGGGTCGTGTTTTCTACAAGTGCCCGGATCGCGATGTGAGTTTCTTACGTATTTGATTATTATGGCTAATTGACCTGCTTTTCTTGAATATTTTTGACTATATATTTTTTGGCTTTAATTTCAGTGGGAGGGCAATGGATGCGATGGTTGGTACTGGGAGGAAGATTATGCTACATACGTGCAAAATTCGGTTGCTGCTGATGAGGCACGAGTTGGTATTCCCTCCATCCTTCTTTAATATCATGACACACATCCTAGTTCATTTGGTGAAGGAGATTAGTATTCTGGGACCTGTGTTCTTATATAACATGTTCCCCTTCGAGAGGTTTATGGGAGTCTTGAAGAAATATGTGAAAGTCCGTTCTAAGCTGAAAGAAGCATCGCCTGTGGCTATGGAACAGAGAGAGATGTCATTGAGTTCGTGTGTTGATTTATTCCCGACCTTGCCCGATTGGCGTTCCCGAATCACGACACGAGGGGAGACTCGATGGTAAAGGAACTTTAGGAAGAAAACATATATCGGCATGGAAGACGATTATTTCAATAAAGCACACTACACAGCTTCTTCGAACTCGTCATTAGTGCATCCGTACATCGAGATACATAAGGAGTTCTTACGATCCAAGTTTCCGTGGAAGACTGAAGCTTGGATTAGGCGTCGACACATGGAAAGTTTCAAAGGGTTGGTTGCGAAAAGAATGTCAAGGCGATGACAATATTGATGAGCAATCAGTATTTATTAGCTAGGCGACCATCGTGGCATATCCTCACGTACCAAAGGTACGAGATAAATGGGAATACATTTTACACAGCTTGCCCAAGATAAAAGGAGCACCAATCAAAATAGTGGTGTTAGATAGATGGCACAGATCCAAATGGGAATATACAAACATATTATGGCCGCATAGAAGAGATATGAGAACTAGACTACGCACCTAATTTTAAAGTCCCTTTGTTCCGGTGCCAATGGGTGAAGTCAACCGGAGGAGGGTAACAATCGATAAAGAGTATGGAATGACAACAAGTGGACCTCAACAATATTGGGTACAAAGAGGAACCATTCGTCCTTCTCAGCCGATGTGAGTCGGTGTTCTATGTGAAAGACATGTCTACAAAATCAAAGAGAGGAAAAAACGAAGACATCAACTCAATGATCAATGAGGCAAAGCGCCACATAATTCTTTCTGGGAAAATAAATATAGTGGGAATTGAAGACAAGTCAGACATGTCAGAAGATTACGAAAGAAATGTCCGAATTCCACTCTTCATAGTGAAGAAAGATCCAAGCATCATGTTAAATAATGAAGACACTCCATGGTTACGACAAGATCATAACCAAGGGTCATACGTCAAGAAGAAATTCACTGTTGTGCCCGCATGATACAACGATGCATGTTTAATATATTATGTTTTAGAGACGGATATTATGTAATATGTTATGACTTCACAATTATAGATTTTGCTGAGATGATCAAACTTGGTATTCAGAGTTTTTTCATCTGAGGTCATTTAGTGTCTCATTTGAGCAAGTTTGACCAAGTCAAATTTGGTCAAATGAAAAAACAACACTTTGACTCTAGTATTATGAACTCTAAATTACTTCTAATTAAAATGTTTTGAATATCAAGTTTGTTAAACTCAAAAAGATCTACAATTGTAGTTTTGGTCAACTTTCCATTTGAGAAAGTTTGGACGGTTCAAATTTATGATTTTTAAATTTCGACGCCTACAAACTAGTTTTCGGAACCCTAGATTGTCTCAAATTGAAAAGTTTTGAATACCAAGTTTGTTAAGCTCATCAATATATACAATTCTTATATAGGCCATTTTTTCATTTGAAAAAGCTGTAGAACAAAAAGTTCAAATACTACATTTTTTAGAAAGTTTATTTTCAAGAAATTGTGATAGGTTCAATAAAAATTTCTCAAATGGGAATTTTGGTCAAAATTGTAGATCTTGAAAAAAAACTTGAAACATTGAGGTCGTGTCTCATAGCAAGTTTGACCATAATGTGATAATAAAAAAAAACAACCTATCGAATATATTAGTTTTATTAATTTTACCAAGTTACAAACTCATATTTTTTTTGCATTAACAAAATATTTAGTATTAGTAACATTTATATTCTATATTCATAAAAGAAATTAAAAATATCTTTTAGGTTACAAAAAATTTTCCTATTTACAATAAATAATTAGTTAATCAATAGTATTTTTTGAAAAAAATAAATATTGCAAAATATTGAAAATTGTAGATCTTGGAATTAATTGATTAACCTAGTATTAAACAAAATCAAAATCCTGTGCCTTTTATGAACCAATTACTTCTAATTAAAAAGTTTTGAATATCAAGTTTGCTCAAAAATTTCTACAATTGTAGCCTTGGTCAACTTTCCATTTGAGAAAGTTTGGACCAGTTCAAGATTTTTAAATTTCGACTAAAACTAGTTTTCAAACCCTGATTGTCTCAAATTGAAAAGTTTTGAATACCAAGTTTGTTAAGCTCATCAATATATACAATCCTTATATAGGACATTTTTTCATTTGAAAAAGTTGTACTAAAAAATACCATTTTCTTTAGTCCCGGCTTCAACAAAAATTTCAGGGGTCAGCCGAGAAAAATTGAAGGGACGTGGACCTTAATAGTCCTATCGAATAATATTAGTTTTATTAATTTTAAGTTACAAATATACTAAAAAATCCTTTAGTAGTAACATTTATATTCTATATTCATAAAAGAAATTAAAACTTTAGGTTACTAAAGGGTCCTATTTATAATAAATAATTAGTTAATCAATAGATTTTTTTTAAAATAAATATTGCAAAGTATTATGTTCATCTTGATCTCTAGTATTAAACTCAAAATCGCCAATGTTGGCGGGTTGCCAAAATTTCAGCCTTGATCCGGTCCGCAAGAACCGGGACGAGCAATTTGGTTGCCAAAAAATACTCTGCTAGTCCGCTAGTAATACCAACTAGGACTAAAAGCCTTTAGTCCGCCTTGTAAAAGCGGCCGGGGCAAGGGTTGGATTCTCTGGGACTAAATGTCCTAGTCCCCGGCTATATATATATCGAGCGTCAGATCATCTTCGATCTCTTCTCCGTCGCTCAGCCCGCTTTGTCAGCGCCATCCGACCCCACCCCCCATCGTCACGACGCCTCCCGTCTCATTGCTTTCACCGCACCACCCACCCTGTCATCGGCCTTCTGCCCTCACTCTCGTCTCTAAATCGCTGCTCTCCCGATCGGCCATGTTTTTTAGATTTTTTTTACAAAGTCTCGGTTGTATGTTAGATTAAAATGTATTAAATTTTAATTAGTAGTTTATTGTTAGTTTTTTAGTTATTTTTTAGATAGTTTTTGATATATGTTAGATTTAAATGTATTAAAATTTAATTAGTATTTTATTTAGATAGTTTTTTTAGATAGTTTTTTATTATAGTTTTTTATATATGTTAGATTAAAATGTATTATCTATTACTAGTTTATCTAATTTCATGTTAGATTTATTTAATTGGATTTAGTAATTATATATTCTATCTCTCTATATATATCTAGAGAGAGATTCTATATGTATACATATGTACTTAATTATTTCTTTATGTATATATACATGTACTTATTTTCATGTGTTGAGAGAGAGAGAAAATTATATCTAGAGAGACATTCTATGTGTTATCACATGCATATCTAGAGATATAGACATATGCACTTATTTCTATGTGTTGAGAGAGAGAAAATATATTGTATCATTCTATGTGTATATATATACATGTATTTATTTCCATGTTTTTGGATCGAAAGTGTTTTTGATTCGATTCCAAAGCCTATACCTTATTATTGTTTATCCTTATGAAATATTATGTGTTATTATATTTAATTGGATTTAGTAATTCTGTATGTGTTATCACATGTACTTATGTTATGTACCATAGTAGTTCTATCTATGTGTTATCTTGAAGATACAAATGGCTGCTCCGGATGATAACTTGAGTGATGACATAATGGCGGATATTATCAACGCCGGCACCAATGTGGATGTAGATGACACGAGTCAGTACTTTGCTGATTATGAGGATATCCTGAATATGCCGATGGTTGAAGATCAACAAATTGTCACGCAAGAAAATACTAGCGAGGTATATTCGATTATCTATCATCTCTTATAGATGCATGCATACGTATATTTGTTGTTAATCGTTGTGTTTCTACTCATGTAGCTGGTCTCTGGATCTACATCAACCACCGAAAGTCCGAGGGCCAAAAAAACCATTAGAGGGCCATTTCATAATATCAGAATTCGACACCGACACCGGCAAACCATTGGGACCACATGCTCAGACATATGTCAATCAATATGGGTTCATTGTAAGGGATAGGATCCCAGTTAGTGCTCGTGAATGGAAGCAGAAGATATCCGCTCCTAATATTAGTTTTGTATCTTATCGTGACAAGAACCTAGCTTGGAGAGATATCACTCAGCATTTCACATTACAAGCAAATGATGCTTTGAAGGAGCTAGTGAGGGATTGGACAATGAAGAAGATGGCAACATTGTTCCAGAGTTGGAAGAAGACATTGTATAAAAAGTTTATCTTGAAGAATGCTACGGCGGATTTCAATGCTAAGGCGTTTGTCAAGTTGAAGTCCCATTGGGATGCCTTCGTAGAATACAAGACATCTCAAGACAGTGAGGAACGTGTGATGAGGAATCGGCAGAATGCCCGATAGAAGCAATACCATCATCGCATGGGATCAGGTGGTTATAGGAGTGCTATTCCCAAGTGGCAGAACCTAGAAGCAGAGATTACTGCCAAGGGAATCATACCTGAAACAATAGAGAAGAACTAGCCTCAACGCGCGAAGAATTGGTTCTACGCTCATGGGGGAAGCCTAGACCCAGACACTGGCAAGCTAATTTTCGGCCAAAAAATTGAGAGAGCAACACAGAGACTAGCTCGTGCTAGGGAAGAAGCTGATAGTGGTGTTTTCAAGCCCAACAGAGAGAAGGATGAATTGACATATGCCCTAGAGAATCCCGAACATGGTGGTCGAACAAGAGGCTATAGGGCGGTTTCGTGGCTACACGCATTCCCAGCAGACAAGGATACCTACAGAAGCCGCCAAAGAAAGAAGGATGAGGAGGCAGAACAAATCCATGCATTGGAGCAATTTGTTGATGAGTCACGACAAGCATTGCTTGAATCACGTGAACGAGAAAAATCTCTTGAGGCAAGAATGTAGGAGGAGATCAAGAGGCAAGTGCAGCTAGCAATGAGTCAAATGCAATCGCAATCAACGCCGGGAGTCACCATTAGCCCCGTTGGTCAGATGAAAAGTAGTTGTGCTTCCACGGAGCTACCAGTTATTCAAGATGACGCTGGGTTGCGCTTCCCTGTTGATGACATTACCGAGCCTCTAACAACATGTGAGCTGCACATTCTAGATGGTAATAATGCATCAATCATAGTGGCTGTCGGGGTTGTATCTCCAATAGACCGAACGAAGACACCAAGAATCCATGGGTCAATTATTCAACCTGGATATGCTAGCGTCTTGGTCGATAGAGTGCTCAAAGGTTACAACAATGTTCCTCTTGACATTGAAGGCGGTGATGGGGAGAAGACACTAGGAGAAGCAGAGAAGACATTTATTCAATAGCGCAAATGGTTCATCATCATTCCTGGGGCGCCACCGCTTCCCCTACCTCACCCTAGGTACGAATGAAAGTGAATGAAATATTATTTTCCATTAATTTTCTATTGGCTTCAAAAATAATTGACACACAACTTGTTTTTGTAGTAGGGTCTCCCCCCAGCCTAGCCCAATCATTCATTCCCCATCTCATCACAGCGTCGCGGGGGGCGAGACGACTTTATCCCCATGGCGATCACCAACTCCTACACCGGCCCCATCGCCTCCACAATGATCTCCAACTCCTACACCGGCCCCACCGCCTCCACAACGATCTCCAACGCCTCCACGCCGGTCTCCACCAACATCGGCCTCATCGCCTCCACGCCGGTCTCCAACACCGCCCCCACCCCCTCCACAGCGACGCACTACAAAAACGTCTAAGGTTCCGACGGCAAAGAAGACCCCGAGAAAAAGAGTTATTTCTCAAGAAATACTTCCTGAAAAGACTGATGAGCAAATAGCAGCTGAAGAAGACAAAAAAGTGAAAGATTTTTTTATAGATATCAAAAACAAGAGTCAAGCGAAGCTTAAGGAGAAGCCGTACTTTTACATACCACGAGATGTGCTGAGGCAGAAGGTCGATGCTCACAAGAAAAAGATGATTGAACTTCGTAAGCCTTTGCCACTATCAGACTATGACCGCTCCCTCGTGAAGTCACATGATGCAGATAAGAAAAGGAAAAGAGCATCAGAGAAGGATGTCCCACAGCTCGGACAACAGAAGCAACCAATGCAAAATCTTGTTGTTGCTAATGAATATGGTTCCAACATAGAAGTCTATCGACCAGACAACTCTGGAGAAGTGTCGGTTCAAGCCCTTAATGTTTTTTTTGAAGATACTAGTTTAACCTTGGATCAATTGACGGGCAAAACTCCAATCCAGAACCTGGAAGTTGATACCTGGAAGACTTATAAATATGGCAAAAGTCTGTACAACCCTGCGGCTCTGAATGAATTGGGTACGCAAATGTACTTGCTCAACAAGTGGTATATGCAGGCGTGTGGCAGGGGTGAGCAGTGGATCTTTGTCAGATTTAGAGACCATCATTACTTCCATGGCGATGACATCTTACATATTAGTTTCAAAGAATTGCATCAACTATACCACATGGACGCTCTGGACAAATCAATCATTAGCTCCTTTTGTTTGTAAGTGATTCTTACTTTTATTTAATAAACTCACTTCCATGCGTACGTGTATATAATTATCCTCACATGTAACTTATATTTATATACAGATTCCAGATGTCAGAGCTCCAAAGAATACAAGACACCAGTGTTGGCTTCATTGATCCTTATATCGTATTCAAAGCCGGTATTATTGTCAAGGAGCGGTGGGTATCTGAAGCACAGGAGAATATCATGATGTTCTTCGTGAAGCAGCACGACAAGACAACAATACTTTTCCCGTACAACTTTGAGTAAGTGTTAATAATAATGTAGTCTACACATTTTATGTAATATCAATACAACTTATATGCATGTACGTGTGTGTATAAACCAATGCAGGTTTCACTGGATACTCATTGTCATTGAGTTAAACTCAAGTCGGTTAGTAATCTTTGACTCGTTGAGAAAAGAGCGGGCACTATACCAAGATATGATAGACATTATCCAGAGGTAATTTCGATCTCTCGCGCACAACTATTATTGAATAGACTTTGCCATAATTTATTAACGATCGTACATTATTGGTCGCACAGGGTTTGGAAAGAGTATATTCGGCAACATCGCAAGGATTGCAAGGCACCACTTAATGTAGTTGAAATACCAGTAAGTTGTACTATATACACTTCCCCACGTGTTTAATTACTATATCGTACTTCAATTTACGTGTGAGATGATGAGAATAATCTTCTTCTCGTATAGTAGTGTTTGCGGCAGCAACCAAGTAATAACTTGTGTGGATACTACGTTTGTAAATTTATCACTGCGCACATAAGAAGAACTCCTGAAGATGTCCTCAGAGTACGTATATATCAATTTTTTATTTATTTTTAAATGAATACATATATATATATGTGTATTAATACTTTTCCTTTTATTTCAAATGCAAGACTGAATGGTTGAAACGAAGGGTCATGCAAAAAGACCATCTGAAAGCAGTTTAAGAGTCAATAGCAGAATTTCTTCTAGAAAAAGTGCTAAATCCCAACGGCGAGTTCTACTTTGATCATAAGGAATAAATGATGTAAATTAAATGTTTATTGATATCGTTATTTTTTAGAACAAGATTATGAAAGCGTTGTATATATACATATATATATATATATATATATATGTTCATACTTTATTCGAATATAATAATGCTCGAGATGAGAATTAGATGTAATTATATGCGTGCGTGTATTTATATTAGCAGCGTAGAATACGTACATAAAAACATATTATATATTAAACAAATACGTGTAACTGAACTGAAAACAAATTAAACAAAAAAAAAGAAAAAGAAAAGGAACCTTTAGGCCACGTTTGCTCGGCTGGAGGGCCTTTAGTCCCGGTTGGTAACACCAACCGGGACTAAAGGTCCCTCTTTAGTCCCGGCTCGATGACCCGGGACTAAAGGTGGCACCTTTAGTCCCAGGATCGTTGTCCCGGCGCGGAAACGGGACTAAAGGCCGTTACCGCCCGAGACAACAAGTCCATTCTGTAGTAGTGGATTGGAGCCACCAACCAACAATGATACTCTATCACTATAGGTTCCAAAACAACTAGCAGTGATAATCGGGTAGTGATTGCCAGTTGTGTAGTAGTCACTTCATCCCCTTATACTAACCCACTAAAAACGTTTCTGAGAGGTCACTGCATCCACTATCAATGGCTGCTCAGAGCTGTAGATGCCCGTCGGTTTCTTCTTGTAATCTTATCGTTTATTGTAGTGCGCTTGCCTGAGCTGGTTTTGGCAGTCCAAACCCAATTTCTCCTTTGAAACTCATCTGATCTTATGAGGAAACTTATAAATTGCATAAGTTTTTTACTAGGATAAGACCACCCCTCTCTATTTATATAAGAGGATGATGGTCGTTGAGTATCCATCTATCCATTGACAAAAACACATCTACTACGCCTTGTATTCTACTTTTCCCATCTACCATTGTTCCTCATTCTTCATTGCTGTTGCATACCCAATGAACAAACAACGACGAAGCTCTAGAGTGGGCAGGCCGACTAGGGTAGCATATCACTGCGACACGCCTTGACAGGATCCATCCTGGGCGTGTGGGGTTTCAAGTTTCAAGAGACCTTGTCGACGTGCCTTGCGTATCGCGCTCACTACGAGGCTCCTTTGTGACGTCTCTTGCATATCGCGCTCATCACTGGAGGCACCAGGTAAAGTGTTTTTGTGTGAACATACCAGGCGTCGGCCGACTTGAGGGTCAGTTAGATTTATCTTTGGCATGCCTCTATTGAGTGTTATAGCTCCTTGCTAGTGTCTGACCTAATTAGCATCAACAAATTTTTTGGCGACTCTGTTGGGGACGATTGTTTGGCTATACCCTGCAGTCGAACCTTTCTACCCTAGCCAAGTTTTTGCTTCAAATAAATCTTTTGTGTGTTTCGTTGTTTCACTTTACCATTGCATGTGGTAGTATTCCCCTGCAAACTTGTTTATCGTTGTGCTACATCTTGTTATTGTAAAGACTAGCAATCTACTATCAGGATGTTGAACATCAGGTTCACTAGGTTCGAGGATCTCCTTGAGGAATTTTGCAACCAGTTGCAGGAGGGGATGTCGAATATCAGGTTCACTAGCACCAAGGATCTCCTTGAGGAATGTCTCAACCAACGACAGGAGAGGTATGATGTCAATTTGAGAGATGGGTTTTCAAGTAGCTCAACAGATTGCCGAGGTAAAGCCACTAAAGTTAAAGAGCCTACCTTTGGAGCTCGTGTTGCATATACATCTGAATCTGAGATAAAGGCAGTCATCACTACCTTGCCTCATGATGCATATATTAGAGGTTCAGCTAGCTCCAATTGCTAATCATCCTCAATATGGGATGTCGTTCAACTACCATTATAATAGAAACGAGTTTGTATCTGCTAATCAATCCGAATTGGCCTCTTTGACGCCTGAAACTGATAGGGCCAATTTAGGAAATGTTAGCACCATATTTCCTACTGCTACATGCACTTCGAATTCGGTTCATGTTTCTCGAACCGATCACGAGACAACAACATTGTGTGTGTTTCACCTTATACTATGGCGTTGCCTAACTCTCTAAAGTCATCAAGCATGGTGCATTTGCCAACGACTTCATGCGATGCCTCCCGAACCAATTTGCAAGGATCTGTTTATCGGCTTAGGAAATCAGTACCAGCGAAATTGGACATGCAAGCTAGATACGCATGGTGGAGATGCATGTCCTTCACTTTGTAAATAAATAGATAAATCATTGAATATATTTATAGTACATAATTATCATTATCGTTATCATTAGACAAATTATTGAATATATTTTTGTAATAAACTTAGAGATACAAATATTGCTAGTATTTTCTACAGTTTAGTTAAATTTAAGAAAATTTGAGCAATACAAATCCTATAATTGACACGTTTTATAGGACGCAGGAAGTAGGTGATGGCGTGCACCAGGTTTATAACCAACTAAGAAAGCAACAAACTGTCCGGCCCCAAGAATCTTTTCTTGACTATATAACGAAGGGGTGCAGTGCATGCATGCATATGGATCTACAGCTACAGCAGTTAGTTTATGTAGAATCTAACAAGATTCCATGAAAAGTAAAACCCCTTGAAAACTGAGATCAGTATGTAGCCTCGTCACACGCACAGGGCCGGGGGCAAAAAAAAAAAAAAAAAGATGTACAGTATGAACGCGCTCTGCCCTTCCTCGGCATCTACTGTACTCTTCCTAGACGCATGCTAATTAGCTAGTAAGTAGGCTGGCATTACTTGCCCTGCGACGCTTCTCAGCTCATTCATCAGCTAATAACGTACGTACCAGTCCGGCCGCGGGCTGGCTGCTAGCACACGCCGCTCGTGCGTGCCCGCCGCCGCTAACTGAGAACTGAGAAGGAAAACGTACACGCCCGCCGCCCGTGGATCCTGACACCTGCCAACAACCCACCATTGTTAATTGTTAGCAAGTGCAGCATGTGGTCAAAGTCGCGCGCGAATGGATCGATTGGACGGACAGCGGAGAAGCGGATCGGAGAGAGGTCGTCAGTGGAAAACCTGTGCGTCAAGATGATCGAGTACGTACGTGGTGATCGAGCCAGCCAGCCAGGGAGCATGCAGACAGGAGGCCGGAGGAGTAGGACAATTCTTCTTCCATGACGTATATGGCGGCAGATGTTTACGGGCCGATAGATGATGCAGACGACACATGGTTATTACTGACGATCCACTTATATACCCTGCACAGTGCATTACTGATACTATAGGCAGGTTTTTTTTTTTTTGAGAAAAACAGGAGGGGTTTCCCCCTACTGGACTTTATTAACAACTAAGTTTAAAGGTTCTGAGTACAACAGATCAGGAAACAAAGAAAGAAATGAAGAAAATAAGAAGAATTACACAAAGCTGTCTAGCCATAAATCTATCATAGTCTTATGATCATTCTAATTAGCTCTGAGCTTAAACCAGGCTAACTCCCGTGTGATGACAAACTTGAAACAGTTGTTTGTAGGAGTAACTAGCTAATAAGTAATAACAACTTCTGTGAATGGTGGGCTTGTGTCAATGTCAACCTTGGAGCTTTCAGTCGTTTATTTAGCTATTTATTAATCTGGACTGGACTTCTCTGATACTGATTGTATATATATTAGACACGCGATCGAGTAGTGTGATGAGCTGTTATGTCCGTAGCAACGAGCAGTCTCTCCCTCCCTACTCTCCTAGTCCAAGTTAGCTATAGATGTCCATAAAAGTCTGCACTACTGGAGACGGCCTCTTTGCCGAGGGCGGCCCTCGGCAAAGGCCCATTAATCCTCGGCAAAGGCTTTGCCGAGGACGGCCCTCGGCAAAGAGCTCACGAAAAATTTTGAGTCGGCGAAGAGGGTCTTTGCCGAGGGCCCTTTATCGAGCACTCGGCAAAGCCTTGGCCTAGGGCTGGACCGGCACTCGACAAAGAAAAGCAGCCGTCACGGCGCCGGCGCCTAGGACGGAGTCTTTGCCGACGGCCGTCTCCAGGGGCCCTCGGCAAAGAATTATTCTTTTTTTTTGAAAAATCTTTGCCGAGGGCCTCCAATCATGGCCCTCGACAAAGAAATGTTGTAGATTTTTCCAAAAAAATCTTTGCCGAGGGCAATGGGACGGCCCTCGGCAAAGAATTATTCTTTTTTTTAAAAAAAATCTTTGCCGAGGGCTTCTCCGCAGGCCCTCGGCAAAGAAATTTTAATTTTTTTTAAAAAGTCTTTGCCGAGGGCCTCCAACCATGGCCCTCGGCAAAGAAATGTTCCAGAATTTTTCCAATGAATCTTTGCCGAAGGCAATGAGACGGCCCTCGGCAAAGGACCCTTCTTTTCCGAGGGCCTTGGTCATTGCCCTCGGCAAAGAGGCAGAAATTTAAATTTTTTTTTTTTTTGCATTCCATCGACACAAGCATTTCATATATATACATATATATACCAACCATCACACACACACACACACATATATATATATCACAGAACCCATTTTCTCATAATATATCACAACCATAATTGTGAACCACAAATCACAATATATTACAACGACAAGTCACATGTTCATCATCATTCACATGTTTATTACGACAAGTTCATGAAATCCAAGAACAAATGAGAACTATAAACCACAAAATATTACAATAAAGTCTAACCACATCACCTAGCACTAGTCCTCATCAAGGTAGCCTATGAAACGGTGGTGAAGGAAAGGCGGGATCACCCGGTGACGCACTACCGGGATGATTGGAACCCGCGGACGGAGGCTACATAAAGGAGTAGAGATTGCATGTGTAAGTAATTCGGGAAAACAGTTTTAGAACTTAGAGATTGCATCTAGTAATTTAGGAATACAAAAAGATTAGACTCAATTGAAAATTTCAACAGCACCTCCTCTGCACGGGGAGGTTTCCAAAACCTACAAAAAACAACGGCACGAACGCCGACATCTACAACGGCACGAACACCGACATCCACAACGACACGAAGGCCCACACAACCACATACGGCACGAAGGCCGACAACGAGAGTTTTACCTAGGGTTGCGGTGGAGTCGGGCGTCGCGGTGCGGGGGTCACTTTCTTCTCCGGCGAGGTCGAGCGGCGTCGGAGTACTCCTCTCCCCCTCTTCCCTTCTCTCTTCTTCGCTTCTCCTCTTCCCTTCTTCTCTTTCTCCTCCTCCTCCTCTCCTTCTTCCCCTTCTTCTCCTTCTTCTCTCCTTTTCCTCTTCTTCTCCTTCTCCTCTTCTTCTCCTTCTCTTCCCCTTCCTCCTTCTCCTCTTCTCCTTCTCTTCTTCCTCCTACTTCACCCTTTGCCTCCTCCCCTCCAACAACAGCTGGCGACGGGGGCGGCCTGGGGGCTGGTGTCGAGGCGGGGAGGCCGCCGGAGGGCCGGCCGGGGCGGCGGGAAGGCCGGCCGCTGGGGCGGAAGGCACGTGAGGGGCACGGAGGCCAGCCAAGGCGGCCGAGCTCCCCTTGCTCGACCGAGACAGGGAGGGGAGGCAGGGCGCGCCCCCGGGGCGCTGGGGCGGCTCTGGAGCGGCGCGCAGGGGCGGCGCAGTGGTGGGGCGGCGGGGCGCGGGGCGGCGGCGTATGAAATGTGGGCGGGGATTTTGGGCCAGGCCGCTGGCCGATTTAGGGTCGGGCCCTTTGCCGAGGGCCCAGATCCAGGGCCCTCGACAAAGATTTTTTATTTTTTTTTAAAATTTTCTTTGCCGAGGGCCATTGGCCAAGCCCTCGGCAAATATCCCCTTTGCCGAGTGCCGAGTGCCGAGGGCCTAGCCTGGCCCTCGGCAAAGGGGGTCTTTGCCGAGGGCCTGGGCAATGGCCCTCGGCAAAGAAAATTTAAAAAAAATAAAAAATCTTTGCCGAGTGCCTGACAGCGGGCACTCGGCAAAGACTGACGCCAATGGCCGCCGTGACCCATCCATCCATATTTGTCGAGGGCCAATTTGCCGAGGGTCTAGCCCTCGGCAAAGACCTCTTTGCCGAGGGCCTATCTTTGCCGAGGGCTCCTGAGGCTGGCCCTCGGCAAATAGAGCCTTTGCCGAGTGCCCGAGATCTAGCCCTCGGCAAACCCAGAAGCCCTCGGCAAAGGATGGGTTTCCAGTAGTGGTGAGTCTTGTTAGTATTGCAAATAGGAATCGAGAAAATGCAACCCTTCAAAGGGCTCACATGGATGTTCATCTTGTTATTTGGTTGTTGTCCATGTCATCAGCACGTAAATTTTTTTGGCTAATCCTTCAAACGGCTCACATTACTAGCTCTAGCATATATTATTACACTTAAGAACCTGGCGCATTGCTAATCCTTACGCACAATTACTAATGACCCCACAACTTTTCATCGTATCTTACACTACCACATAAATGATCTTCGCTGCCGGTTCTTAATCCCTCATCAATGCCAAAAAATGAACCGACAGTGGAAAAAGTGGCAGTGGTGTTCTATGACTACCGGTTTCCCTCAACTTTTTCTAAGAACTTGTTAGGTGTATATATAATTTTTTGGAACAACACCTTCATGAGAACGAAGTTACGATCTTTATTTGGAAGAATTAAACTTTATAATTCCAGAAACTTCCACGAACACAGCCAATACACACAACCGCACTAGTTTTTCGTCACTCAACATCTTTATTAGAAAACTTGTTCAAAATAAGTTTGAGAACAACTCGTTGTTGAACACCGTTTTGTCAATCAATTAACTAAGTTTAATAGAGAAACCTTTATTTGAACGCCATGTCAGTGTCTTTTATGATAAACCTGGTGAAGAAAATTCTAGAGAGCGAAGACGATATAAATATTTTCATAAAAAAAAAAGACGATATAAATAGAAGAAGACACTGACAGAATTTTAAAATGGTGAAAAAGAGAGAAAAAGAGATCGATGAGGGGAGGCATCACGCATGCCCATGGCGCCAGCACCGTACCAGCTTCTAGAGATATCGTTTATATATTGCCATGCATAGTCAAACAGGAAGTCTAACGTTGCTGCTGTGGCTGCTACATACGATAGTCAGTAGTCACCAATGCAAGTACACGTAGCAATTAAGAACGGCGACGATGATCCCGTGGACAGGACAGGAGCTTAGTTTCAGATCGTATCACACTAGTTGCGAGTCGCCATTGTCCATTGAAGATTGAACAGGTTGCTTTAGCTTAGGAGGGCCGTCATCGGCTCGCACTACCGCCGGTCCAGCGCCTCGTCGCTCAAGTCAAGAGCGGTGGTGTTCCAACGATGCTAATTGGCCTTTTGCTTGTGGATCCGTGTGATTTCGGTTATGGCGGGCCGCATATATTTCAAGCCAGCCGATGACCTCGATCGCCTATCGCCTTATTTGTAGGTGCTCCTGGCGGCAAATTTTACTGTAGTGCACTGTTGTCCATAGACTACTGTAGCGGTTGAAGAAATGTCTCCGGCTCCATCTAAAAAAAATTAGAAAACGTATTTGTGGCTTCTACCGGCACCGTTACGGTAGTGCTACTGCTACGATGGTGTAGGAGCTGGGAGGAGCTCCTCTAAATGGGACCTTGAAGTTGAAGTTCGTTGTTACTATTAGAAATTCTTACTCATTTTGCCTCGCAAAACTAGGTAGCTGCTATCTTGAATCTATAATAACTAATATTAAAGAGTAAAAATTTCTTTTTTTTTAATCTCTCATCACTTCTCTTTTCATCCCTCTGTCCGTCGTCTCATTCTCACCCTTCTCGCCTTATAAGTAAATAAAAGTATACATAAATAAAACTCTAAATGACTCAAAAAAAACTTTTTCATACAAAGTTGTCGATTGTATTGAGAACTATACCTTTGGAATAGACCACGTCAATATCTAAGGTTGTTTGAAATTTTTAAATTTTAAATTTCAAAATTTGTTAACTTAAACTAATATTTTGGTACTCTAAATAGTTTCAAATAAAAAAATAACTACAAAGTTGTAGATCGTATCAAGAGCTACAATTTTGATACAAAGGTTGTCTTCATCCGAGTTCTGAAAAAGTTATGAACTATTTTCGGATGCAACCATTTATAGAGACGAGCATATTAAGACGCCCATCTTTGAAATAGAATTTTTAGAAACGGACGCTTAGAACAGCCGCCTCTATTAATAGCGATTTTTAGACATGCGCTTATTAAGATGCCCACCTCTACGGAGACAGACATCCTAGGTGACAGTTTCTGTAATCGATAATTTTTAGGGGTGGACATTTTACTGGAGATCCACCGACCATTTACTGTATCTGGTTTCGCATTACGCAGTAGCATAGGACATATAGGAGTTGTCGGACGTAGGTACGAATACGTATTGTGCTGTGTGTGTCTCAATTATACAAATAGAAATTAAATAAATATATGTATTGAATATGGTACGAATCAGTGTGGACAATGTCAAGCGCAAATATTATATTGTCTCAGATGTTGGACAAATAACATGCACATATATCGCACGTGTTATAATCATTAATTCAACCACTGCACAACAAGTCAAAATTGCAACTCTATATACCATGCTGAATGAAAAAAGAAGCGTGTAAATACAAACCTTGTTGGATATTTTTTGCAGATATATAGTCGCACGAAGGAATACATATATGTAGCAAAATCAACCAATTAGTAAAAAATCAATAAACTTTAAAACTTCTGAAAATTCTCTAATTTGAAAGTTTTTAAAAAAGAAAATTCACATTAATTTGACCACTTGGTTATTAGGTGACAATAATGCAATTATATATCCGGATTCAATATAATATCCGACGGCCTACGTACGGTTAACTGTTGAGTTTATATCTGATTAAGTAGCGACGTATAGTATCTTTTGGATTCTCACGTCCTCGCATATATATTCAAATCATCAAGAAACTAGTTGAACTCGTATTGCAGATCCAAACGGATATTCAAAAAGACCTCATGATCACTACCAAAAAATTCTCTGCAGGCTTATATATGGCATTAAAATGACCCAAAGGGGACGTTGGCGGCAAAGCTGCTGGCTTGCTAGCTAGCTACTCGCTTACGCAAGAGAGATAAATTCAAACCTACTACCATACCCAGGTACATTTTTAATTTCTTCAACAGCGGTCAAATATTTCAGCGTGACGGTGGCCTTGTATATGATTCAGGTGTGTGATGAACCAATCATTACAACAAGTTTTTCATCCTAAACATTATAATCAATAGCTTGCTGTCAGTGTCATTATACGTCGCCTGGGTGGTTTCCGAGCTATTTCATATTCCTATGCAAGCGTCAGCATGTTATATATATGTGGTCAAAATATACAAAGGAATATTTTCGATCAGCATTCATCAGCAATGTGGGTTTCTTGGGGGGGAAATTAAAGTAGATCATATGTACCATTTCCACATTTTGCACCATTTGTTTTCGGTGCAAATCATGCCGAAGATTTACAATACTAGTGCATAAGTATATATGATTAGATTATGTTAGTGTTTTATTAAAAGTAACTTTTCATAAGGCATTTTCTGTGCCTCTGCTAGATCAATAAAACTAAATGTCATATCGGTCATCCTTAGAAATGTCGATAGGTTGAGACTTTGAGTGGTAGTTTCGTCCCAAGTAACTCCAGCTCCCTTGAAATGCCAGACTTTTTTCAGAGCAAGGTATTTATGGACGTGTCATTTTAATTAGCCAATCAGTTCTCCATAGGGGACTTTTCATCCCTGGATTTGGCTCCCCTTACTTTCATTAGGCTTTAACAGCACATCATGTAGTAGATGCCACCTAAGTGGTTAAGAGGAATCAAATGGTTTAACTATTTGTCGGATACCACAAGAAGGGGTACCCTAAGCAAGATCCAAGAATATTGCTTAAGCCTTGCTAAAACCAAAGCCAAAAGACTACTGCAAGGTCTCGGCAGAATTCTCCGATTCGCCCGAGGCCTTGCGCCGAGGCCTCATGCGAAACAGGCCTAAAACGTCCCGCCGAGGCCCTCTCGCCAAGGCCTCGCCCCGAAAGGCCTCGGACGGATCTCCAATTCTCCGATTCGCTCGAGGCCGGGCTCGGCGAACGTACTCGTAACCTCCGTCCCGACCGAACTCCTCTGGCAAAACGTCACGTCCGGATTAAATACACTCAACCACTCCCGCAAACGTCAGCCGCACGCAGGTACAGTGCGGGCAGAACAACTGACAGGACAGGGACCGGGCACAGCAGGGGTTACCTGCCACTATACTCACCACTGTGCTCCCTCCTGACACTTATACTGCCTGTGCTACCTAACCCCTGCGCCAAGGACAAAGCGGCATGGAAGGTCGAGTCCATGTCCCTGTAGCCTCGGAAACAGCAGGAGAGTCCAGCTGCTCGGTCTCTGCCTCGTCCGAGACCCCCCGGCAAGGCCTCGGACGCGCCATTCCTTCTCCGCCTCGGCCAAGGCCGGGCTCGTCCCGCATTCTCGTCGCCTCCGCCTCAATTGCCCCTCTGGCGGGCCGTCCCATCCATGTAAGTACCCCTAGTTACGCATACGTCAGCCATGATTGGCAGGGTATGGCAAAAGGGGCGATGGGACGGCGGTCAAATCACCTTTTTACCATCCCCTACTGACGGTGCAGAGACTACAGCTCCCTACGGGCGCCCATTCCGCACTTTTTCACCGGAATCGGGTACGACACAGACCACCGAGACCCCCGCGTCGTACACAGGTCACCTCCGAGGCCTCGGCATGATCAGCTCCAGCACCCGCTCGGCCTCGGCACTCCACTAGGACAAGAGTCCACCAGGCACGGCATGTCACCTACAGTGGAGGCCATATTGACTAGACGTCAACAAGGACTCTTACGACTTCAACAGCCTCGGGTATGGCCTGCGTGACGCACCGGTGATCAAGTACCAATTGCCATTCCTAACACTGTGCTACTACAGGAATAGGCCACAGTACTGGATCTTCCTTTCTCGCTAAGGCTCCACGTGTAGCTCTCTCATGTACTCCTAGCTCCCTCCTTGTGGCTATAAAAGAAAGCAGCCAGGGCCGTTTCTAGGGATCGAGACCACGCCCGCCCTCACGCAAAAACGCACTCACTCAATTCACGCCACGCCCCACGCCGCCTCGAGAGCACACGACTCAAGCAGCCCGCACCATTCCACGCCGAGACCTGGACTAGCTCCTCTCTCACCCACCCAGCTTGTAACCCCCTACTACAAGCACTTCGGTGCAGAGAATACAAGATCGATCTCCTAGACTGGACGTAGGGCGCCGATTGCCTGAACCAGTATAAACCTTGTGTCTCTTTGCATCACCATCCGGGATTAGGGGCACGCAGTTCACATTTACTGGTTGGTTGAGGACCCCCCCGGTCCGAAACGCCGATAGTTGGCGCGCCAGGTAGGGGCCTCTGCGTGTTAGCGTGATCGTCCCAACAAGTTCCAAATGGCTGACCCCATACGCCCACTACGTCTCGGCATGGTGGTCTGGTTTGGGAGCCTTGAGTTCATGTCTCTAGGATGTGCGTACGATATGGTACTCCTAACACCCAGAGCCCCATCGGTCGGCGACGACGTTGCGCATCGGTAGCATGGGCGCAGGCGGCGCCCAGGCCGCCGCTCTCGTCACGCTCGCCAGGCACGACGTGAGCGGGACTACTCTGACGCCACACGAACTCAGGGCTGCGCGCCGCACTCCGCCGACATCCCATGCCCGGCTGTTGGTACAGAGTCCCTGGCTGGGGACCTATCTAGCCTAAGCATGGGCAGGGGAAGGACGCCGGTAGCGCGCAGTGACGTCCCGTCGTCAAGCTCTGCCCCGCCGCTTCCGGGGGAATCGACTCAGGCGGAGCGGAGCCCAGCGGTGGCACCATCCCCATACCTCTTCGGGCTGAAAAACATCGCCGCCGCCTACGCTTTCGCTTACGCCTCCGCGCACGTGAAGCTCTCGGGACACCACCAACGATTCGCCCTCGACTTCTCCACCACAATCTCGACCCACACCCACACTGACTCCTCGGAGGAGGACGAGGCATGGGCCGGAGCAGACTTCTCCGGGCTTCGTGACCCCGAGGCTATGCGCCGCTTCTTGGTCGCAAGCGACTACTGCTTCGGCCACTCCGACTCCGATGACGAAAGCACTTACGATCCCACTCGAGAGTGTTTCCACGTCGGGCTCGGAATGCCAGGGGCAAGTGACGAGGGGGAGAGGGCAGGCAACCGGTCCCCACTCCGCCAAGGGGCGGGTGACGCCACACCCCCGCTCGTCGAGTTTCGGGCGGTGCGGAACGTGAACATCGCCCCCAGGGATACCCGACGCCTAGACCTGGAGCAACTCGGCGAGCTCCAGGCAAAAGTCGACTAAGATCGACTCCTGCTGCAGCAGCTCTGAGACACTCTCGAGCAGGAGCAGCAAGGCCGCGGTGATGGCGGAGGGGCCTGGCAGAGGGCCCACGTCGTGCACCGCCACATCAACAACGACGAAGGAAGTGAGCAACCCCCAATCTTCAATCGCGCTAGCCAGAACATCGCGGCGGCGGCGATGCTAGTGCGAGCGATGCCCGAGCCCTCTACCACGGAGGGGCGATGGGTCCGCGGTGAGCTCCGAGACCTTCTCGAGACCGCCGCAGTATAGCAGGCCGAGAGCTCCGCGTCTCGGCGACGTGAGAACATCTCAAAGCGGCCCTCAGTGCACGATCGCCTCAAGGCCCCCTCAGTCCACGACCGCCTCAACGACCGACATGAGGCGCAAGAGGACCACAATGTGGTCAGCAAGCGTCGGCGCCATGACAACGACGGGCTCGCCCGAGGTTACCACCCACACCGAGGTGGCCGCTACGACATCGGGGAGGACCGCAGTCCTTCTCCTGGGCCGCCTGGCCCTAGAGTCTTCAGCAAGGCCATCCGCGGCGCTCCATTCCCTGCCCAGTTCCGGCAACCGGCCAATCTCACAAAGTATAATGGCGAGACCAACCCCGAGCTGTGGCTGGCCGACTACCACCTGGCTTGTCAGCTAGGTGGTGCGAGCGATGACCTGCTCATCATCCGTAACCTCCCTTTGTTCCTGTCAGACTTGGCGTGAGCCTGGCTCGGAACACCTCCCTTCCTCACAAATTCACAACTGGCGCGACTTGGTCAAGGTCTTCGTCGGGAGTTTCCAGGGCACATACGTGCGCCCCGGGAACTCCTGGGACCTCAAGAGTTGTCGCCAGAAGCCGGACGAGTCTCTCCGAGACTTCATCCGGTGCTTTTCCAAGCAGCGCACCGAGTTGCCCAGCGTCGGCGACTCGGAAGTTGTCCAGGCTTTTCTCTCTGGCACCTCCTGCCGAGACCTGGTCTAAGAGTTAGGCCGGAACGTACCAACTTCGGTGGCCGCACTCCTTGACATCGCCACCAACTTTGCCTCGGGCGAAGAAGATGTCGGGGCCATCTTCCCCAACGACGAAGCAAAGGGGAAGCGGAGGGATGAGACCTCTAGGGCCTTGCCCTCCCATTTCCCCAAGAAAAAGAAAAAGGGGCGCCAAGGGAAGCAAGAGGCCCTCGAGGCCGAGGTTGTCGCAGCCGCGGATCGCAGGAATCCCTGAGGCCCCGCCAGAGGCCTCGGACTATTCGACGACATGCTCAAGAAGCCATGCCCTTACCATCAGGGCCTGGTAAAGCACACCCTCGAAGAGTGCACCATGCTCCGACGCTACTACGCCAAGCTCGGACTTCCCGACGACGACGCCAGGAAGAAGGGCGCCGGCGACAGAGACAACGACAGGGACGACGGGTTCCCTGAGGTGCACAATGCCTTCATGATCTTTGGCGGGCCTTCAGCGTGCCTCATGGCGCGTCAACAAAAGAGGGAATGCCAGGAAGTCTTCTCGGTTGAGTAGCTACTCCCCAGTACCTTAACTGGTCTCAGGAGGCGATCACCTTCGATCGGGAGGACCACCCCAATTATGTCCCAAACCCCGGGCAATACCCGCTCATCGTCGACCCGATTATCGGCAACACCTGGCTCACCAAAGTGCTGATGGACGGAGGTAGCGGCCTCAACATCCTCTATGCCCACACCATGGAGCTCCTAGAGCTCGACCAGTCGATGCTCCGAGGGGGTGCCGCACCTTTCCATGGCATCATGCCAGGGAAGCGTGCACGACCCCTCGGACGCATTGATTTGCCGGTCTGCTTCGGCACTCCCTCCAACTACCGCAAAGAGATCCTCACCTTCGAAGTGGTTGGATTCAAGGGAACCTACCATGCCATTCTGGGGCGCCCGTGCTACGCCAAGTTCATGGCGGTCCCGAACTATACCTACCTCAATTTCAAAATGCCCGGCCCCAACGGCGTCATCACCATCGAGTCCACGTACGAGCATGCATACGACTGCGACGTCGAATGCATCGAATACGTAGAGGCTATCGTGGAGGCCGAGGCACTCATCGTCAACCTCGACCAACTCGGTAGCGAGGTACCCGACTCCAAGCGCCGCGCCTGGACTTTCGAGCCCACAGAGACTGTCAAGCTCGTCCCGGTCGACCCCAACTGCTCCAACAGCCGAACGTTGAGGGTCAACGCCACCCTCGACAGCAAATAGGAAGCCGTGCTCGTCGACTTCCTCCGCGCGAATGTCGATATGTTCGCATGGAGCCCCTCGGACATGCCGGGCATACCGAGGGAGGTCGCCTTGGACGTTCGGGCTGGCTCCAGACCTGTGAAGCAGCGCCTGCGCCGATTCGACGAGGAAAAGCGTAGGGCCATCGGCGAGGAGGTGCAGAAGCTCTTGGCGGCTGGGTTCATCAAGGAAGTATCCCATCCAGAGTGGTTAGCCAATCCTGTACTAGTTAGGAAGAAAAATGGAAAATGGAGGATGTGCGTAGACTACACCAGTTTAAATAAAGCATGTCCAAAGATTCCATTCCCGTTGCCTCGGATCGATCAAATTGTTGACTCCACTATAGGATGCGAGACCTTATCCTTCTTTGATGCGTATTCTGGTTACCATCAGATCAAGATGAAAGTGTTCGACCAGCTCGCGATTTCTTTCATCACCCCATTTGGCATGTACTGCTATAGAACTATGCCATTTGGTCTCAGAAACGCAGGGGCCACATACCAACGGTGCATGACCCAGGTCTTTGGCGAGCACATCGGGCAAACTATGGAGGCCTACGTGGATGACATTGTAGTCAAGTCCAGAAAGGCCAGTAACCTCATCGATGACCTGGAGATCGCCTTCAAATGCCTTAGGGAGAAGGGCATCAAGCTTAACCCTGAGAAGTGTGTCTTCGGGGTCCCCCGAGGCATGCTCTTGGGATTCATAGTCTCAAAGCGTGGCATCGAGGCCAACCCAGAGAAGGTCTAGGCCGTAACCAACATGGGGCCGATCCGAGACCTCAAGGGAGTACAGAGAGTTATGGGGTGTCTTGCGGCCCTGAGTCGCTTCATCTCGCACCTTAGCGAAAAAGGTTTACCTCTGTACCGTCTCTTGAGAAAATCCGAACGCTTTTCCTGGACCCCCGAGGCCGAAGAGGCCCTCACCAAGCTCAAAGCATTACTCACCAACCCCCCCATCATGGTACCACCAACCGAGGGTGAGGCTCTCTTACTCTACGTCGCCGCAACGACCCAGGTGGTCAGCGCGGCAGTAGTAGTCGAGAGGCAAGAGGAGGGGCATGCTCTATCTATCCAATGACCCGTTTACTTCATTAGCGAAGTACTCTCTAAAACTAAGACACGCTACCCCCATATCCAGAAGCTGGTCTTCGCCATAGTCTTGGCTCGGCGCAAGCTGCGTCACTACTTCGAATCCCACCCGGTGACCGTGGTGTCATCCTTCCCCCTGAGGGAGATAGTCTAGAACCGAGAGGCCTCGGGTAGAATAGCCAAGTGGGCTGTCGAACTCATGGGGGAGGCCCTGTCTTTTGCGCCCCAGAAAGCAATTAAATCCTAGGTCTTAGTCAATTTTGTGGCTGAGTGGACCGACACCCAGCTATCACCTGCTAAAATCCAATCAGAATGCTGGACCATGTACTTTGACGGGTCTCTGATGAAGACCGGGGCAGGCGTGGGTCTGCTTTTCATCTCCCCCCTCGTAGTGCATGTGCGTTACACAATCCGGCTCCACTTCACCGCCTCCAACAACGTAGCCGAATACGAAGCCCTCGTCAACGGCCTGCAGATCGCTGCTGAGCTTGGAGTGCGGCGTCTCGACGTACGAGGCGATTCATAGCTCGTCGTCGACCAAGTCATGAAGGACTCGAATTGTCACGACCCAAAAATGGAGGCGTACTACAAACTGGTACGTCGCCTTGAAGATAAATTTGACGGTCTCGAACTCAACCACATTGCGCGAAAGTTCAACGAGGCCGCGGACGAACTGGCAAAGATGGCATCGGCACAGGCCTCGGTCCCCCCAAACATATTCGCCAGAGACCTGCATAAGCCCTCGGTGGACTATGCCTCGGCAACACAAGAGGGCCCACCAGCCGAGCCACCCATAGGGCCCGAGGCCCCCTCTGTTACCGAGACCCCGGCGACCGAGCCCGAGGCCATGGAAATCGATGCAGAGCCTCCTCAAGCCGACCAGGGGGCGGACTGGTGGGTCCCCCTCCTTGATTGCCTCGTTCGAGGAGTGCTTCCTACGGACAGGACCGAGGCCCAACGGCTTGCGCGACGAGCCAAAACTTAAGTCGTCAGTAACGGCGAGTTATATAGACGAAGTCCATCCAGCGTTCTCCAACGATGCATCACCACCAAGGAAGGCCAAGCCCTACTTTGGGACTTACATGCGAGAGCCTGTGGGCACCATGCTGCGCCTCGGACGCTCGTCGAAAACGCTTTCCGCCAAGGGTTCTACTGGCCAGCGGCGGTTGCCGATGCCACCAAGCTGGTATGCTCCTTGAGGGATGTCAGTACTATGCGCGGCAGACGCACCTCCTGGCTCAAGCCCTCCAAACCATCCCCATCACATGGCCGTTCGCCGTATAGGGACTGGACATGGTTGGGCCTCTGCAGAAAGCCCCCAGGGGCTATACCCACTTGTTGGTAGCTATTGACAAGTTCTCCAAGTGGATCGAGGCTCGACCGATCACTCAAATCAAATCTAAGCGAGCAGTATTGTTCTTCACGGACATCGTCCATAGGTTCGGAGTTCCAAACACCATCATCACCGACAATGGGACACAATTCATCGGACATAAATTTCTGACGTTCTGTGACGACCACCACATCCGCGTGGTCTGGTCGGCCATAGGACACCCTAGGATGAACAACCAAGTAGAACGTGCCAACGTCATGATTCTTCAGGGCCTCAAGCCAAGGATATACAACCGGTTGAAGAAATTCGGCAAGAAATGGCTGATCGAATTCCCGTCGGTCATCTGGAGCCTAAGGAATACACCAAGCCGAGCCACGGGGTTCACGCCATTCTTCCTGGTCTATGGAGCCGAGGCCATCCTCCCCACAGACTTGGAGTATGGTTCTCTGAGGTTATAGGCCTACAACGAGCAAAGCAACCGCACTACCCGCGAGGACGCCCTCGACCAACTAGAGGAAGCCCGAGATGTTGCGCTGCTACACTCGGCCAAGTACCAACAAGCCCTACGATGCTATCAAGCCCGGCGCATTCGAAGCCGAGACCTGAAGGTGGGTGATCTGGTGCTAAGACTAAGGCAGAGCAACAAGGGCCACCACAAGTTGACCCCACCATGGGAAGGGCCGTACATTGTCGCTCGAGTGCTGAGACCCGGGACCTACAAGCTGGCCAACGAGAAGGGCGAAGTCTTCACCAACGCTTGGAACATAGAACAGCTACGTCATTTCTACCCTTAAACTTCCAAGCATTGTATACATTTTTTCTCGAAATATATTAAAGAAGCGTTTTTTTGTTGCTCTAATTTTCGAGATTGACGTTGCGATAACGCTATGAGCAAGGCTCAGCTCTGCCTCTGCAGAACCAAGCCTCCCTTGGGGGCTAGAAGCGGGGGAACCCCCTAAGTCCCAGGCACTATTTTTTAATCATTTTTTGAATAAATTCCCACGCCAAACTCTCTCGCGTACTCTGACAGGTCGATTGTAAAAAATCTAAGGACCAAAAGCGCGCCTCGAGTGCAAAAGGCCGACTGAGCCACGAGACTGCCTACGCCTCTGGGCTACTACGGCAACTCCCTCACCACCTTTCGTCAAAGGGGCAGCTCAGGTTTCGAGGAAATCGTTTGCAGAGACTTGTCTAGAAACAAGGCAGAGGACAGAGGCTCGGAAAAATAATATAAACCGATTAAAAAAGCGTGCGCACGAGTACTTCAAAGGCCTCGATGGCCATAAACGTCACGACACGACAATAACTAAATTCATTTACATGGCCCCTTTGGCCCAGATCACGGCTCGGGATCTCCTACATCGGCGGCGAGCGCAGAGGGAACCACTTCTTCCTCAAACAGACTGGCCAGCGCCGTCCTAGGGACCTCAGCCGCCTCCATCGGCTTGGCGACCTCCTCATCAGCCTCCTCGTCATCATCAGGCAAAATGTAACCGTCGCTGACGGCCTCGAGGTTGACGGCGTAGTGCGAGGAGACGACGGCCAAGGCATGCTTGACGCCTATATGCAACGCCGCCCGAAGTCGCTCCCGCACTTGGCCACTCAACGCAGCCAGGCGGCTCCTAAGGGAGCTACCTGACTGAGCCCCCTCAACAGCCAGAGCCTCGCAGACGGTACGAGCGGCGGCCTGCAGCGCGTCGTGCTCCTCAATCTCGGCCTCGAGCGTCGCCTGCACTGCGACAGAGGCTTGTACCACCCGGGAAACCTCCTTCTCCAACCCTGCGCCAAAACGAGCAGGATGAGGTTTAGCACGAGAGAAGAATAAGTCAAACAGGGGCAAAGGCCCACGGGACTTACCCTCGGATTTCTCTCTCCAGCGCTAGACCTCGACCCGTGACGCCTCGGTCGCCTTGGAGGCCTCCTTCTCCAGCTCTATACCACACCAGAGTGTTAGGGGGCCGAACGCAAGAAAAATAAACAAAATAAAGGGAACAGAACTTACCCTCGAACTTCCCCTTCCAAACCAAAGCATCGACCCGAGAGGCCTCGGCCGCCTTGAGGGCCTCGTCCAGGGCGCCCTTTGTCTCACCCAACTGTGCAGCAATGGACTTGGCAGAGACCATCGCCTCTTCAACCCGAGAAAGAAGGGCGTCCCGCTCGCTGGCCACTCGGGTCAGCTCCTCTTCCAGCTCCTCAACTCGCGCCACCAAAGGAGCGGCCTGCTCCCGAACCGTGGCCGCCTCGGCTTTCATATCTGCACAGCGAAGGCGAAGGTCCTCCACCTCCGCGCTCCGGGCCGATAGAAGCTCGTTGGCGCTCGCGAGTAGGTCCTTCTGCTGCCCAAGTTGGTCCCAGACGTCCCTCTCTTGATGAAGGAACAGCGACTTCCCGAGAGACTGGGCCTCGAGCTCTTGGGTAGGTAGAACAGGGGTCATGCATCGCGAAAAGACTCAGAACAAAACGACACCGCACGAGAAAGGAGGACGCGTACCTGGGCGACGCCGAGCAGATCGTCGTCCATGACGAACAGTGCCGTTCGCAGCGACTGCACCGCCAGCCGGCGATATTGCTCGAAGGAGCCCCAGCGCCCCCCTCGACCGCGTCCTCGAGGGCAAATAGAGGCTCCCCCTCCGGGTCATCCCGGCTCAGCCACGATACACGTGGGTGATTCCACCCGTGGGGCTCGGGTCGTACCTACGCGAGGGCCGAGTTCCCCTCGCCAGGAGCTAGAACTGGTTGCTCGGCGGTGCTGTCGGCCTCGACATCAGCTGCCTCCTTCCCCCTAGAAGTATCGGCAGGAGAGGTCGCCTGAACTCCCACCTCCCGGCGCTCTCTCTGCAACGGCGGCAGGCCTTGGTCCAGGGGCGGCACCAAAGGATGTCCCACCTCCATCTCAAAATCCTAGGCCGCCGCACTCGTCTCGACCATTTCGGCCTCGGAAGTCCCAGGGGCCTCGGCTTTGCTCCCGGCCTCGGCGACTGGGGGCACCCCGGCCCCACCGGACTCATGGGCCTCGACAACGCACGGCGTAGGCCCTTCCTCCTTCGTCTGCTCCATAACCGCCCTGGGAGCCTCTTCCAGAACGACCAACCTCTTCAGGTCGGCCCCGGACGGCGCCGCGTCTGGCTGGACGGCGGTCTACGCCTCCGCCACCTAGTGAGCAGGGGGACCGACGCTCAATTTGAGTGCCTTGCACGGCGCCAAGGCTGGCACCTCCACCCGACGCTTCTGACTAAAGGCAGAACACCCACTTGGTCAGCTTATGACCATAAAGCAAGCAGGGGACGATGCGAACTCACCTCGAGCGGGGTTGCAGCCATTTCGGCACCGCGACTCTCCTCTGTAACAGCGGCGGCGGCGGCAGAGACACGGCCTCGGTATCCGCTGGCGCCAGCCGACCCTCGTCGGACTCTGACACCCCCTCAACCCTCTGTGGGGGCAGTTGCGTCGCCTCCACCGCCGCCTGCTCCACCACTACCGTCGAGCCCAATGGGCCAACGACACACTTCCCCAGTGCCCGTAGCTCGGGCGTATCAGCCTCGGACGCGGGGTAAGCGATCGCCGACCTCAGGGCGCCACCTCCTCCTCCCCCTGGAAGCGCCGGGCTACTCACCGATGCCCCGGGCACTGTCTCCCCGACATCGGGGAGATGGTCTAGGGGACCTTGCCCCCCCTCGATCCCGTCGTCTTCATCCGAAGAGTCCTCTGATGGCGACAGCGACGGAGACAACTCCACCGGGAGACCATCCTGCTTTTGACGCCAGTGACGTTTCTCCAGTGCTTCGCGCTCGAGTATCTTCTTGTCGCACTTTGCTGCCCTGCCGTCCTTCTTCTTCTTCTATGCCTCGGCATGTGCTCGGTTCGCCGCCCGCCGCCTTGCATCCTCGGGAACGGGTGGCGGGGAGGCTCGCACGTCTCTCATCCCCTACGGGAACGGCGAGCGCGAGTAAGCAAACGGAAAAACAATGAGGAACGAGGAGGCCTTGGGGGCTGCAGCGGCGCGAGACTTACTAGGGAGAGATACCCCCGTGATGGGTGCATAACAATGTGGGTCAGGCCACCGCTCTTCATCTTCCCATCCACCACCTCCCTCACCCGATGTAGAACCGCATCATCGGAGAGGGCGGCGGCAGACATCCGGATGCCCTCGATTGGCTCACCCGGTCTCATTTCGAACAGGCGCCGCCGCCGAGCCATCAGCGGCAGCACCCTCCGGCGGTGGAAGGCCACCACGACCACGGCCGCCGTAAGGCAGCGGTTCCATATATTCTCCAGCCCGTCCAGGAGCAGCTGTAGCCTGGGCTGCTCCTCCCTCGGGACGCCATACCTCCACTTCTCCGGACAGTCCTCCACGATCGGTCCGGTATAGGGGGGAAGTCCGTCGTCGTCATTGCGGAGGTAGAACCAGCTGGTGTACCAGCGGCGATTGGACGACGCAAGCTGGGCCAGGATGTAGAGGTGATGCCGGTCTTGGCGCACCTGGAGAGTACAGCCGCCGGCCCTCACCATCTTCCTCGTACCCGCCGTACCCGTGTCGGCTTGGTGGTATGCCCCGCTCGGAAGAGGTGGAGCCACAGCTCCCAATGCTGGGCAATCCCCAGATACCCCTCGCAGACGGCGATGAAAATATCCGCCTGCGCGATGGAGTTGGGGTTGATGTTGTGTAGCTCCACCCCGTAGTAATGCGGGAGCGCCCGCATGAATCGGTTCGCCGGCACACCGAGACCATGCTCGTGGAAAGAGACGAAGCTCACAACGTACCCCGCGGGTGGCCTCGGTTCCGGCTCACCGAGCGGAGCGATCCATTCTGGCCTATCGGGGTCGGTGATCGGGCGGAGAAGGCCATCATCGACGAGAGACTGCAGCATCTCCACGGACACATCGGACGGATCCCAAGGGTCCGCCTCGATGACAACAATGTCGCCGGCCATGAGTGCGGTGGAAGGCTCGACTACAGCGGTGAGTCTCCCTCCCTCCCTCTCTCTCTCTCTCTCTCTCTCTCTCTCTCTCTCTCTCTCTCTCTCGCTCTTCTCCCTTCTTCTCCCCGGCGCTCTCTGTTCTTGGCAACGGACAGGCAACGGAGAGTAAGGAGGGAAGGGGCGAGCCCCGTTTCGTATTTATGCAGGGTAAGGACGAAACGGATAGGCGACGAAATTGGGGAAGTTTTCCTCGAGTTTAGGCACGATTAATCCAGATCCGGTTCTACTGCCCACACGCCCACCTTTTCCTCATTAATCGCGGGAACAGTTATGTCCCATCCACTGATGCCACGTCACGTCCGACCGATGCAGCAGCAGACGTCGTTCCCCCCTAGGAAATCACCTAAAAAGGTGCGCCGGCCGTTGTCGAATCAATGGGGGAAACATCCCCCACCCTATTCCTTTCAGGTGAAGGAACCAGGCGCCGAGCCCGTTACGGTCCAGGGGTTCGTAGGCTGGGCCCCTGAGGGTTTCGATAGCCACCCCAGGACAGCAGAGTCAGGGACAACTATGGGCGAGCCCGTACATGGCTGAGACCCAAGCAAACGTAACGCTTGGGACGCCCTAAGTCGTGTCCGAGGCCAGCAGGGAGTTCTCCGAATGGGATCCCACCGTAGGGAGGCGCCGAGCCCCCAGGGCCAATCGAACAGCCCCAGAACCGAATAGAGAAGCCCTCTGGTACCTTTGGAGTGCGTCTCTGGACCGCTAGCCGACCCTTATCGAATGGGGCACGGGCCTCCACTCGGACTTACCCGATAGCAGCTCACCGGAAGTGTCACCGCTCGCGCCCACTGAGGGTAGCCTGGCATATTCCACCCCTCCTTCTGAGCAAAAAGGATGCGCGAGGGTCGCATAAAAAGCTAGGGGAACTCCTGACCACCCTCTTGCTCCGTGCGGAGGCTCGGGGGCTCTCCCTGCAAACCTTGCCGAGACCCAACGACCTAGGCTCGCCCTCGAGGGGCTTTCGGCAAACAAACCCCTCCTTCCGAACGAAAAGGTTGCGCGAGGGTCGTACAAAAAGCCAGGGGAACTCCTGACGGCCCTCTTGCTCCGGGCAGAGGCTACGACGCTCTTCCTACAAATATGCCGAGGCCCCGCGACCCAGGCTCACCCTCGAGGGGGTCTCAGCAAACAAACCCCTCCTTCTGAACGAAAAGGTTGCGAGGGTCGTACAAAAAGCCAGGGGAACTCCTGACGGCTCTCTTGCTCTGGGCAGAGGCTACGGAGCTCTTCCTGCAAATATGCCGAGGCCCCGCGACCCAGGCTCACCCTCGAGGGGGTCTCAGCAAACAAACCCCTCCTTCCGAATGAAAAGGTGGCGCGAGGGTCGTACAAAAAACCAGGGGAACTCCTGACGGCCCTCTCGCTCCGTGCAGAGGCTACGGAGCTCTTCCTGTAGGTTTGCCGAGGCCCCGCGACCCAGGCTCGCACACGAATGGGCTCGGCAAACAACCCCCTGACCGCCCTCTCGCTCCATGCGGAGGCTCGGGGGCTCCTTCTGCACTCAAAACAAGGACAAGCCACCCAGGCCCGCACTCATAGATTCGGAAAAAAGCAACAAAAAGGGCGCCGAGCCCGTTACGGTCCAGGGGTTCGAAGGCTGGACCACCGAGGGTTTCGACAGCCGCCCTAGGACAACAGAGTCAGGGACAACTATGGGTGAGCCCGTACATGGCCATGGCCCGAGCAAGCGATCGCTTAGGATGCCCTAAGTCATGTCCAAGACCAGCGGGGAGTTCTCCGAATGGGATCCCATCGTAGGGAGGCGCCGAGCCCCCGGGGCCAATCGAACCGCCCGGGGACCCAATAGAGAAGCCCTCTGGTACCTTTGGAGTGCGTCTCTGGACCGCTAGCCGACCCTTATCGAATGGGGCACGGGCCTCCACTCGGACTTACCCGATAGCAGCTCACTGAAAGTGTCACCGCTCGTACCCACCGAGGGTAGCCTAGCATATTCCACCCCTCCTTCCGAACTAAAAGGAAGCGCGAGGGTCGTATAAAAAAGTCAGGGGGAACCCCTGACGGACCTCCCCGTAGAGGCTAAGGGGCTCTCCCTGCAACTTTACCGAGACCAGCGACCCAGGTTCGCACTCGAGGGGGCTCGGCAAACAAACCCCTCCTTCCGAACAAAAAGGTTGCGCAAGGGTCGTACAAAAAGCTAGGGGAACTCCTGACGGCCCTCTTACTCCGGGCAGAGGCTAGGGAGCTCTTCCTGTAGATATGCTGAGGCCCCGCAACCCAGGCTCACACCCGAGGGGGTCATAGCAAACAAACCCTCACGCGCGAGAGGCGTATAAAAAGTCAGGAGAGCACCTGATGGCCCTCTCGCTCTGTGCAGAGGCTAGGGGCTCTTCCTGCAAAGTTTGCCGAGACCCAGCGACCCGAACTCGCATTCATGGGCCCGGCAAGCACGATGAGACCCCTTGCTCAACGGAGAAAAAAGCCCCTAGAGGAGTAAACCCACTCCTCTAGGGCCTCGGGGGCTACACCCGGCGGGTGCGCTCGCGCACACCCATCAGAACCACCAAGTACAAAACACGATCCCGACAGGAGCTGTTGCGAACCAAGTCTCGTCAAAAACCTCAAGAGAGTGCCCGCACTCCTCCTGAGGCTCAGGGGCTACTGTCGGATACCACAAGAAGGGGTACCCTAAGCAAGATCCAAGAATATTGCTTAAGCCTTGCTAAAACCAAAGCCAAAAGACTACTGCAAGGTCTCGGCAGAATTCTCCGATTCGCCCGAGGCCTTGCGCCGAGGCCTCATGCGAAACAGGCCTAAAACGTCCCGCCGAGGCCCTCTCGCCGAGGCCTCGCCCCGAAAGGCCTCGAACGGATCTCCAATTCTCCGATTCGCTCGAGGCTGGGCTCGGCGAACGTACTCGTAACCTCCGTCCCGACCGAACTCCTCTGACAAAACGTCACGTCCGGATTAAATGCACCCAACCACTCCCGCAAACGTCAGCCGCACGCAGGTACAGTGCGGGCAGAACAATTGACAGGACAGGGACCGGGCACAGCAGGGGTTACCTGCCACTATACTCACCACTGTCCTCCCTCCTGACACTTATACTGCCCTGTGCTACCTAACCCCTGCGCCGGCATGGAAGGTCGAGTCCATGTCCCTATAGCCTCGGAAACAGCAGGAGAGCCCAGCTGCTCGGTCTCTGCCTCGTCCAAGACCCCCCGGTAAGGCCTCGGTCGCGCCATTCCTTCTCCGCCTCGGCCGAGGCCGGGCTCGTCCCGCATTCTTGTCGCCTCCGCCTCAATTGCCCCTCTGGCGGGCCGTCCCATCCATGTAAGTACCCCTAGTTACGCATACGTCAGCCATGATTGGCAGGGTATGGCAAAAGGGGCGATGGGTCGGCGGTCCAATCACCTTTTTACCATCCCCTACTGACGGTGCAGAGACTACAGCTCCCTGCGGGCGCCCATTCCACACTTTTTCACCGGAATCGGGTACGACACAGACCACCGAGACCCCCGCATCGTACACAGGTCACCTCTGAGGCCTCGGCAAAGAAGGCCTCGGCACGATCAGCTCCAGCACCCGCTAGGCCTCGGCACTCCACCAGGACAAGAGTCCACTAGGCACGGCATGTCACCTACAGTGGAGACCATACTGACTAGACGTCAACAAGGACTCTTACGACTTCAACAGCCTCGGGTATGGCCTGCGTGACGCACCGGTGATCAAGTACCAATTGCCATTCCCGACACTGTGCTGCTACAGGAATAGGCCACAGTACTGGATCTTCCTTTCTCGCTAAGGCTCCACGTGTAGCTCTCTCATGTACTCCTGGCTCCCTCCTTGTGGCTATAAAAGGGAGCAGCCAGGGCCGTTTCTAGGGATCGAGACCACGCCCGCCCTCACGCAAAAACGCACTCACTCAATTCACGCGTGCTCCCACGCTGCCTGAGAGCAACGACTCAAGCAGCCCGCACCATTCCACGCCGAGACCTGGGACTAGCTCCCTCTCTCACCCAGTTTGTAACCCCCTACTACAAGCACTTCGGTGCAGAGAATACAAGATCAATCTTCTAGACTGGACGTAGGGCGCCGATTGCCTGAACCAGTATAAACCTTGTGTCTTTTTGCATCACCATCCGGGATTAGGGGCACGCAGTTCACATTTACTGGTTGGTTGAGGACCCCCGGTCCGAAACGCCGACACTATTTATTAAGTGGTCGAAATACAAAATATTTTGAATCTGTCTATACTATATTCACGGGTTTCACAAGGACCTAGCACTCGATTTTTTTGGTTGTGCGCTTGTGACCCCGCCTCGCCCTCCTCCTCCGTGACGTCCCTGCCCGTCCCTTGCCGAACTGCCTGGCCGACGACGCCACCGCCGCCTCAAATTCCAACACCCCGCCGCCCCCACGCCCGCCACCACCACTGGTCCGGCCTTCTCCTTTCTATTTTTTTTTCTAAATCCGCCGGAGTTGGAGAAGAAATGACACTCAACCCCAAACCCTAACCAAGCTAAAATCACAGGGTGCAAGAAATCGAGTGTTGGATTGCTCAAAAAAAACACTCGGTTATGATATAGCAATTCTGAATATTTTTTGCTAGCTTATGCGAGAACAAAGAATAAGTCTGGCAACAAACAGTAATTGGCCAGATAGCTTAATTATAGTAAGAAAACTTCAAGGAACATTTGAGAAGGACACGGTTTCTGGCCTGCTTGGTGGGTGGCTAAGATTTGCAGCAGGGCGGATGAGACCTCTATCGTATCGCTTTGCGCAAGAAACCTATGCTGCTGCTGTTTTGACCAACAATGCAACTTAGTAATAATAATAAGTTATATATATGTTTACCACTAACTACGTACACCAGTAAAATCACATTATGGAGCAATAGAAAACTACATAAATTGGATCATACAAGGAAGCTGCATAGGAACCATCTCTCGCGGTTGGGAATATGTGCGCGGCACGTATATGAAGAAGAATCAAACGTTATATATAATATATAAAGGTAAAAGTAAACATAACTGAAACCCAAACACCTGTCCGATTGTCCGCCGGCCGCGCGCCGCAACCGGCAACGACTGGCTGACTGACCTGATGGACGGAGCTTTGTTTGATGTGCACTGCACGGCAGACAGGCATCAAAACAGATTCGATCGATCGACGACTGTTCAAACTGAAATATTGAATTTAAATACCTGATCCTCCATGTGCATTTCTCAAGCAAGAGAAGGATCATGCATGCTCATGCATGGGCCGGGGAAGATTATTGACCAATACTCTTCTTCATTCGTCGATATCGATTGTCTGCTTCAATGCAAATCTTCTATATATATATATCCTTCTGTTTAGTATATGTAGACTTGTAGACGACCTGTCTACACCGATCGAGCTCGTCAGTGCAGACTTCTGACTAGTTGTCGTAGTGCAAACTACATTATATATGGAATGCGATGGTCAATTATCTCAGCCAGAATAATGCAATGCAGATCGATGCATGCGATGGTCAAATTTCTCAGCCAGAATAATGCAATGCAATGGTAAACAGTCCATGTCCTCTGACTTGCAGACAGCAGCTAGCGATACCGGAATATATATGAGATATACTAGCAGCTCCGACGACGTTTCCTGGAAGTTCTAACTCCATCCGCTCCAGAGAACAAAACAAATAATATTATGCAAGTAACTCGTGGCCCTTGTGCCCATGCAACGATTACTACTCCATTCAGTAGTTTACTGTCCTTTTTCTTTCTGAAACAATTCAGTAGTATACCCCTACCCGTGATTATTGATATGATTCCTTTCAAAGCTATTTTGGTGGTCAAAAATGCTACAAGAGGGGCTACTGGACAAGAGTTGCTGGTCTCTTCAAAAATAAAATGCTGATGGATGACAATTCAATATAACTCTGAAACAACTTTTTGATTGCGAAAGTGCTTCTTGGAGACTTGGAATAGACCAATAAAAACCATAGCAATAAGTAAGATAATAAATCACTAATTCAGTGGCACTTTTCACTGGTGCTAGCGTGTATCTACCTCAGTGTTACTGTTACTTAAAGTGTGATTTTTGGGGGCAAGTGTATCCGTGCGCAGGCACCAACACACGACCCAAAACTTCGAAAAGAATGAAATAAAGTCGTCTTGCCACAAAGGTCAACAATGCATGTTGTCCAAGACCTTTTCTTTTTACATGGAACTGGCACATGAAAACATGAAAAGGAAACGATTTGATTCAGAGAACAAAGCTTTAAGACCCCGTTTGGATACTTGGAATTGAATTCATTCTAATAAATTATAATTTAGGCTTATATTAATTAAGCTGATATGGTTGTATATAGAATATATTTGTATATTATTGTTAGCTATGCAAAGGAGATGCTTACATATATGTTACATTTCTACTATAGGAAGTGAGTTGAAGAACGTGCTATAAGTTGTAGATTAGAAACATAGCATGGTGATCTATAGAATCGATTTCTATCTCCCACGGCCTATGAATTTGAGATAGACTTATATGTAAACTTTGAAAAGTTGTTCCTTTATGTTTTTACTTATTTTTCCTGTACATGGATCCTTGGTTGTTTAATTTAAGTTTCCAATAGGGGCTCCTTTCCCCTCCTTCCTTCAAAAAAAATTATAGAATTTTAAATTCCAAGCTATATAAATAGTCTAATCCAATGAGTAGATTTCAATTCTTCCAAAACGAGGATCCAATCAGCCCCGAAATGGAAATACAAAATGCTCTCCCTCGAGAAAGAGGAAAAGTGCAACCTTTCTGAAGTCAGCTGATCAAACAAGTCAGTTACCACGTAGTAAAAAAGCACAACGGGTTTACCTGAAAAATCTCTGGTCACCCTAAAAAATATCTTTCAGTCATGCAAATGACAAGTCTATGTCAATATATATAACGCAACTCATCACTAGTTCGTTTTCCCAGTCATAGAACAATGTGGTGGCAGGCACTTTTTTTGCATTAATACGTAGAAAATATTCAAGAGAACAAATAAAAAGTCAGGCGAAGTGGACATAGTGGGCAAAATGGTCAGGTGTTTCCAAAAGAATCTTGGATTTACCAGGCCTCTTCCATATGTTCGATCAGTTCTGTCGGTGTTTCGGACCGGGGGTCCTCTACCAACTAGTGAATTTGAACTGCGTGTCCCTAATTCCGGATGGTGATGCAAAAAGATACAAGGTTTATACTGGTTCAGGCAATCGATGCCCTACGTCCAGTCTGAGAGATCGATCTTGTATTCCTTGCACCGAAGTGCTAGTAGTAGGGGGTTACAAGCACAGGGAGAGAGGGAGCTAATCCCAGGTCTCGGCGAGGTGTCGTGTGGGCTGCTTGAGATGTTGCTCTTAGGCGGCTGTGATGTGTATGTGTGTGAGCTACCAGGTGTTCTTCCTATTTCTCCTCTTTTCTCCTCTTTTCTCCTCCCGAGCTATCCCTGGCTGCTTCCTTTTATAACCGTAAGGAGGGAGCCAGGAGTACATGAGTGAGCTATACGTGGAGCCTACTGTAGTTCAGTCCTGTAGCAGCATGGCGTTGGGGATGGCGATTGGTACTTGACTGACGCGCCGTGCTTGGCCAGGCCCGAGGTTGTTGAGGTCGTGGGAGTCCTTGTTGACGTCTAGTCAGTATGGCTTCCACTGTAAGAGACATGCCGTGCCTTGTGTATTCTTGACTTGGTGGGGTGCCGAGGCCTGGCGGGTGCTGTAGCTGATCGTGCCGAGGCCTGCTTTGCCGAGGCCTCGGAGGTGACCTGTGTATGATGCGGGGGTCTCGGCGGTCAGCGTCGTACTCGGTTCAGGTGGAGAAGTGCGGAGCATGTATCCACAGGGCACGGTAACCCCTGCACCGTTAGTAGAGGATGGTAAAAAGGAGATTTGACCGCTGCCCCATCGCCCCTGTCGCTGTACCCTATCAGTCGTGGCTGACGTAGTAGGTGTGACCAGGTGCACTTAAACGGATGTGACGGCTCGCCAGAGGGACGATTGAGGCGGAGGCGACGAGGGTGCGGGATGAGCCCGGCCTCGACCGAGGCGGAGAAGGAATAGTACGTCCGAGGCCCTGCCGAGGGGTCTCGGACGAGGCGGAGAAGGAAAAGTACGTCCGAGGCCCTACCGGGGGGTCTCGGACGAGGCGGAGGACGAACGGTTGGTCTTTCATGCTGATTTTGAGTCTACTGGGACCCGGACTTGACCCTCCACGCCACTTTGTCCTTGGCGCAGGAGTTAGGCAGACAGGGCAGTATTCCGGTCCCCTGTCCCGTCGGTCATTCTGCCTGTACAGTGCCGACGTGCGGCTGACGTTGCGGGAGTAGTGGGGCGCATTAACTGGACGTGACGTTTTGTCAGGGGAGTCGGTCGGGACGGAGGTGATGAGGTTGTTGCCGAGCCTAGCCTCGGGCGAATCGGAGAATCGGTATCCCATCCGAGGCCTTTTAGGGCGGGGCCTCAGCGAGGGGGCCTCGGCAAGAGGGCCTCGGCGGGGCGGAGGGCTTTGGCCTTTCGTCTGAGGCCACGGCGCAAGCCTTGGGTGAGTCGGAGAATCTACCGAGACCTCGTGGTTGTCCTTTGGCTTTGATTTTTGCAAGGTTTAAGCAATATTTTCGGTTCTTGCTTAGGGTACCCCTTCTTGTGGTATCCGACAGTAGCCCCCGAGCCTTGGGAGGAGTGCGGGCACTCTCCCGAGGTTTGGACGAGACTTGGCTTGTAGCAGCTCCCGTCGGGATTGTGTTTTGTACTCGGTGGTTCCGGTGGGTGCGCGTGAGCGCACCCGTCGGGTGTAGCCCCCGAGGCCCTGGAGGAGTGGGTTTACTCCTCCAGGGGCTTTTTCTCCGTTGAGCAAGGAGTTTTTGTCGCATTTGCCAAGCCCGCAAAGCGCAAGTTTGGGTTGCGGGGGTCTCGGCGAGGCTGCAGGAAAAGCCTTCTAGCCTCCGCACGGAAAGAGAGGTCCGTCAGGGATCCCCCTGACTTTGGGTACGACCCTCACGCTTCCTTTTCGCTCGGAAGGAGGGGTGGAATGTGCCAGGCTACCCTCGATGGGCTCGAGCGTGGGCACTTCCGGTGAGCTGTTATCGGGTAGTCCGAGTGGAGGCTCGAACCCCGTTCGCTAAGGGTCGGCTAGCGGTCCGGAGACGCACTCCAAGAGTACCAGAGGGTTTCTCTAGTGGGTGCCGAGGCCGTTCACTGGGCCTCGGTGGCTCGGTGCCTCCCTACGGTGGGATCCCATTCGGAGACTTCCCTGCCGGTCTCGGACACAACCTAGGATGCCCCGAGCGATCGAGCAATCGTTCGCTCGGGCCTCGGCCATTCGTAGGCTCGCCCCAAGGTCATCCCTGACTCTGTTGTCCTGGGGCGACTGTCGAAACCTCTGGAGGCCCAGCCTTCGAACCCCTGGACCGTAACGGGCTCGGTGCCCTTTATCGTATTTGTAACGGAACTTCTAGCGTGGACTTAGAACGTTTGTCTTTGTCTTGGGCGCAGGAGGAGCCCCCGAGCCTCCGCCAGGAGCTGGAGGGCGGTCAGGGGTCCCCTGGCTTTTTCATCCGACCCCCCTATCCTTTTCGTTCGGACGGAGGGTTTGTTTGCCGAGCCCATTCTGGTGCGAGCCAGAGCCGCTGGTCTCGGCAAGGTTGCAGGAAGAGCCCCTAGCCTCTGCGCGGAGCGAGAGGGCCGTCGGGAGTTCCCCTGGCTTTTTATACGCCCCTCGCGCGTGAGGGTTTGTTTGCCGAGGCCCCTTTGGGTGCTAGCCCGGGTCGTGGGGTCTCGGCGTATCTGCAGGAAGAGCCCCCTAGCCTCTACACAGGGCGAGAGGCCCGTCAGGAGCTCCCCTATCTTTTTGTATGACCCTCATGCTTCCTTTTCGCTCGGAAGGAGGGTTTGTTTTGCCGAGCCCATTTGAGTGCGAGCCAGGGTCGCCGGGTCTCGGCAAGGTTGCAGGAAGAGCCCCTTAGCCCCTGCATAGAGCGAGAAGGCCGTCAGGGGTTCCCCTGACTTTTTGTATGACCCTCATGCTTCCTTTTCGCTCGGAAGGAGGGGTGGAATGTGCCTCGCTACCCTCGATGGGCACGAGCGTGGGCACTTCCGGTGAGCTGTTATCGGGTAGTCCGAGTGGAGGCCCAAACCCCATTCGCTAGGGGACGGCTAGTGGTCCAGAGACACACTCCAAGAGTACCAGAGGATTTCTCTAGTGGGTGCTGAGGCCGTTCATTGGGCCTCGGTGGCTCGGTGCCTCCCTGCGGTGGGATCCCATTCAGAGACCTTCCTGCCGGTCTCGGACATGACTTTGGGCGTCCCAAGCGTTTCGCTTGCTTGGGTCTCAGCCCCGTATAGGCTCGCCCGCGGTCGTCCCTGACTCTGTTATCCTGGGGCGGCTATTGAAACCTCTTGGGGCCCAGCCTTCGAACCCCTGGACCATAATAGGCTCAGAGCCTGGTTCCTTCATATGAAAGGAATAGGCCGTGGGAAAAATCTTCCCTATTGGCTTGGCAACGGGTGCCTCGCCTTTTGAGGCGGTTTCCTAGGGAGGCGAAATGACGCCTGCTGTCGTAGTGGCCGAGCGTGACGTGGTGGATGGGACGTAACTGTTCTTGCATTTAATGAGGGAGACGTGGGCGCGTGGGCCGGCGAAATCGGCTCGTGGTTAACTGCGCCAGATCGGGGGGAAACTTCCTCGATTTCATCGACCGTCCATTTCGCCTCCTCCCTGCATAAATACCCGAAGAGTCCTGCCCCTCCTTGTCTTACCTTGCCTGCATTAGCACTGCCTCCGTCGAGCCATCGCTAGAGCAGCGGGTGCCGGGAAGAAGAGGGGAGAAGAGCGAGCCTAGGGAGAAAGCGAGGAAAAAGTAAGAGCGTGGGAGAGAGAGAAAAAACTCATCGCCACACCCGATTCCTCCATCGCAACCATGGCCGGCGACATCGTCGTTGTCAAGGCGGACCCCTAGGATCTGTCGGATGTCACTGAGGAGATGCTTCAGTCGCTTGTCGACGGCGGACTCCTTCGCCCGGTGACAGACCCCACCAGGCCATAGTGGATTGCTCCGTATGGCGAGCGAGAGCCGAGGCCCCGTGACGGCTACGTCGTAAGCTTCATCTCCTTTCACGAGCACGGCCTTGGCGTCCTGGTGGATCGGTTCATGCGGGCGCTCCCGCATTACTACGGCGTGGAGCTCCACAACTTCAACCCCAACTCCATCGCTCAGGTGGGATTGCTCCCCATTGGGAGTTGTGGTTCCACCTATTCCAGGCGGGGCACACTACCAAGCCGACGTGCATGTCGGGTACGAGGAAGGCGACGAGGGCCGGCGGCTGCACTCTCCAAGTGCGCCAGGATCGCCTGCACCTCTACATTCTGGCCCAGCTCACGTCATCCAATCGCCGGTGGTACACGAGTTGGTTCTACCTTCGCAATGACGACGGAGGACTTCCCCCCTACACTGGGCGGATTGTGGGGAGTTGCCCGGAGAGATGGAAGTACGGCGTCCCGAAGGACGACCAGCCCAAGCTGGAGCCGCTTCTGGAGGGGCTGGCGAGGCTGCGGGGCCACGGTCTCATCGCGGCTGTAGTCGTGGCTGCCTTCCACCGCTGGAGGGTGCTGCTGCTGATGGCTCGGCGGCGACGGGTGTTCGAGATGAAGCCGGGTGAGCCCATTGAGGGCACCCGGATGTCCTCCTCCGCCCTTTCCGACGAGGAAATTCTTCGTCGGGTGGGGGAGACGGTAGAGGCAAAGCTGAGGGGCGGCAACTTGACCCCTATCGCTATGCGGCCGTCACAGGGGTTCCTTTCGCTGGTAAGTCGTGCGCCGCTTGTAGCCTCCGAGCCTCCTCAGTCTCCCCTTACCCCTTGTTTCCTTACGCGCGTCCGTCGTTCCTGCAGGGGATGAGGGACGTCCGCTCATCTCCGCCGCTCGTTCCCGAGGACGTGAGGCGGCGGGCGATCAACCGCGCGCACGCCGATGTGCAGAAAAAGCAGAAAGACGCCAAGGCGGCGAAGCGCACGAAGCAAATCCTCGCGCGCGAGGAGCTGGATAAGCGCCGCCGTCAACAACGGAAGGATGGTCTCCCATTGGAGGAATCCCCGTCGATGTCGCTGTCGATGGAGGCCTCGGATGGGGATGACGGGAGCGAGGTGGGGGGAGGTCCCCTGGACCATATTCCTGACATAGTGGAAGTGGTGCCCGGGGCGATGGCAAGTAGCTCGGCACTCCCAGGGGGAGGAGGAGAAGCGGACCCGGGGTCGGCGGTTGTCCGCTCCGGGGCCGAGGCTGACACGCTCGAGGCGCGGGCGTTGGGCAAATGCACCGTCAGCCCGGTGGGCTCGGCGACTATGGTGGAACAAGTGGCGGTGGAGGTGACACCACCGCCCCTGCGGAGGACCGAAGGGGCGCCGGGGTCCATTGAGGATCGACCGGTGCCGATGGATACGGAGGCGACGCCTCTGCCGCCGCCTTCGCTGTTGCGGACAAGGTTTGCCATGGCAAAACGGTTGCCACCCCGTTCAATGTAAGAGTATTTTTGGCAGGGTCATAGTGCCTTCCGTTCGCCTTTTGGTCTCGCGCTGACCCTGTTGGTTATTTTTCCTTAGTCGGAAGTGGCCTGCGGATGAGCTTCCCTTGGCGCCCCTTAAGGCGCTCAAGGCGAGCCCCGGCTCCTCCACCCGCTGGGTGGTGGAGGCACAAGCCGCTATCCAACGCGGCGCGGCGTCGGCGAGGGTCGATCCGAAGGAGCCGGCCGCCCAAGGAGGGGCTGCTGAGGCGGCCCCTACACAGACAAGGGAGGGAGTGCCTCCGCCCCGTGAGGGCGAGGTTCACGAGTCGGATGGGGCCGGTGTGCCCTTGGTTGCCGAGGCCCCCGGGGCCTGCGGGGCTAAGGCGACGGAGGCCAGGGCGTCCAAGACCACCGAGACCGCAGTGGCTGCGGTCGGTGTTTCTGCGTCCTCCGAGGCCGCGATGGTGGGGGCCGGAGCCCTCGAGACCACCAAGGCCATCGTGATGGCGGCGAGGCCGTCTATCCAGGAGGTGGAGATGAAGGCAGCGGAGGCCTTGGAGGCGCCCTTGCTTCAGGGGCCGCCGTTGTTGCGAGAGCGCGCCCGGGAGACGGAGGTCTATTCGATCTCCTCTGACGATACTTCCTGGGCGCGGGAGGTGGTCGACGCCGAGAATGCCGGTGCTGTGGGACAGCCGGCGCCGATCTTGGACGAGGGAAACTTGGCCCTCGTGCGGGTGCGACCCAAGCCTCGCGGGTGGGATCACCCGCGGGTACTGTGGCAGAGCCGGGACGACCCTGAGGGGGAGCCTCTGTTTGCCCTCGAGGACGCAGCCGAGGGCAGGCGCTGGGGCACCTTCGAGCAATACCATCAGCTGGCGGAGCAGTCGCTACGGACGGCCCTGTCCGTGGTGGCCGACGACCTGCCCGGAGTCGCCCAGGTTTGCGTTTTCCTTTCTCGCGCGACATTGTCCTTTTCTGCTTTTGTTACAATCAATGACCCCTGTTCTGCTTCCCCAGGAGCTCGAGACCCGGTCCCTTGGGAAGTCGGTCTTTCTCCGGCGGGAGAGGGGCGTCTAGGACCAGCTTCAGCGGCAGGAGGGCCTTCTCGCCGGCGCCAACGAGCTCCTGTCGGCGCGGAGCGCAGAGGTAGAGGACCTCTGCCTTCGTTGTGCCGACGCGAAGGTCGAGGCGGCCACGGCCTAGACGCAGCTCGCCCCTCTGGTGGCGCGGGTCAAGGAGTTGGAGGAGGAGCTCACCCGCGCGGTCAGCGATCGGGATGCCTTCAGGGGCCGAGCCACTGATGCTACGGCCTCAGCCGCGGCTCTCGTGGGGCAGCTAGGGGCAGAACAGAGGGCGCACCAGCTGACGAAAGGTGCCTTGGATGAGGCCCTTACTGCAGCTGAGGCCTCGCGAACCGAGGCTGTGGTTTGGAGGGGGACGGTCGAGGGTGAGTCTTAGTCCCCTCATTTTGTTTTCTTTTCCTTATGTTCACTCCCTAACTCCCTTGTGTGACGCAGAGCTAGGGAGTGAAGCTTCCAGGGCGGCCAAGGCATCTCGGGTCGAGGCCCGGCGCTTGAAGGAGGAGGCCGAGGCTTCCAGGGCCGAGGCCCTGTGCTGGAAGGAGAAAGCCGAGGCCTGTCAGGTCGAGACCCGACACTGGGAGTCGAAGGCCAAGGGTGAGTTCCGTGGGCTTCCTCTCCTAATTTTAGGTTGTTTTTTCCCTCGCTCAACCTTACTCTGTTCCCCATGGTGCAGAGTCAGAGGCGGAGGTTACTCGGGCAGCTGAGGCTTCCAGCGCGGTGCAGACGATGCTCGATAACGAGATCGGGGAGCACGAGGCGCTGAAACGTGCTGCCCTTTCTGCCTGCGAGGCCTTGGAGGTTGAAGGGGTTCAGTCAGGCAGCTCCCTAGGAAGCCGTTTGATCGCGCTGAGCAACCAGATGCGTGAGCGGCTCCGAGGAGCGCTGCACACGGGTGTCAAGCGCGCGCTGGCCGTCATCTCTTCTCACTACGTCGGCGTCAACCTCCCGGCCATTAGTGATGGGTATGTCCTACCTGATGAGGAGGAGGAGGCTGACACGGTGGTTACGAAGCTGATGGAGGCGGCGAAAGGCCCTGGCACGGCGCTGGCGACGCTCTTCGAAGAGGAGGTGGTTCCTCCCCTACCATCTGCCGGTGCTGAAGGCCCTAAGCCTTGATCTGGGCCCTGGGGGCTATGTAAAAATAGAGTAGGAGTTATTTTTGTATCGTAACGCTTGTGGCCGTCGAGGCCTTTATTTTTGAAGTATTTGTGTTTCTTAGTTGTTTTTCTCATGTTTCCGAGCCTCTGTCCTCTGTTGCTCCTGATCAGATTTCGCTTTGCAAAACACCCCCTTGGGGCCTAAGCCGTCCCTTGGGCGAGAGGTAGTGAGGGAGTGCCGTAGCCCGGAGGCGTGGGCCGTCTCGCGACTCTACCGGCCTCTTGCTTAGGAAACAGACCTTGGTCCGAGGGGTTTTTACAACCGATTTGTCAGAGCATGCTAGAGTCTTGGCGTAGGAATTTTTGCGAAAAACAACTAAAGAATAGTGCGTGGGACCTAGGGGGAGTCCCCCATCTAGCCCCCGAGGGAGGCTTGGTTCTGTCGAGGCAGAGCCGAGCCTCTCTTGTCGTGTTACTATATTGGGGGGGTTTCTCGAAATATTATATCAACTAAAGAACGCTTTTTAATTGTTATTTCGAGAAACGACATATACAATGCTTGAAAATTTAGGGATAAAAGCGACGTAGCTGTTCTATGTTCCAAGCGTTGGTGAAGACTTCGCCCTTCTCGTTGGCCAGCTTGTAGGTGCTGGGCTTCAGTACTTGGGCGATGATGTACGGCCCTTCCCATGGCGGGGTCAGCTTGTGGCGGCCCTTGTTGCTCTGTGCTAGCCTTAACACCAGGTCGCCTACCTTCAAGTCTCGGCTTCGGACGCGTAGGGCCTGATAACGCCATAGGCTCTGCTGGTATTTGGCCGAGTGTAGTAGCACGATGTCTCGGGCTTCCTCCAGTTGATTGAGGGCATCCTCTCGGGTGGTGCAGTTACTTTGTTCGTTATAGGCTTGTAGCCTTAGGGAACCATATTCCAAGTCAGTGGGGAGGATGGCCTCGGCCCCATAGACCAGGAAGAAAGGCGTGAACCCCGTGGCTCGGCTTGGAGTGTTCCTCAGGCTCCAGATGACCGATGGGAGTTCGGCGAGCCATTTCTTGCCAAACTTTTTCAACCGGTTGTGAATCCTTGGCTTGAGGCCTTGTAGGATCATGCCGTTGGCACGCTCTACTTGACCGTTGGTCCTTGGGTGTCCTACGGCTGACCTGGCCACACGGATGTGGTGGTCGTCGCAAAATGTCAGGAAGTTTTTGCCGGTGAACTGTGTCCCGTTGTCGGTGATGATGGTGTTGGGGACTCCAAATCCATGGATAATGTCGGTGAAGAACAAAGACCGCCGCTTTCGGTTTGATTCGATTGATCGGATGAGCCTCGATCCATTTGGAGAACT